>OY720441.1:253235056-253813796 GCA_963082915.1 Dolichopus griseipennis | reverse complement strand
ACCCATTGAAGGGCTACTAGGTCTTCAAAATAAAAACTTTTATGTTCTTATAAAACAGTAACTTATTTACCAATGTAAGTTTTTCCAAAATTAAACGTTAACATTAAAGCTCCAACATTATATTTTGCAGTTATTAACAGGTTTTCTTGACTGCATTGGGGTTATATTCTAAGTATTTCACTATTAGTCATATAATTAATTATTAACGAAATAATAAAATTATAATATTATCATAATATATATTTTTATAAAAATAAATGATAAAATACTCAGTAAGAAACCGTATATAATTTTGAAAATGTGCTTTTTAAAAACCCTTGGTTTTTTTTACCTCACTTGTTATTAATATGTTTCAGTGTACAGTGTGTGGAAAATTCTTTAGACGTAGAGATAGCTTAATAAGGCATAGTAAGAACAAACATGGAGCGCTGAATCTAACAAATGGATCGAAGAGTGTTAATAAGGTTATAAAATTAAAAATACAGTGTACAGAGTGTGGAAAACTTTTTAGTCGTAAGGATAACCTATTAAGGCATAAAAAAGTAAACCACATAAAAGTATTGAGTAATATGGATATTTTAAAGAATGTAATTGAAGCTAGGAAAGTATTACGCCAAAAATATGCAGCAATCAAAGCTAAAAGCAATTTTGACCGAGAAGCTTTAGAGCAAGAATTCAAGCCAATTTCAGACACTATTGAGGAATTACCGGATGCTGTAATATCAATAAAAAATAAAAAACCCGATATTAAGGTTGAAAAAGTCAAAGAAAATAAGGAGGAAGAAGAATATAACTCAGAAAAAGAACATTCAGAAGATATATTTCAAACATCAAAAACTCAAACGTTCGAATTTGAAAATTCAAAAACCTCAATACCCAATACCTTTTTGCTTAATAAAACATTTAATGGTTCTGATGCTAATAAAACGTTAAAGCGATTTTCATTAGATAAGGTGTACGGACCTTATACTGATTTTAATACCAAAACTAGCAAACTGGGCTCTTTATCATTTAGTATTGATAGAGATAGTAATGATATTATAATTGACAACGAAGTTTTTAAAGGAACAGAGGATTACATAACCTTATATTTGAAAATATGCCTGAAAATTATACTAAAGAGGATTTAGCAGCGTATCAAAATATTTTGGAAAAAACTAGCGCTCATAAAATGCATCATAAACCATATGGGAAGATAAAAGCTAATAGAGGATTTAAATATAAAAATATCATAAGGAAGCTTTATGGAAATGAAAACTATATAGGAAATATTAAAAACGGAGGAGCATATGAATTTAATCAGTATCAACCACCAGGAATGCCCTATTCTGAGAACTTCATACAGTATGTTTATTGGAATGATCCAAACCAATTAGTTCATCGTTTAAGGGAACTAAACAATTCTGAAATAGCTGGTGACAATCATCAAATTGAATTCGAATGTATAATCGATGCGCTTCGCAAGGCTGATATAATTGTATAATATAAAAATATCATTATATTATGTAATATTTTATTATAGTTTGTAAAAGTTTTTGGTTAAATATAATCCATTTCACATATAATTTTTATATTTTCAAATTGTTAACTATAAGTGTATATGGAAAAAAATTTAACTAATGAAACTGTTTGTGAACAAATTTTAAATAATACATATTTGTAAATAGAATGAAAAATTTTGTTTTTTTTTTTTGTTTTCTTTGTATTTCACTCAAGGTTTTAAATTTTGAGAATCTCCTACGTCATTTCAACTATTTCACTTGATTTTATATTTTTTTTATTTACTCATTATACCGCCCCCCACCCCTATTTCAATTTCATAATATCACACTGCAATACTAATATATTTTTTGCTTTTTTAAATTAACAATAGGAATCCCCTGACGTCATTTCAGATTTTTATTTTGCAACTTTCAAAATTTTCTTGAGCATTTTTAAATATTGAAGATTATTATGTACTATACAAATAAGAACTTTTTATTATTTCACAACCTAATTGCTCATATTTTTTCTTACCATCATAATTTCAAAATTCATAAATTTAGTAGGTATTAAATATTTCATTTTAATTCGCGTTTTTAAATATTTCTTATCAGTATATTTCTTTTTTCAGTCCAAGTTTTAGCTAGCTTATCACTAATTTTTTCTTTATTTCAACAAATTCAAAAACCATAAAACTAAATTAATTTTTTATCGCAAAACGTAAACCTTCCCTTCAACTATAGGATAATCATAAAATGTCAAAGAAATTTTCATAAAATCATTTTTATAAAATTCAATAATCAGTTTTTTGTTTTGTTATTGTTTTTTTTGTTATGTTTTCTATAGTACGAAACATTTGGCGCCTATAATAAGCGAGCATAAAATCTACTAAAAATGATAATTTATTATATATATACTTATTTCAATTTGCTTTCAAAAATACAGTGAAAGCTCTCATAAACGGACACTCACGGTTCTAAAATTTTCTTCCGCTTATGGGAATTGTCTGGTTAATAGAAAAAAAATTTTTATAACTTTTCTTAAATTCTTTATTAATTTTTTTAATAACGTTTTTTCAAGGGTAAAATTATAATGGTAAAACAACATAAAACTAAATAACAAAAGAAAATAAAAATTACTACAAAAAACTAAACAAAAAATCAATAAATTCAATACAGATTTTTTTCACATTATTTGTTTAAATTACATGCTACTTCCATTCCAGAGTTTAAGAATTAGTAGTCTTTTGAGAAAATTTGAAAACTTTGACTGCCGTATTTTTTCTTGATCAATTTTTCAAACATTATTTTTGAAATGTGTTTCTAAGTTTTTTATAAAATGGAATGCTGTAAGATTCTCTTTAAATGTTGCAAATTTTTTTAAGCTATCAATAGTTTTTAACACTTCATTGTAGGTTTTAGTTTCCAATTCTTCAAGAACTGGTGAACTTTACCTAAAACGTTTGCGTAATAAACCTAATACGTAATATTTTTAAAAAAAGGAAAAATTTTTGATTCTTAAGAGAGCGAGTTTGCATCTTATTAATAATACATACTAATACTATCTCTTCTTTGCTCAGAACCTTTTGAAAAATAAGCAATAAAAAGTACCTTTATGTATTAGGCATACATAATAGTATTATGTAATATTTTATTATAGTTTGTAAAAGTTTTTGGATTTCGATAAAAATATTCTATTTTTATATTTTATTCATAATATTTTATAAACTCTTAAATTTAAGAGGCGCAAAACATTTTCGGGAATCTCCTAAGTCTTTTGAATAAAAAATTACTGAATAAGTAGTTTTTCTTTACAAAATCCCCTTGGTGACCAAATATAGTGTAAGATATAAAATATATAATATAAACAAAATAAATAATATTAATTATATCATAATAATAGTATCGTAGCCCAAAGATCTTGCAGGTCAAGGGTTCTTAACATAATATGTATTATTTACTAATGCATATTATGAATAAAATAAATATATAAATAATCCTTTTTATCTGTCTCTTTCCCTCTTCCAATTCTTAATTACAACCCATACTAAACTATACAAATTACTGAAAATACTCAATTAATAAAAAAACCGAAAACAATTTCTAAAAAATCATAAAAATTCAAAGAAAATAATTATAAATATCAGAAAACGTTAAATAATAAATAAAAAGAAAATGTTGTAATACTAACATATTTTTTTATGTTTTTTCTTTTTTAAATTAACAATAGGAACTCCTTGACGTCATTTCAAATTTTTATTTTACAACTTATATATATTATATATATTTCTTATCAGTATATTCTTTTTTTTTCACTCCAAGATTTAGCTCGCTTATCACAAATTTTTCTTTATTTTAACAAATTCAAAAACGACAAAAACTAAATTAATTTTTTTATTGCAAAACTCCCCTCTTCAACTATAGGATACTCATTTAATGTCAGCGAAATTTTCATAATATCATTCTCATAAAATTCAATAATCGGTACAAACAACTATATGAATACCATGAACTGTTTTAGAGTCAGGGTGCAGGAGTTGTGGTGCTCGGGCATGCGGGGAGTCATGGTACGGGATCGTGGTGTGGGGGTTCGGGGTGTGTGATTTATTTTTTTATTCAAACATTTGGTGTCTATAATAAGCAGGTATAAAATTTACTAAAAATGATAATTTATTATATATATATATATATATATATATATATATATTATATACTTATTTCAGTTTGCTTTCAGAAATATATATAATGAGATCCTCCATAACTGGATAACTAACATTAAAAAATCACTTGAGTCAGACGGGTGACGTCATCACTTTAGCCAAATTAACAAAATCCAAGATGGCGGAAAAAATTTCAACTTTGTATGGAAAAAGTAGGCTAGAACCGGCATAGTATATCTAGTTATATTAAATAATATAAAGATTAGGAGTTTCTCATACCAACCACCGCTTTTATTAACTGCCGCAGCCAATGCTCCGCCGCTCGAAAAACTTTAAAAAATAAATAAAAAAACTTTGTAATACCAATATATTTTGTTTTTTCTTTTTAAAATTAACAATAGGAATCCCCTGACGTCATTTCAGATTTTTATTTTACAATTTAAATAATTTTAATTATTAAGTGATACATAATATAAGAACTTTTTTTGCTCTTTATAATTAAAAACTTTATTATCAAAAAAAAAAAAAAAAAACAAAAAAATTCAACTTTCAATTCTTTCATTCTACTGCAAAACAACATAAAATTTTTAATAAAATTTCTTATCTTTTATATAAAACATTAATTAAACAAAACCGCAAAAAAAAAAAAATATTTCTTAAATTTTCCTTATCTCTAAACTGAACTTTATTCATACAACTATAGGATATTCTCAAAACTATAAAAAAATTCGAAATCTCAACAGCAACAGCTATCTTCGAATCTAGAATTCTAGAACTACGAATTTAGAATTGTCAAGTTCTATATTAAATAATATAAAGATTAGGAGTTTCTCATACCAACCGCCGATTTTATTAACCGCCGCTATTATTAACCGCCGCAATTATTGCCCTGTTGCACCTCTCCTTATCCTACCAAACCCCTATCTAGAATTCTATAATATAGAGATTAGGAGTTTGTCAAACCAACCGCCGCAGTTATTACCCTGCTGCTACACCTACTCCTACTTACCCCCTACTCCTTCCTTACCCCCTACCAAACACAATACCTCATCACATTCTCATAATACCACTATAAAAATTCCATTCCCTAATACGTCTCATTATTTCATTATTCACAACTGAAATTCTATTCCCTAATACGTCTCATTATTTCATTATTCACAACTGTCAAATATTTTACTACGTCATCTGACAGCGCCAGAACCCGCATATATATACTACTTGCTTTACGTTTCAGTTTAGATTTTATTATGTCGACTAGAATACTTTGGGACTGTTCGTCATATCTAAATATAATTAGGTGGACTTTATTTATTAGATTTAGGAAATTTTGGAGGTCTTTAAAATCTTCATGGAAATCAGGGAGTTTATTTAGGTATTTTAAAGGATATATACAAAGGGATTGTGGTTCTACCATTTTTGGAATTTCTAAAAAAATTAAAAAATTTGTCAAACAAATTATTTGCAATAACCTGATTTAAGTTCTATACATAAATTGGAAGATTTAAAAAATATTTTTTTTTTTTTGATATACATCTATATCTTCTAATATATAAAAGCGAAAGTTTGTTTATTTGTTTGTTTGTTTGTTTGTTTGTTTGTTTGTATGTTTGTTTGTTTGTAGCGAATGGACTCCTAAACTGCCCAGCCGGTTTTCATGAAAATTTGTATATAGGAGTTTTTGGGTACGGAAAGAAATCGTGGCCCAAAAATTTTGCTCTAACGGACCGCCAAGTTGGGGCTGTGGTGCAAGTATTGAAACTTCTTTGTTCTAAAATGAAAACGGTTTGACCGATTGACTTCAAATTTTGTATACGTGTTGCTCTTTGAGAATTGAGTAGACACTATTAACAGTTTTGGAATTTGTTAACCCATGTCGGGCCGACGGGTGGTCAAAAAAAATTTTTGGTCCAAATTTTGTCCGATTTTACGAAATTCTGCTTTGGCTTAAAAGAAAGTCCCAAAAAAATTTTTGTTGAGTTCCATTAACCCATTGCGGCCCAACAGCTTTTTATAGGTTTTTTCAATACTTTACTCTAAATTCGAAACGGTTTGACCGATTCACTTCAAATTTTGTATACGTGATGCTCTTTGAGAATTGAGTAGACACTATTAACAGTTTTGGAATTTGTTAACCCATGTCGGGCCGACGGGTGGTCAAAAAAAATTTTGGATCCAAACTTTGTCCGATTTTACGAAATTCTGCTTCGGCTTTAAAGAAAGCCCCAAAAAAAATTTTGTTGAGTTCCATTAACCCATTGCGGCCCAACAGCTTTTTATAGGTTTTTTCAATACTTAACTCTAAATTCGAAACGGTTTGACCAATTGATTTCAAATTTTGTATACGTGATGCTCCTTGAGAATTGAGTTGACACTATTAACAGTTTTGGAATTTATTAACCCATGTCGGGCCGACGGGTGGTCAAAAAAAAATTTGGGTTCAAATTTTGTCCGATTTTATGAAATTCTGCTTTCGCTAAAAAGAAAACCCACAAAAAAATTTTATTGACTTGCATTAACCCAATGGGGCCCAACAGCTTTTTATAGGTTTTTTCAATACCTAACTCTAAATTAAAAACGGTTTGACCGATTTTCTTCAAATTTTGTATACGTGCTCCCCTGTGAGAATTGATTTGACACTATTAACAGATTTGGAATTTGTTAACCCATGTCGGCCCGACGGTTGGTCAAAATAATTTTGGAAGATAATATTGTCAAAATTTACGAAGTACTACTTTGGCTAAAAAGAAAGCCTCAAAAAATTTTGTTGAGTGATTTGGAAGCAAATTACGTCCAATTTTGCGCAATACTGTTTTGCCCAAAGAGAAAGTGTAGTTCCGTTAATCCAGTGGGGCACAGTGGCTTTTAACAGATTTTTGCGTTACTTAACTCTAAATTAGAAACGATTTGACCGGTTTACCTCAAATTTTATATGTGCAAAGCAACTTGAAAATAGAGTTGAGTCTGTTAACGGTCGGTCCTACGATTTTTCAAAAAAAAATTTTTGGAAGTAAATTACGTCAAAATTTGGAAAGTAGTTTGTACTGCTTTGAATTACAGAAAGTTTCAAAAATTACTAGAATAATACTAGAAAAATCGTTTTAAAAAGATTGCTTTCATACATTTTAAAATTTACATGTGTAAACCGAGTGTAATTTTTGTGTTAACTTTTTGCAGTAACATCAACTTCAATTAAACGTCCATTGAGAGGCGCAGCAACGCGCACCGGGTATTAGCTAGTGTATATATAAAAGCGAAAGTTTGTTTATTTGTTTGTTTGTTTGTATGTTTGTTTGTTTGTTTGTAGCGAATAGACTCCTAAACTGCCCAGCCGATTTTCATGAAAATTTGTATATAGGGGTTTTTGGGTACGGAAAGAAATCGTGGCCCAAAAATTTTGCTTTAACGGACCGCCAAGTTGGGGCTGTGGTGCAAGTATTTAAACTTCTTTGTTCTAAAATGAAAACGGTTTGACCGATTGACTTCAAATTTTGTATACGTGTTGCTCTTTGAGAATTGAGTAGACACTATTAACAGTTTTGGAATTTGTTAACCTATGTCGGGCCGACGGGTGGTCAAAAAAAATTTTGGGTCCAAATTTTGTCCGATTTTACGAAATTCTGCTTTGGCTTAAAAGGAAGCCCCAAAAAAATGTTGGGTCCAAATTTTGTCCGATTTTACGAAATTCTGCTTTGGATTTAAAGAAAGCCCCAAAAAAAATTTTATTGTATTGCATTAACCCATTGGGGCCCAACAGCTTTTTATAGGTTTTTTCAATACTTAACTCTAAATTAAAAACGGTTTGACCGATTTTCTTCAAATTTTGTAACAGATTTGGAATTTGTTAACCCATGTCGGCCCGACGGTTGGTCAAAATAATTTTTTTGGAAGTAAATTACGTCAAATTTTTGGAAAGTAGTTTGTACTGCTTTGAATTACGGAAAGTTTCAAAAAATCCTAGAATAATCCTAGAAAAATCGTTTTAAAAAGATTGCTTTCATACATCTTAAAATTTACATGTGTAAACCGTGTGTAATTTTTGTGTTAACTTTTTGCAGTAACATCAACTTCAATTAAACCTCCATTGAGAAGCGCAGCAACGCGCACCGGGTACTAGCTAGTATAATATAATTTCCATAAGATACAAATTTTGGAATAATTTAGAATTCTTAAGTTTAATTTAAAGTTTTAGATAATTTAAAGCCTTACCTTCAAATCATAAAATATTGAAATATTAGTGTTAAAAAATTTTTTTTTACTTCTTGTGGAAAAATTTACACTTGATGCATCCTACCGACTGCGCCAGTAATGATATATATTTGATTTGGTCGAAAAAAAAAACACAAGTTTATTTAATTTTATTTACTTTTTTTATATGTCTGAATTAGAAACAATATTTATTTTAATGGTATAGGTTATGGAATTAAAATTTGGTGGTGATTTTCAACAGATCCTTCCAGTTGTTTTCCTTGGAAACAGAGTAAGAATTGTTGAAGCATGTATATAAAATAATCTAATTTGGCCTAAAGTAACTTTAATACACTTGAAAACGAGGAAGAGTGTAGTAGAGTAGACTGTAAAAATTTTGGGATATCCGTATGACCGTAACATATAAATTTTATCATCTGATTAATTACTTTTGGCAAAATTTCAAAAATACAGCTTTGTTAAGCGTAGTAGAATACTCATATAAAAGAAAGAGTTGTATGGCAGCTACTCGAACCATCTGCTGTCGACGAACCAAATTTTGCTGTAACTTTGGCCATTATACTTAACTATTTTGGCAAAATTTCAGACACCCAGCTACATTAGATGTTGTGTAATCCTCATATAAAAGAAGGAGTTGTATGGCAACTACTCGAACCCTCTATAGTAGACCAACCAAATTTTGCAGAAACTTTGGCCATCACTATAAACTATTTTTAGCAAAATATAAGACGTAGAATAATTCTCATATAAAATAAGAAATTGTATGGCAGCTACTCGAACTCACTGCAGCAAACGAACCAAATTTTGCAGAAACTTTGGCCATAAAACTAAATTTCTTTTGGAAAAATTTCAGACATACAGCTGTAATAGGTACAGAATAATATTTATATAAAAAAAGAAGTTGAATGGCAGCTACCCGAACCCATTGACCAAAATGGCTGGACTTAACTAGCAATGACGGTTATTGCAAAAAACGAATTTGCGAAAATTTCAAGATCCTAGCTCCTTTAGTTTTTGAGTTATCGTGCGGACGGATGGACCTACATAGCTAAATCGATTTATTTTTCAATTCTGATCCGATCCATACAACTGAGCCTATAACTACCCCCCTCCTTCTCTGCGTCACGAAAGTAATGGCAAATTTATTATACCCTTTAACTGTATAGTCATACTGGTATAAAAATATGAGATCAAATCCAAATGAGTAAAATTTTCAAAATGGCTTTTGCTATATACAATTTTGCAGACAGAATACATTAATTCTTTGACACCCCCAGAATTACCCCTTCATTGCTTCAAATTAAAAGATGGGTCTGTAGTCATTCTAATTAGGAATATGAAAATAAATTTTGGTTAAGTAAATGGAACTCGATTTATTGTTAGAGGTATGTTAGAAAATGTCACAAGGAATTGGTAAAATACATATTCTTCCTCAAAAAGAGTTAATTTGTATTGACGTTAATATGATATTCACTTTAAAAAGAAAGCAGTTTCTTATTAGATTCGCTTTTGAGATGACAAAAAATAAAGCACCATGACAAACTTTTGACAAAATCGGCATTTATTTATCTCAATCTGTATTCACCCATGGACAACTATACGTAGCATTTGGTAGAGCCAAATCTGCAAATGATGTGAGAGTTCAAATTGACCAAACCAATTTACAAGGTCAATTCAAAGAGCATTTGAGATATTACACAAAATTTATAGTTTATGGTGAAGTTTTACGTTAATGATTTTTCGCAGGAAGGAGTAATTCCTATTTGCGCAATGATTACATAGTTGATTACGCGACTTATAAGTTTCGATTTTACATTTAATAAAAACAACAAATTTTATTTTTAAATACTTTTTAATTTATAATTTAATTTGTACATTTCTTTTTACAGGTACACTGTTAACTCATTTATAATTAAAATGTTACAGGTATTTATATATTTATATCCGAAACATATTTTGTATTAAAGAAATTTGAATAATGGGAAAATTATAATTTAGAGGTTGGAAAAATTGGATTGGGTTATTAACTAATTTAATTCTGCTGACATTGCGTCTTTACAAAAAGGTGAAAAACATATGAAATTTAGTTTATATAAAAAACAAGTAAAGAAACAGCCAGCCGGTGTAACCGACTTAGAAATACCCTACACCTATTTAGTTCAAATTTAATGGGAAGTTAACAAGTCATTTTAAAAAGATTTTATTAGTTTGATCTTAAGACATGGCTAACCAAATTAACTTTATAGTACTAAAAAACATTTTCTAATTACTTTATCTATTCAAAAATATTACAAATTCTTACTAATTTATCTATTTAAAAATATTAAAAAAAAAAAAACTTGAAATAAGTAAATGAAAATATATTTATTTCGATTCAATTACAAAAGTTAAAAAATTTGAATTATTAAATTTTATGATAAAAAGCTTATCAAAGCATAACATATTTAATAATTTAAAGTTTTCAAATCGATCAAAAGCTTCTATAATCCAAACTCATTGACCAAACTCGACCAGAACCAATTCTCATGATATTTTCATTACTAGTAACCTACAGTTTAAATTTCATCAAAATAGAGGCATAATTTTTTGAGTTATGCTATTTTTAAGATATATGTTTGTTAGCCCTTGAATTTTTCAAAGGTTCCAGAACCCGAATAATATATATATAGCATAATATATTTAATAATTCAAAGTTTACAAATCGATCAAAAGCTTCTATAATCCGAACTCATTGACCAAACTCGACCAGAACCATTTCTCATGATACTTTCATTACTAGTAACCTACAGTTTAAATTCCTTTAAAATAGCGGCATCATTTTTTGAGTTATGCTATTTTAAAGATATATGTTTGTTAGCTCTTGAACTTTTCAAAGGTTCCAGAACCCGAAACCATGGTACGATTTTGCTCATATGCAGTCCCGAACCTACTACTCCAATGGGGCCCAAATTTCAAGTACACTAAGGAAAAAGAAAGAGACACCCTGATACAAAATTTGGAGGTTCTATTTTCATTGGTTTCGAAATTATGCTCGTTTGGCCTAAATTTGTACCCACCGTACGCAATCACAGCCGTAGTTTCATTACCAGTACCCTACAACACAAATTTTATGAAGATAGCGTCATTAGTTGTTGAGGTTTTTTATATATGTTCGTTAGCCCCTAGACCGATTAAAAGGTCCAACATCCGAACCCATGGGCCGATTTCGCCCATTTGCAATCCCCGCCGCACTTTCAACCCTAGTAACTTATAGTTAAAATTTCATCATGATAGCTCCATTATTTTTTGAGTTATCGTGCCTACGGACAGACGGACAGACAGACGGACATGGCTATATCGACTAAGGAGGTCACGGTGATCTCAAATATATATACTTTTCCATATCTAGCTCGCTTCCTTTAGGTGGTTACAAACACCATACCAAAGTTAATATACCCCTTTACCTATTCTATAAGTGTAGGGTATAATAAGTTAATTATACAATATATGAAGGTAAATATGGTTATTGGATGATCATATAACACCTCTCCTCTTTGTGTGAAGTGTGGGCCATCGAAGAGTTGATGCTGATTTTTGTGGAATGTCATTTTGTGTGATATTATTTTTGACTTGAATACTAAATTGTTTTTCTGAAATTTTCTTGTAAAAGCGGTATATTAGAATTATTATAGTAAACAAGTAAAGAAACAGTTAGTCGGTGCAAACAACTTAGAAATACCCTACACCTATTTGGTTCAAATTTAATGGGAAGTTCATAAGTCATTTTAAAACCATAAAAGATTTTATTAGTTTGTTCTTAAGACATGGCTAACAAAATTAGCTTTATAGTACTAAAAAACATTTTCTAATTACTTTATCTATTCAAAAATGTTCCAAATTCTTACTAATTATCTATTTAAAAATACTAAAAACCAAAAAAACTTGAAATAGGTAAATGAAAATATATTTATTTCGATTCAATTACAAAAGTTAAAAAATTTGAATTATTAAATTTTGTGATAAAATGCTAATCAAAGCATAATATATTTAATAATTCAAATTTTTCAAATCGATCAAAAGTTTCTATAATGCGAATTCATTAACCAAACTCGACCAGAACTAATTCTCATGATACTTTCAAGACTACTAACCTACAGTTTAAATTTCTTCAAAATAGCGGCATCATTTTTTGAGTTATGCTATTTTTAAGATATAGGTTTGTTAGCCCTTGAACTTTTCAGAGGTTCCAGAACCCGAAACCATGGTACGATTTCGCCCATATGCAGTCCGCGCTGTATTTTAAATACTAGTGAACCCTTGTACACAATTGGAACGTTTTATCTTAATTTTAAGTTACTATTTTAAATAATTTCGATTATAAGCTTTTAAACCCTGGTAGGTCTAAGAGGGGTACTGAACCACCACTCCATTTGATCCCAATTTAGGCGGCCACACAAATAGTAAAGAACATCCTTGTGCCAAATTTGAAGCTTCTACATTTGTTTCAAGTTGCTATCTTTATTAATTTTATAGATATGCTTTAAGGTCTTCGGAAATATGTGGCTAGTCACCGACCCACTACTCCAAAAATCAAGTACAAAAATCAAGAACAAGAATGGACACCTTGATACCAAATTTGGAGGTTCTATCTGCATTGGTTGGAGGTTCTATCTCGTTTAGCCTAAATTCGATCAAAAAGTTCTAGATTCCGAACCCATGGTCGAATCTCCCAGTATACCTACATGACCCTTACCGACCCAGTATACCTACTTTCTTCTTTATTCTTAATGAAACAAAATGAAGACTATCATAAAAATTTTTATTTACAGCATGCAAAATGCATTCCGAATTGTGTACAAAGGTTAACTATATATTTAATAATTCAAATTTTTCAAAATTGCAATTATTTTAAATTGTTAGTTTATGTACCTATTAGAAAAGCTTATAAACGCAAAATATGCTATAAATATATTTCTATACTACAATTACAACTTTAGAACTTTTCATATAATTCATTTAAATATAAAAATAAATTTTACATAAATGCAGCAAGTACCTTTGAATATAGCTTAATTATTGTACACAATGTCTTAATTCTATATCACCTTTGGTAATAATTCAATAAAATGTATGATATGATTAACATTAAAAAAAAGGAATTTAACCGTTTATAAAAAAAATATTTTATTTTTAATTTATAAAGTATTATACAAAATATGTTTTATGGTAAAATTCTTAGGAAATAGGAAAGAACCCTCGTGTATCAAATTTAAAGTTTCTATCTTCTTGAATTTCGAATATAAGCTTTTTTGTTTTGGGTTTTCTTAGGAGGCATCTGACCCAACACTACAGTTAAGTCTAAATTTCGGGGACACATAAGAAATAGGAAATATATTCTTTGGCTATGTAATTATACTTGTTTGTATATATTTAATTTTTGTATATATTAATATAATTTGGAAACCAAAAAAGATAGAACCTTATGTTTGGGTTGTTTCTTCTTATTTGTTACGTTTACGTGAAATTTTGGATGTATTAGAATAGCGGTTTGCGTACTACTCCCACTACTCCCAAGACCTTAAAGCATAATATATTCGAAATATCTAAAGATAAAAAAATTAAATTTGATACACTATTTTCTATTTCCGTTCTTATTTAACACTTTTATTTTTTAAAAGGCTAAGAGTTATTCTATAAAAATATTTTTTTAATAAACGACGAAATTATGTTGTTTAATATTTTTAAATATATAAATTAGTAAGAATTGTTAATATTTTTGAATTGATAAAATAATTAGAAAATGTTTTTAGTGTTATAAAGTAAATTTGGTAAGCCATGTCCTACAATCAAACTAAAGCTTTTATGGTTTTAAAACGACTGACTGTTTCTTTACTTGTTATCTTATATATTTATAACTTTTTCCTTATTTTAATTTGATGGGAATTGAATTGAAAAGAAGTATAGGCTAGTAATAATAATTTTGACTTACGTAAGCATGAGAAGAAAAATACTCATTGTATCTGTAGGTTCTCTTTTGTTTTAGGTTCCAAATTTAAAAACTGAAGTTCACAAATTGACCTTTCTTGATGTGTTTCCGATTTGCAATTTTATATAATATATACACAGCTTAATTTTAGTTTTTTGTTGTTTCAAAATTATTCACGTTCACAAAAAGTTTGTTTCTGGATTTTTAATGTTTCACAATATTCCTTTGCGGAATTAAATTCCAGTTTTAATTTAATGAATTATTTAATAACAATGTTCCTTTGTTATAAAATTTTTCCAAAATTTTTTTTTTTTATAATTTACTAGCAGATTACCAGGAGTTGCCCGGGAACGTGCAAATTGTAAAATAGCAAATTTCAGCCAATTTTTTGAAGTACTATTTTGGTTAAAAAGAAAGCCTCAAAAAAACAGTTTTTATAGGTTTTTTCGTTACTTTGCAATAAATTAGAAATGGTTTAACCGATTTACTTCAAATTTTGTATATGTGTTCCTCTTTCAGAATGGAGTTCACTCTATTAACAGACTTGGAATTTGCTAACCCATACTGATCAGACGATTGTTCAAAAATAAATTTGTAAGTAAATTACGTCCAATTTTTGAGAGTAGGTAAAACTTCTTTGAATTGGTGCTCCTTGACGATGGAGTTAAGGATGGTGGATTTCCGGCGAATAATGTTAACTGAATAAAATTTTTTTTTTTATTATTATTTAATAATTAAGAAAAGTTTTAAGTGAAATTTGATAAATTTGTTAAAAGATTGCAAGAATAATTCTAAAAAAAGCGTTTTAAAAAAATTTCTTTGTTACATTATCAAATTAACATCTACACCATGTGTAATTTTTGTGTTTACTTTTTTCAATAACATCAACTTAAATTAAAACTCCATTGAGTGGCGGGGAAACGTTCGCCGGGTAATAGGTAGTTTACATATAAGTATTATTATAACCGTTTTTAAAAGTTATACTAAATTTGCCATCATGTCATTATACTATGACAATAGTAGGTAGTTTTCTTGAATTTCCAACGTTTGAATAAAATATAGTCGATGGTTTATAAAATGTTTAAAAATCTGCTTTTCAACTTATATTTTTTTTTTTGTACTTATCTGAAAGTTCTACTACGCTCTTCCTCGTTTTTATATGATATTATGAGAGAAATGTTGTATTCTTTTTTGAAAAAAATTTTCTAAATTACTATATATTTATTTTCAAAAAACAACAACTGCAAAGTAGATAAAAAAACAAAGACTTACAAAAAAATATAGAGAAGGAAAATGTTACGTTATTTAAATTTAAAGATGCATATTATTATTCGGATTCTTTATAAGCTTTATTTTTATTATTATTAATATTATCTTATTTACCTTTGGCACTATTTGAGACTATTTAAGGAGAGAAAAAAAATTAGTCTTATTAATTAAGTATGCTTTTGGAATAAAGGTTAACATCATTGAATTGTGCAAAACGCGTAAACAGGTCAAAACCAAATTAACCCTGTGGGTTTTTATAATTAAAATGCTGGTACAAAATTTTCAATAAAATTCTTTTAATCGTTAAAGCAAATAAAATATTAACGGGTTAATCGAACTTAACTAAAACTTTTTGCAGCCTCTCTTTTAGACTTTAAAATCAACCTCTAAAATTGGATACAAATCGGAAACACAAAAGTTTTTGGAAGCCCGCAAGGACGAAATGTGTCCACTCATTCACTCATTACCAAATTTATACAACTAATTCCGGTTGCTAAGAGGAACATTTGTGCATAATTTCGAGTCAATCGATCAAACCGTTTTGACTCGACATCAAAAACATTGAAAAAGCTTCAATGCGCCCTGGTGCCCAAACGGGTTAACCGAACTCAACAAAAATTTGTGCCAGACTCTCTTTTCGACTGCAAAATCATCCTGTAAAATTGGACACAAATCGGAAACAAAAAATTTTTTGGAAGCCCACCAGGCCGAAATGGGTTAATTTATTCCAAACAAATTTATGCAACTAATCGGTTGCTAATAGAAACTTTTGTGCAAAATTTCAAGTCAATCGGTCAAACCGTTTTGACTCGACATCCAAAAATCGAAAAAGCTTAAAACGGCTCTGGAGCCGCAAACTGTTGACTTATAAAAATATGAAATAGCCTATGTCACCCCCGGGCTCTCAGAATTATTTCGTTAAAATTTTGTGTGAATCGGACCTGGACAAACAAACAAACAAACAAATTTTCTCTTTATATATTAGATTTTAATTTTATAAAAACTTTTTTTAGTTAAATTGATAATAGTTAAATAAAGTATTTATTAGAATTAGTTCTTCATAT
This sequence comes from Dolichopus griseipennis, assembly GCA_963082915.1. Taxonomy (NCBI): domain Eukaryota; kingdom Metazoa; phylum Arthropoda; class Insecta; order Diptera; family Dolichopodidae; genus Dolichopus; species Dolichopus griseipennis. Next base: position 253,797,148 of record OY720441.1, on the reverse strand, counting down.
TAGTTATTTAATTTTAAACGATATTTATCTAGTTTATATTATCCGGAAGACATATTAATTAGAAGGATCACTGTTATTGGATCCTAGCGACTGCGCCACTTATAAGTTTCGTTTTTACATTTAATAAAAGAAACAAATTTTATTTTTAAATACTTTTTAATTTATAATTTAATTTGTACTTTTCTTTTTACAGATATAATGTTAATTGATTTATAATTAATTTAATTCTGCTGTTGAAATATTGTTTATATAAAAAATAAGTTAATTATACAATAATATATTAAGGTAAATATGGTTATTTGATGATCATATAACTTGCGATTACACGTACAGGCCAATCTTGTTTTCTAATAAATTTATCTATTTAAAAATATTAAAAATTCTTACTGTATTATCTATTCCAAAATATTATAAACAAAAGAACATGAAATAAATGTAATTTTTAAAATGAAATTACAAAATAAGAGATTCAAAACTTTTTATACAATTCAGTAAAATTTTACTCACATGCAGCAATTTCTTCACTTCCATGATCATTAACTTTTTCTGTACTGCATTTACAGTTGAATGATTTAGTACCTTTATTGTTTCTTTACTTGTTACTAAATTAAACACAGCTGTTGTAGGGTTCGGATTTACATCAGCAGGAGTGCCACTTATTTCGATGTGTTTAATAAACTTTTTTTGTTTCATCTTTTCCATTTTCACTTTGGTTTGTTGAATTTCACTTTTAAGATATTTATTCCCACTTTGCAGTATTTTTTTTCTTCTGTTAGCGTATTTATAAATTGTTTTATCTCCTTAACCTCATTTTGAAATGTCTGAAAATCCAATTTTTGTCTTTAATTTTGTCAATTATTCACATACTGTTTTCAGTATCTATTATTGCAATATAAAATTATAATTTCCATATAATGTAAATTTTATGATAAAATAAATTAATACTTCAAAACTATATTAAGCAAATTTTTTTTTTGGAAAAAAAATTTTAGGTGATATGATAAATATAAACAGTGGTGGAAATAAACTGACTTGATTTTTTTGCAATATTTAATAATTGTTAGCATACTTATTTGTATATAATAATAATAACTGTTAGCATACTTATTTGAAAAACTGTACTTGTTTTGCTGATATATTTAAAGGGTCTTTAATATTTTTTTAAATTTTGTTTAAGAACATTTACCGTTACTTTATAAAATTTTAATTTTAAAAATAGTAAAATTTTTATATAGAAATTTAAATAACCTCGTGAATACAGTAAATACAAATGAAATAATTAAACTAATTTATATTTTGAATAGTTTTAAATTGAATTTAAGGAATTCTGGAGAGTAATTTATAGAAAATTTTTAACGTGAAAAACTGTACTTGAGTGGCAAGGTAGGATGACGAATCTTAACTCGATTAAAAAGGTTTGGGAATTAAGGGCTCGACGGGGTCCCTAAAACAGAGTTTATGAAGGAATACGGAAAAATTATGGCAAAACCATTTAGTAAAAATTAAATTAAAATAATCTTGTGTAGTTATTCAAATTTCCATATATTTTACTATTTTTAAACAAATATATATTATAAAATTTGTGTTAATAATGAATATAATTGCAAAGTATATAATCAAAACAGGTACATTTTTTCAAATAAGTATTCTAACACTTAAAATATTGCAAACCAATTGAGGTTTTTTTTAATTCCCAACATTGTATTTTTAAACAAATTTTAATTGTTTTGTGCTTTTGAGTTATTTAAAATGCATTTCTTCTACTTGGAAGGAATTAGTAGCAGTGTCACCAGAAAGACGAAATTGGCGTGGAATTTTTATAGCACTTTTAGTAATAGCGGCAGTTTTTAGTTTAATAATTTTTTCCATCTTTCTACTTTCTCCAGGTATATACAATTTAATAACGTTTTTGTTTTTGATAAGAATATAACAAAACTTTTTTATATAATAAAAAATAGAAGACGAAGGGTCACGTATACGTGGAAGGCGATTAGTTTTATCAGATATCATAACTCAAAATTTTAAATGGAAATCTTTTAACGGATCTTGGATTAGTGGTAAGTGAAATTGAAAAAAATTTTTTCCAGATTTTATTTAGTTTTTATGAAAATTATGCATGAGTGAATTTTCAATTAAAGTTAGGAAATAATTATGTTTTAAGTTATTTAAATTACAGTTTCAAAGCAAAACTTTAAAAGTTATGTAATATTTAACAAAAATAATTCTAAAAAAACTATATTTAATCCATCCTAATTTAATTTTACTAGCCGCTTATGTGAAGTATAATAAGCGGTAGGTATTGTTCTCGAACCAAAAATTGGACCAGGAGATTTTTCATATATGCATTATGCCGGTGTCCAGAAACCCAAAAAACGAGTTTTTATTTTGATGTGCGTTTATGTGTTTGTGTGTTTGTCTGTCTAACAGTTAAAACAGCTTTTATTTATCTAAATATTGGTGTTAAATAGAAGAAAATTTTTTTTTTATTTTTTGCGTTGAAATTGTGTATTTCAAATATTCTTTTTAGGATAAACTTTTCTTTAATTAAATTATTTATTAATTAAAAAGCATTCGTATAAAACTCTTTCCTGCTGATATTCTCAAAACTCTAGTAAAACGTTGGTATATCTCGATGCATAACTGCTTGCTTTTTCTCTTATTGAAAGTTTATTAAATTTATTTATAATTTAATTATAGCACCATATTAAAAAATTTTTTTATCGCATGTTCCATATGTTTCTTCTATTTTTGTTAAAACCCAGAACTAGGTTGCATATAAAAAAAAACGAAAACTTTGAAACTGAAGTGGAAAAATAACGCATCTCAAAACCACGCACTTTATTAACTAAACTTTAAGTGAAATGTACTGTTTGGTTTCAAGGATAATGATGTAGAAATTTGGATTCAATATTGAGAAAGATGATGTTGATGTACTAGTATAATACTAACTTAAGAGAACACATTTGATGCTATATGTGTCAGTTCTCTATGGAAGAGCATCTGCTTCAATTTTTTTTTCACGTTGGGAAACTTTGAGTGGAGTCGTCATTGTTTCATTTCTTTAGAAAAGGTATTGTTCAATAGTTCATACCGATAAAATAAGTGTTTAAACCACAAAAATAAATAAACCCAAAAACCCTAATTTAAGTTTAGAATTCAAATTTATTAAATGCTAGATTTGTCAAAATTTTAGGCGTTATCTGTATACACTTTGACGACTGGTCCTTTTCTGCTAACAAATCTTTTAAATGCTGAAAGAAAGGCACTTGATTTTAAGTTAGTAACTACTTCTAGGTGTTTGGCTTGGTAACTAAGCATACAAATAGAGCTAAATAACTCTTAAAAGATTTGTTTTCACGACCTAAGGATGACTTAAAGTAAATGGTTTAGCATAATAAACTCAACAATTTTTGAATAGTCTTTACATAGTTACACGAGCTTTAGGAAGATTACCCATTAGTTGAGAAACCGAAAGTGTTTTAAATCGTACAAATTATATATCTGTGAATACATCCTTAGACTACCTTTAATATCAAAAATCCTTGTCTAATATATTCTAGAGTTTGATTGTTGCCATCATGTAATGAAGGGAAATGTTAATGATTTATGGATTTTTATTTGACAAATCACTCTTATAAGAAAGTTTAAGCATATGTTTTGTTTATATGAAAGTTCAGATTCAGATAATCTTTCACCTAAGCGAAGAAAATGTCTAGAACCTAAGAAGCGACTTAAACTTAGCAATCTGCTTGTTTTTTTTGGTGGTTTACCCTTTGCTCACTTTCCTTATAAAAGTATTCTTACTGTGTAACCTTTATTAATGCTATAAAAGAATTTTCGACTTCATCATCAGTTAATGTTCCGGCCTTGTAGTTTTTGGGACTGCACCTAAAATTTTAACAAAAACCAATACAACAAGCTACGACACGTTCTAATTTCATAAATTTCAAATGACGCTAAATCAGCTGAACTACTCATGAATTAACATGGTACCAATTTCAGAACCAATTTTAGTTTGAATTTCCGCTACTCGATTTCCAACGAATGTTTTCCAACGGTGTGGAGTAGCCTGCAACCATGATAATAAAATAGTTTAATCTGTTCAGGCAAAATTTTAAATTTTTTGTATGTCTAATGCATTCTTAACTTCCTTCATTAGTTTTGCTAATAATAAAGCTCCGCTGAATTCTAAATGTTGTAATGAAGGTTTAGATCTTAACGGTGCTAATTTTGTTTTTGAAGCAATGAGTGTGACAGTATTATTCCCTACGCTTGTTTTGTTCTGAGATATACAACCGCGCCATAAGCCTTGTCAGATGCATCGGAAAATCTATAATTTGGCAAATTTTTTACAACTGCATATACTTTGTGTTTTGGCGGCTACAAATATTGGACCACATTTTCGGAAATTAGAGTGGCTTGAGAACCCTGATCGATAAAGGCTCTGACTTCAGTATAGATTCCATCTAATTTTTATGCTTCTTTTATCGCTGTAGGTAAAATAACTTTAATTTTTGTAATATTCGTTAAATTGAAGAAATTGTCTTTTAGTTTAAAACATTTTTGCTTAGATAATAAAATTTTAGGTAAAATTTAAAATTTTGGTGGAGTTGACAATTGATTTAACCAAAAAAAATGGAAATGGTGACAGGAGGGGGATAGGCGGATTCTTGAGAATCATCATAAGTTTACTTAGCAAAAATTTGGCAACTTTCCCAATTGAAGGGTTATTAGGACTTTAAAATTAAAACTTTTATGTTTTTATAAAATAGTATTTTATTCACCAGTGTATGTTTTTCCAAAATTAAACGTTAACATTTTTTTTTTTATTTATTTATTTCATTATCTCTAAAAGAGCTAAAGCTCGTAGAGAGTTTATAAATAACAAAGTAAAAATTAATAAAGGTTCAAAAATTAAAATTGAAGCTCCTACATTATATTTCGCATTTGTTAACAGGTTTTCGTGAGAGCATTGGGATTATATTCTAAGTATCTATTGACTATTATTCATAATTAATAATTTGATGAAATAACTAAATTTAAATATCATTTATATTTAAATATATTTTTATAAAAATAAATGATAAAATAGTCAGTTTGGAACCCTATATAAGTTTGAAAATGTGCTTTTTAAAAACCCTCGGTTTATTTCATCACTTGTTAATTTATAAAATATAATACAAAAATATGTTTTATGGTAAAATTCTTTGCCTTTTAAAAATATAAAATTGTTAAATAAGAACAGAAACAGGAAAAAATCCTCGTGTATCAAACTTAAATTTTCGATCTTCATAAAATTCTAAGATAGGCTTTTTAATTTTGGGATTTATTAAAAGGCACCTGAAGCAACACTACAATTAACTCTAAATTTCGGGGACACCAAGGAAATAGGAAAAACAACGTTATACCAAATTTAAAGCTTCTATATTTATTTCAAGTTACTGTCTTTATCAATTTCGGATATATGCTTTAAGGTTTCGCGAATAATGGGTTAAGATCTAAAACCGTTAAGATCTATAATGGGGGGTGGTATGTATATGCAGCAATTAATTTTACACATATGCAGCAATTACTTCTCTTCAGCCTTATTAATTTTTCCTGTACTGCATTTACAGTTTTATGATTTTGAACCCTTGATTAATTACTTAAATTTTAAATAATTAAAAAAGGAAATAGGAAAAAAAAATATCATATTAATTACGCGAAATGGCATTGTGTCACAAACGCAAAATGAAAATTAAAGGTGAAAGAGGAACTTAATGTGCAAAAAATGTTTCATGAGGGATTTAAATTTTTTGGTGTGGATCAATCCACAAATAGCATGTTGTGCGCAAATAACAATATTAAATTTATCTGTGATGACTATCTCCATTATATACAAAATGTAGATCTGGTATTGCAGAACATGGAACAAACGGTAGCGAAAAATAATGAACATCTTAGGGAATACAAAGAAGACTTTGAAATGGCAATAAAACATATTGAACAGGAAGTTATGGAGTTACTTAGAACGATTGAAAACAATTACATGAAGAGGTTAGATGAAATTAAAAATATTCAAAAAAAAAAGAAATAGATAAAATGCACAAAATTACAGAAGTTTTTAAAAATGAAAGTGAAAAGGTGAATGAATCATTTAAAAGTTCAATGAAAAAAAATGATGAGGTGTGTAATAATTTAAAAAAAATTATGATTGAATGTAATTATTATTATTATTATTATTATTTTTAAAAGAGCAATTTGCTCGTACAGAGCATGCATAACATTTGATTTTTTTTTAAAAAAGAAACACAGTTATTAATGCAAAACTTAATTTCAATTATATAAAGGAGTAATTCAATTTTAGTTAATTAAAATTTTTTTAATTGTAATTTTTTTTTTTTTTTTTTAATTAAATTCAAATTATACTTTGTAACACGATAATAGATTTATATAGATATTCACATATTATTTATTTATTTATACACTTATTGACTTATATGAACATATATATTTATACAAGAAATTTCTAACTTATTTTTATAAACAAAATTATTTCTAATAACAAATATTATTTTTATTTGTTTTATTTTTTTTTTTATTTTTTTTTTTTTAATTATTATTAAGTTTTAATTTTTTTATTTAATTATTATTATTTAATTTTTATAGGCTATGCTTATTCATTTTCACTTTAATTTTGTTTTTATGACATTTTTTAATATCAGCTGGTAGCTTATTGTATATTGTTATTGCTGCATTGTATATACCCATAAGACCAAAATGTTTGTCAATTGAATACATGTTATAATGAATGTGACTTGCCGTTGGTGTAGTAAACGTGGAGTTCATTATTGTGGATAATGCGTGAGTTAGATGTAATTAAATTATTTGTAACATATACACGTAGTGCTTGAATTTTTTTTATTCAATTGGCAATATTTCTAAGGTCTTATGTATTTCTGTTGTCGAAGCACGTTGATCAAAACCAAACAGATTTTTTATTGCCTTGTTTTGTATCGTTTGTAGCATTTTAGTATTTTTTAAATAAGTGTTTCCCCAGACCGTGATACCATATGTGGTAGTTGAATGAAATAGACTGTAGAATATTGATTTCTTTGTTTCAGTTGGTATTCGATTCTTTGTGTGTCTAAATAGACCCGCTATACGACGACATTTCTTGACTATTTCATTTGACTGGTAGTTCATTTTAATTCATTGTCTATGTAAATACCTAAGTATTTATAGACTTGGACTTCGTCAATAAAACAATTTTAAAATTCACTTTTAACATTAAGTTAAGAGGTTTCTTGAATACTATGAATTTGGTTTTTTTTACGTTGGGAGTAAGCTTAATGGAAATATAGATGAATTAGTGTCATTCGCTGATATTAAAAAAAAAAAAAGACAGTGTAAATGACTTCCCAATTGAAATGAAAAAAGATCTACCGTGAAAAGGTGAATGAATCATTTAAAAGCTCAATGAAAAAAAATGATGAGGTGTGCAATAACTTAAAAAAAATTATGATTGAATGTAATGGAAATATAGGTGAATTAGTGTTATTTACTGATATTAAAAAAAAAAAAGACAGTGTAAATGACTTCCCAATTGAAATGAAAAAAGATCTACCGTTAATAATTAAACCAAAACAAAAACAAAAAAGTGTCACAGCTAAAAAGCTTAAATATGTAGGTTAATCCAAAAAATTTAAAAATAAAAAATATCGCAAGTAGATTTAACGGTACTATTTTAGTTGAAACGGAATTAAAAGAAAATCGTGGAAAAATCAAAACTGAACCCGAAAAAAAAATCAAAGAGGGCTTGATAACAAAATTCTAATGGCATAAAATTGAAACTTGAAATTGTGCATATGAATAATAAATTTACTGAAAATGAATATAAACAAAATAGTTTTATGGAAATGAGTGAGTTAAAAGTAGTTAAATTAACCGCGTTAACAAAATATAACAAGGAAATGAAAAATGTAATAATTGAAGTGGATAGGAATTCGTTGAGAAACTATGTACTGGTTCGGAAAGATGTAAAGTGTTTGATTCTATCTCTGTAATGCGATGCTACAAATGTAATGGTTTCAATCATAAATCGGCTGATTGTACAAATACAGAAAAGGGTCTTAAATGTCACAAAGACCAACTTCTTCTTCCGCTGCAAATCCACTTCTGAATGTAATTGTGTACCAATTTGTTTTTTTTTACCTTCTTCGTGTGTTGTTGATGTTGTTATACTCCTCCCGATTAGATGCGGTGCGTACTATATTTCCAAATGTTTTTATACTTGTCCAATTTCTTATGTTTCTTAACCAGGACATTTGTTTTCTTCCTACGCCTTGTTTACCTTCGATTCTTCCTTGTATAATTAATTGCATTATACAAAAAGCATTCCCAAAATACGCTGTTTTACTTCTTTTGACAGATAAATGTAGTTCTCTGTGTTCTTTTAGTCCATAAAGAATTTCAGAATTTGAAATTTTATCAGTCCATGGTATTTTTAACATTCGCCTGTAGCAGTTTTGTGTCAATATAGTTTTTTTATGCATTGTATATCCTTACCATCAATATCCATATTTTCAAGAATCTCTATTAACTTGCTATTTTGCACTCTATCAAAAGCCTTTTCAAAATCAATAAATCCTAGGAATACATCTTTTTCTACATCTTTGCAGTTCTGCACGAGTACTTGGATAGCAAAAGGAGCTTCACGTGTTCCTAAAGCTGACTAAACTCCAAATTGTGATCATCCCATAGCTTCTTCACATTTGTTGTACAGTCGATTATGAATAATTTTCCAAAAGGCTTATATTGTATGGCTCATGAAGCGGCAATTTGGATTGGGTTGGGTGCTCAAAAGCCTATGCTCATTACATTTTCGAGAATTATGTTTCTTTGGAAGAGCAATAAAAGTAGATTTCAGCCAGTCTTCTGAAAAAGACCCGGAGTTTTAAATTTTCTCAAATATATTCGTATATATTGTATTCGGCATTAATTAACTTTTATATAACTAAGAGGGTAACATTATTATCTCTTCTGACATTTAATTCTGTTTTGCTGTATTTTTTCTAGCACCCAGTTTTTTTGTTTTATTCATTTATTAGAATCATTTTTGATTGATTCCATAAATATTGTGTCTATTTTTTCAATTAATTGATCGTTGATTCTTCTGTTGATTTTCGCAATTGTATGATCAGTTGGAACATCTTCCCAGGATAAGGACGTCCCTCTAGTAATGAACTGGCGTATACTAGTTCTACGACATTTTTTGACTATAGCTCAATTGGATTCCTCACCCTCGATTCTATAAGTACAACTATCCAAACTGTTATATTTGCTTTATTGTAACATTTTTATGGCAAAAAAACAAAAATGGTGTATATGTAAATATTTAAAAAGTTTTAACAATGAAATGGTGTAAAACGATTTACACCACTATATCCATATATTTTTAGTAAAGAAAAATTTTTCTTTTATGCCACTTTCGTATGAATTAGGCAAAAAAATTAAACGGCGTATAATATTTCAGGTAATATTTGGGTGCTTCCATGTACAAAAATAAAAGAAATATATGGGAATGAAAAAAAGTTTTTGATGTCGAAAACCTTGATATCCATGAGTTTTTTTACCGCTTTGAACTAGTTCAATTTTTACAAAAACTGAAGTTAACTTTAAGAAAAAGAATTAAAAACTTTAAAATGCATGTAACTCAAAACTATAGTTTTTCATATACGCCACTTAATTACTAAGGGGACATGTACATGCTCGCTTGACTGATGTGCTTAATCTTCTGTTAATTAATACGAAATCAATTTGATTTCGTAGAATGTTATCTGTTGAAACTTGAGGAGATGTCCAGATGTATAGTCTGCGTAGAGGTAATTTGAAATAAGTATTCATTATTTAAAAATTTTCTTCTTGACAGAATTGGACTAATCGATCACCACTACTATTTCTTACACCCAATCCAAATTGCCGCAAATATTTTCTACTTGGTTGCGGCCAATTTTCGCGTTGAAATCTCCCACAATTACATTCATCTTGTGGAGTTTTGTTAATTTAAACATTATTTTTGTAATTTTAAACATCATCACTCTATCTTACTCTGGTATAAAACTGATTACACAACTCGCTCAGTGCTGCGGAACTATTATTCCTACACCATTTTTGTGAGTATCGGTTTCATTTCCTGAATAATACATTTTTGCTTTATAATTTGCATATATGCCGGATCCCTTCCACCATGTTTCAGACATAACATGTCGATGTTCAATCTTTTCATTTAATTTACAAACGACTTAGAAATACCCTACACCTATTTGGTTCAAATTTAATGGGAAGTCCATTAGGCATTTATAAATCATAAAAGCTTTTATTAGTTTTATCGTAAGACATGGCTAACCAAAATTATTTTATAATTCTAAAAACATTTTCTAATTATTTTAGCAATTCACAAATATTAAAAATTCTTACTAATTTATCTATTTAAAATATTAAACAACAAATAAAGTTGAGATAAATGGATTCGTAAAATGCAATTACAAAATAACGTGTTTAAAACTTTTATCCAATTCAATAAAATTTTACACACATGCAGCAATTACTCCTTTTCAGGATTTTTAGCTGTACTGCATTTACTGTTGAATGATTTAGTACCCTTGATTAATTATTTGAATTTTAAATAATTTTTAAATTTATTCTCTTAATTTACTTATTTTTTAATATTCTATATAATTAAACTCAAAGATATTCGAAAGAAATATTAATTTGTAATAATATAAACATATAATTTTATATAACTTAATGGTTTTTAATGTTAATTAAAACCATTAATGCTTTCATTAGCTTTTTATCACAAAATTTAATAATCCATATATGCAATAAATGTATTTTTAAAATACAATGATAAATTTAGAACTGTTCATATAGTTAATTTTAATACAAAAATAAATTTTACAACTTAAGTATCGTACACAATTTCTTAATTATATTATATTAATTAAGAATTTATATAGATAAACATTTTCATGTTAAAAATTTGTATGAATTTGTATGAAATTAAATTTGTAGACCATTTTTCACTCTACATAGTACATGTTACATGATTCAAGAATATTATACTAAAGAAAAGAAAAAAATCGAATAGGAAAAAAAACGAGGAAGGATCATACGAGGGATACCCGTATGACCGTAATATTAGCATTCTACCATCCGGCTACTTACTTTTGGCAAAATTTCAAACATACAACTTTATTGGTGTAGTGTGATGCTCATATAAAAGAAGGAGCTGTATGGCACTAACTCGAACACTCTGCAGTACACCTACCAAATTTTCCAGTAACTTTGGCCATTACACTAAACTACTTTTGGCAAAATTTCAGATACCCAGCTTTAATAAGTACAGAGTAATGCTCATATAAACAAGTGATGAAAAACACCAAGAGTTTTTAAAAAAGCACATTTTCAAAATAATATAGTGTTTCATACTGAGTATTTTATCGGAATATAATGTTGAAGCTTCAATGTTAACGTTTAATTAACGAAATATATACGTTGGTGACTAAGTTACTTTTTACTTATAGAAACAGTAATTTTTTTTAATTTTTAAGTCCTAATAGCCCCTCAATAGCGGAAGGTTGCCCAATTTCTCAAAGATCTAATCCTCACTAATCCCTTTCCTCCAACTTTCTTAGGTTCAAGGAATTAAATTATGAATTCTACCATAATTTGGAATTTTACTTTTACTATTTAAGCAAAAATGGTTAAAACTGAGAGACACTTTCTTCAATTTAAAGAACTGCTTTTAAATTTAAGAAAATCTTTTAACATATGTTAAAGTATAATGTTGGACCTTCAAATTTTGTATATTAACAAAAAAAAATTTGAACAGGTATTCAAGTTACAGGTGTTTAAAAATAGCAAAATTTCTATTTTCAAGCTCTTATAGTTGCTAAACAGGGGGCGTGACAAAAAAATTTTTATAGCCGACTCCTACTAATTTCTCAGGATCTAACTTCTCCTTAAATTTCAAGACCCTAGCTTAAACCGTTTAGAAGATATGTGGAGCCAAAAATTGAGTTTTGCGTAATGGTTAATTTTAGTACCGTATGGCAACTCTGTACATTTAAGTGATGTATTTTTGTAAAGGCTAAGAAAGCAGCTTTCTTTTATTGTTTTTAGATTGAAAATAAACCTAACAGAACTCTTATTATACCAATTTAGATATAGGGCTTTATTGGAATTTGCGGGAGCTGTAGCTTTGTCACCCTTCAAAATTCAGAAAAACCTTTGACACATGTTGAAATATAATTAAAGAGCTTTCAATTTTGTAATTCACAAAAAAAAAATTTGAACAGGTATTCAAGTTACAGGTGTTAAAAGCTAGCAAAATTTCAATTTTCGGGCCCTCATAGCTGCAAAACAGGGGACGTGACAGAAAAAATTTGTTAATCGACTTCTACTTATTTCTGAGGATCTAACTACTCCCAAAATTTTAAGAACCTAGCTTGGCCCGTTTAGAAGATATGTATAGCCAAAAATTTTGCAAAAATTGAGTTTTGCATCATTGTAAATTTTAGTACCGTATGGCAACCCTAAACATTTGCCTTTTAAAAATTTTTAAAGTTTATAAAACCAGCTATCTTTTTCCGTTTTCAGATTGAAAATTCACCTAATATAACTCTTGTTATAAAAATTTGAATATAAGGTTTTTCCCAACTTTAGGGGGCCGCAGCTCCGTAACAGGTGAGGCTACAGAAAAAAATTTTTCTACGAAATTATTTTTTTTGTAATACCTACTCTTGGTTAAAATTTCTTTTTTCTATTTCAAACGATGTAAAAGTTTTTGTAAACATACGGACAGACGGACGGACAGAGTGAAACTATATAGGAACATTTTTACAAAATTTTTTGAAATGTGCTAAAAAAGAAGTTATATGGTAGCTACCCGAGCCCATTTTGCAAACTGGCTGAATTTCAATAGTTATAACGGTTTTTTCATAAATCCGATTTGTTGAAAATGTCAGAATCCTAGCGCCTTTAATTTTAGAGTTATCGTGATAACGCGCGAACAGACGGACGCACATACATAGCTAAATCGATTTATTTTTCAATTCTGATCCGATCCATACACTTGAGTCTATATCTACCCTACCTCAATATCTGCGTCACAAACGTAATGGCAAATTTAGAATACCCTTTTGACAAATAGTCATACTGGTATAAACAATGATTTTTTCATTCATAAAGTCATATTTCATTTTTTCGAATTGATTTCTTTCTTTCTAAAAAATTATTTAATTTTGTATAGCTATATAGATATGAATGCATAAAAATATTCAAAAATAATTATTATAAAATCTAACTTTATTGATCTCAATGGCAATAATTCAATAAAATATAGATATGATATAATAAAAATTAAAAAAATATTTATTTTTTAATTTATAAAATACTAGCTGATTTACCCCGCGTTGCCCGGAAGCTTGCAAATTGTAAAAAAGTAAGTTTCAGCCAATTTTTTGAAATACTACTTTCCTTATAACAACAGCTCAACTGCTTTTTATAGGTTTTTTCGTTGCTTTGCTATATATTAGAAATGATTTAACCGATTAACTTCAAATTTTGTATATGTGTTCCTCTTTGAAAATGAAGTTCATTTTACTAACAGACTTGGAATTTGCAAACCGCTGCCAACACGACGACTGTTAAAAAAAAAAGTAAATTACGTCCAATTTTAGAAAGTAGGTACAATTTCTTTAAATTAGGGGAATGCTTAAAAAAATGTTGTGTCGAGTTCTTTTAACCAATTGCGAAACAGTTTGAACGATTATCTCTAATTTTCTATACGTGGTGCTTCTTGACAATTTGGTGCTCCTTGACGAAAGAGTTAAGGATGGTGGGCTTCCGGTGAATAATGTTAAGGGAATTAAAATTGTTTTCTTATTTTTATTTAATAATTATGAAAAGTTTCAAGTGAAATTTGATAAGTTTGTTGAAAAATTGCTAGAATAATCCTAAAAAAATCGTTTTAATAAAATGTCTTTATTACATTTTAAAATTAACATGTACACCATGTGTAATTTTTGTGTTATCTTTTTAATAACAGCAAATTAAAACTCCATTGAGAGGCGGGGCAACGTGCACGGGTAAAAGCTAGTTAACATATAATAGATACTATAGGTCAAAAGATTATACAAAATTTGCCAATTTTATGCAAAAATTTGAATTGCTAACATTTGACTAAAATATAGTCGATAATTTAGAGAAGGTTTTAAAATCTGCTTTTCAACTAATATTTTGTTTTGTACTTACCTGAAAGTTCTTCTACGCTCATCCTCGTTTTTTTAAGATTTTATGAGAGAATTGGAGGCTTCTTTTTTGAAAAAACTGTTTTAAATTACTATGTATTTAAGCATAATTTCAGTGTAAAATTTAAATTGCAACTTTACAATGATATCTATATTTAAAAAACAACAACTGCAAAGTAAATAAAAAACAAAGACTTACGAAAAAATGTGGAGAAGGAAAATGTTACGTTTTTTAGATTAAAGGATATACTTAGTAATAGTAAGTAATACTTAGTCTTACTAAGTAAGTTTTTGGAATAAAGGTTAACTTGCGTTAATACCAAAAATTTTAAAATTTCATTGAATTTTTGTGCAAAACGCGTAAACAGATCAACACCAAATTAACCCTGTGGCTTTTTATAACTAAAATGCTGGTTTAAATTTTCAATAAAATTCTTTTAATCGTTTAAGCAAATAAAATTTATAGAAAACTTTATGGCGTAGTCGTGGAAAACGGGTTAATCGAACTTAACTAAAATTTTTTGCAGCCTCTCTTTTGGAATGCAAAATCAACCTTTAACATTGGACACAAATTGGAAACACAATTTTTTTTTGGGTCCCGCAAGGACGAAGTGTATTTACTCATTCCAACCAATTTATATAACTAATTTCGGTTGCTAAGAGGAACATTTGTGCATAATTTCAAGTCAATCGATCAAACCGTTTTGACTCGACATCAAAATATTGAAAAAGCATCATTGCGCCCTCGTGGCCAAACGGGTTAACCGAACTCAACTAAATTTTGTGCCAGCATCACTTTTGACTGCGAAACCACCCTGTAGAATTGGACACAAATCGGAAACAAAAAATTCTTGAAGCCCGCCAGGCCGAAATGGGTTAATTTATTCCAACGAAATTTATACAATTAATTCCGGTTGCTAAGACGAACATTTTTGCAAAATTTCAAGTCAATCGGTGAAACCGTTTTGATTCGACATCAAAAACATTGAAAAAGCTTCATTACACCCTCGTGCCCAATCGAGAATAAAGGTTAACTTGCGTTAATACCAAAAATTTGAAAATTTCATTGAATCTTTGTGCAAACCGCGTAAGCAGGTCAAAACCAAATTAATCCTGTAGGTTTTTATAATTAAAATGCTGATACAAAATTTTCAATAAAATTCTTTTAATCGTTTAAGCAAAAAAAATTTATAGAAAACTTCATGGCGTCGTCGTGGAAAACGGGTCAATCGAACTTAACTAAAACTTTTTGCAGCCTCTCTTTTGGACTGCAAAATCAACCTTTAAAATTGGACACAAATCGGAAACACAATTTTATTTTTGGAAGCCCGTCAGGCCGAAATGTGTTAATTTATTCCAATGAAATTTATACAATTAATTCCGGTTGCTAAGAGGAACATGTGTGCAAATTTCAAGTCAATCGGTGAAACCGTTTTGATTCGACATCAAAAACATTGAAAAAGCTTCATTGCTCCCTCGTACCCAAACGATTAAAATATGTGCCAGACTCTCTTTTCGACTGCGAAACCACCCTGTAAAATTGCACACAAATCGGACACACAAAATTTTTGGAAGCCCGCCAGGCCGAAAAGGGTTAATTTATTCCAACCAAATTATACAACTAATTCCGGTTGCTAAGAGGAACATTTGTGCAAAATTTCAAGTCAATCGTCTTAACCGTTTTGACTGGTTATTAAAAACATTGAAAAAGCTTCATTGGGACCTCGTGCCCGGAACTCAACAAAAATTTTTGTAAACCTGCCTTTTCGACTGCAAAATCACCCTGTAAAATTGGACACAAATCGCAATCACAAAATTTTTTTAGAAGCCCGCCAGGCCGAAATAGGTTAATTTATTCCAACCAAATTTATACAACTAATTCCGGTTGCTAAGAGGAACATTTGTGCAAAATTTCAAGTCAATCGGTCAAACCGTTTTGACTCGACAACCAAAAAACCAAAAAGCTTAAAACCGCTCTGGAGCCGGAACCTGGTGACTTAAAAAATGTAACATAGCCTATGTCACCCCCGGGCTCTCAGAATTATTCCTTTAAAATTTTGTAACAATCGGACTAGTGCTTTTCACGTGAATCCTGGACAAACAAACAAACAGACAAACAAACAAACAAATTTTCTCCTTTATATATTAGATAAAGAAAATACATAATATGTTTAATAGTAAAACTCTTAGCATTTCGAAAATATAAAAGTCTTAAATAGGAACGGAAATAGGAAATTGGAACCAATATCATATATCAAATTTGAGTTTTTTATCTTTATTAATTTCAAATATATTATGCTGTAAGGTCTTGGGAGTAGTTGGGGTGGTACGCAAACCGCAATTCCAATTCATCCAAAATTTCACGTACACGAAACAAATAAGAAGAAAAACATGTGCCCCAAATATAATGTTCTATCTTCTTTGGTTTCGAAATTATACTAGTTTGACTTGAATTTGATCATTTCTAGAAACCAAACGGTACTTTCATTACTGCTAACCTAGAATATAAATTTTATCAAAATAGCGTAATTAGCTTCTGAGTTTTGGTGTTTTTAAGATATACGTTTGTTAGCTTTTGAACTTCTCAAAGGTTCCAGAACCCGAAACCATGGTTCGATTTCGCCCACATGGAGTCCCAGTCAGTAGTATGAATATGAGGTTTCTGGGTACGTCAAAATCAGCTGATTTTGTTTTTGACAGTTGTTTGTGTCTTGGATATAGTATTTATTGTGTTGTTAATAGGAAATAGGTAGATGTCGCTATAATTGAATGAATATTATTTATGTCTTGAATATTCTTATTTATTAAGTTGTTAATAGTATAAAGATAGATGTCGCTTTAAATGAATGGGATTAATAGGAAAGTGATAATGAATTAATATGATTTGAAAGGGAAGTTAATGGAAATTGTTTAGATGTTGTGGTGTTTGTAGATGTCGCTATTTTGAGTGAATGGGATTAATAGTAAGATTAATGGGAAATTAATGGTATATTCTGATCTTAGTAGATGACACTATTTGTCAGTACATAGTTATTAATTAGTATAGATATTAATATGAATTTAATGGGAAGAATAAAAACCAAATAAGTAAATAATGAAAAAATTAAAAAAGGGGTGGAAAGATTTGTTTAATATTAAAAGGAATAAGAAAAGAATGAAAATATGAGTTTATTATGAAAAAGGGGGAAATAAAAAGGGATGAAAACGTTAAAGTTAAATTTGAATTAAAAATTATCAACTTTTTAATGTATTGTTGTTTTTTAAAAGAAAAAGTTTGTTATTTTTTTTTACAGGTGGTTGTGGTTAAACTTTAATATTACATTTTTAACAACTTTTTTTATAATTCTTACTGATCATATACAAAGGAAAATATTATAGTACAGGGAAAAATTTTTTTTTTTTTTTAATATAAATTTGTTGTTCCATAGGAAATGAAATTTAATATTAATTAGCGGTTAATCTTTAATTTTAATGTTAGCTATACGCTTATTGTTTTTAAAGGTGCTTTATTGTTTTTAAAAGAAAAGGTTCGTTAAAATCAATATATACTAAGTACACATGCTTAATTTTGAAATATTATGCTCCTACTAGTTTTAAAACAAAAGACAGCAAAAATTATGTAAATATGATGGAAAATATAATATATATAGGAAAAATTTCTTCTTCATAAGATTCGCAATACTATAGTTTTTAATATGATTAAGGGAGGTATTAAATTTCGAGATCATTACTATACATGTTAACGACTTTTTTCATAATTCTTACTGATTATAGACAAAGGAAAATATTATAGTACAGGGAAAAAATTTTTTTTTAAAAGAAAAGTACGTTAGTCAATTGTCAAAAAAACTAAGTATACAATAAAAATATAAACAAATATTTTAATTTAATTTTCTTTATTTTATCATAAATAATTATACATATATAACTACTAAATTTTATTGAATATGTGCTTGTGTTTTGCCGTAAGCAACTTTAGTATCCATTAAAATAAGATTATCAGCATCATCAATTTTTTCTATGAAATATGTATTGTTATTATTCATTTCTTCTTGATAATCACAAGTATTGAAAATATTTTAATACTTGTTCGGTAAGAAAATAATGTAATTTTCCGTTTCGCAACACCATTTATCACCATACAAAGTCTTCATTTTTTTTAATTTTTTAATTAAATAGAGAACATTTAACTCCATTTCTTTTATTTTTAAGAATTTTTTTTCATATTTTTTATTGTTTTTACTTAGATTGTTGAATGTTTCCATCAAATTTATTTGAAGTGTAGATTGTTGAAGCTGTTGAGGTTGACTTTTTCTTTTTTTTTTTTGCTGGTAATGGTTGAATAAATTCCATTAATTCGTTTGTAAATAAAGCAAATTCTTGAGAGTTTATATCTTGCGTATTGGTTGACTGTTCCATATTAAATAATTATTTCTACTAGGTGAATTCAGTATTTATATAGGAAAAAAACATATGGTTTCAAATTAAATAATATCCCTTTTATTTAACCAAGAATTATGAGTACTATCAAATCCTAACCGTGATAATAAAGTGATAATAAGAGTTGTTTAAATATTATGTACACTTAATAAAAACAAACTAAATATAATGAAAATCATTTTTATTTTATAAAAAATTATCCTTTTCATTTTTCATAACTACACGATTAATACTAAGCGTAAGAAATACCGATATCACTCAACCATGATTCCTTAATAATTTCAAATTTTATATATAAAAGTAATGCGCATTAAAAAAAAGCATCAGTCAGAATAAACTTTCTTGTGAAAATGAAACGAACAGCCAGTACAACTTTCAACGTAAATAATAATAAATCGTGCGCGAATTGTAACGTAGAGGTACCAGTTAAAGAATGGATGTATCATATAAGAACTTTCAAGCATAAGCAAGCCAGCGCAATACCTACTGATTATTCAAATATACATCTGTTAAGAAGTATATTTAATGAACGGATAGAAACTTTCATAGCGGTAAATAATGATGAAAGTTTACAGTCTCCAGGAGAGTTTTTAAGAAACATAAAAGTGAACATTATTAGTTTACTTAAAAATTCACTAGAAAAGCATCATTCATTTAAATTTAATTTTGAACTATACAGTGAATACATTAAAGTAGTTCAAGCAAATAATGATGAGGAAGAAGATGATGTTGTATTATCAATAAAATCTTTTAATACAAAAATGAGAGCCATAACATTAACATCAAATATATTGGAAGCTTACGAAGAAGCTGAAACGAAGATTGTAACAAAATGTGATGAATTTCAAGAAAGAGATAGTGGATGGTCTCTTCTTAGAATAATACACTTAGAAGTAAATATTAATCAATATAAACCTTTACGTGGCTCGCAATATCTATCTTTACCACCATGTATTAAAAAAAAGAAAGCATGTATAAATATTTACAATTCCGATGAATATTGCTTTAAATGGTGTGTAATAGCAGCTTTACACAATGGTGCAGGACGTCTACAACTAACAACAACTTACAAAATTGGAAATATACAATCAAACAGGATACATTTGGAAAATGGCACAACATTAGTATTTGATCATCTTGAATTTCCGCTTAAAGTAGCTGATATTGAAACATTTGAATTGCAAAATCCAGCAATTAGTATAAATGTTTTTGGACTTGAAGAAGTGATGTTGCCTTTGGGTGGTGTGTATTCTCAAATTGTGGGACCGTATTATTGTACAAAACAACAGAAAGTTAACCATATCAATCTTCTGTTAATAGAGAATGCAGAGAGGACTCATTATGTTTGGATAGAAAATATATCAAGATTAGTAAAATTACAAATTACCAAATGTAAAAATCAAATCTATTTATGTAATAATTGTCTGATACATTTTTACAATGAAGCAGCTTTAAAATCACATGAAAATCAATGCTCAAAGGTAGTTACAACAATGCCAAGTGAAAATGAAAATATTTTAAAATTCAAAAATTTTCATAAAAAAATGGATATTCCGTTTACAGTATATGCTGATTTTGAGTGTTTATTTCAAAATATCAACACATGTTTACCAGATTTAAATAACACATCATCAACAACAGATATTCAAGAACATATACCGTGCTCTTTTGCATATTATATTAAATGCAATTTTGATGAGAAGTTGAACATTTTCAGAATGCATACTGGTCAGAAATGTGAAGAGGAGTTTATAAAACAATTAATAGAAGATGTAACTGGAATAGTACGTAAGTATATTAGAAATGTAATTCCTATACATCCTTTATCAACTTTAGAATTAAGTAAACACTTAAATAGCGATATGTGTCATATATGTGAAAAAAAATTAGATAGTTTTAGTAAAGTAATAGACCATTGTCATCTTACAGGGAAATATCGCGGAGCTTCTCATAATTCTTGTAATTTAAATTTTGCTATTCCAAATTTTATACCAATTTTCTTTCATAATTTTTCTGGAATAAAAATTATTCCAAATAATAAAGAAAACTATATTTCTTTATCCAAATGGCTAGAAGTTGATGAAAAATCATCTGTTGAATTAAGATTTTTAGATTCGTTTAGGTTTATGTCTTCTAGTTTAGATTCATTAGCTTCAAATTTATCTGATGATGATTTAATTAGTGTAAGAAATACATTTCCGGATAATGATAAATTTTTATTAATCAAAAGAAAGGGTGTTTTTCCTTATGAATATTTAAATTCATGGGGTAAATTAAATTATAGCATATTACCTTCTCAAGAATGTTTCAATAGTTTACTAACAAATAGTGAGTGTTCAAATGAAGACTATACACACGCTCAGAAAGTGTGGGAAACTTTCAATTGTAAAAATCTTAAAGATTATTTAGAAATTTATTTGAAGACAGATGTACTTTTACTTACTGATATTTTTGAAAACTTCCGGAAAGTTTGTAAAAATATATATTCTTTAGATCCTTGTCAATATTTTACAGCTCCTGGTTAAGCCTGGGATTCTATGCTAAAAAAAACAAAAGTTGAGCTTGAGTTGTTAACAGATTTAAATATGTTTAATTTTTTCAAAAAAGGTATAAGTGATGGTTTAACACAATGTTCCTTAAGACATTCAATAGCAAATAATAAATATATGTCGGATTTTAAAGAATCAGAACCATCTACGTACATAGAATATTTAAATGTAAATAACCTATACGGTTTAGTTCAGTCTCAATTTTTACCACATTCTAAATTTAAATGGGTAAAGAATATTGAATTAGATGTATTAAACATACCTGAGGTAGATTGATAGTTTTAGAGGTAGATTTAGAATATCCTACTTCTATTCATGATGAACAAACAAAATTAATCGCAAGCCTGGAACATAAAAGTTGTTACATTATTCATTACAGAGTTTTAAAACAATGCTTAAATTATGGTTTAAAATTAAAAAAGATACATAGAGTCCTAGAGTTTAAGCAATCGTGCAGGGCCGTGCCAAGGTATATTGGCGCCGGGGTGCCAGACACAAGTTTCCGCCCGTAATTAGCTAAATTTCTTTTAGCCTAAACTTAATATTTTTCATAATAAAATAAATGTGTATATATAATTATTAATTACTTATTTTGCATATACATATTCTCAAAACAAATTAGTTTCAGAAAAAAAAAAACAAAAACCAATAACAACATAATATATATTATGTATCAACAAGTTTATTAAAATTATATATAAATTTTTCTTAAAAATTAACTTTTCTTGCTTTTCTGAGCGAAAATTCGTGAATTAACTCCGTTGTGTCTAAATCTGCAGCTATATTTTTTTCAATGCTGATTAAGCTTAAATTTTTTAACCGCTCCTGTGACATAGTCGATCTTAAATAATTTTTTATTAATTTTAATTTAGAAAAACTTCTTTCACCAGAAGCCACTGTCAAAGGTATTGTCAAAAATATTCTTAATGCAATTGTTATGTTTGGAAACATTGGAGTCAGATCATTTGAAAATATATAATCTAAAACCGCGAATGCATCCATGTCGGGCTTAATATACGCTAAAAAGAATCAGAATTCAGTACAGACTACAGGTTCATACTGATTACTGATACTTCACACTACATATTAATACAGTACCAGTATGGTACTTTTATAGAATATAATATATGTAGTATTTATTTTCATACTTTAGTATATAAAATGCTTACAAGTTATACATATTTTTATTTAATTAATAGCAGTGTTTGTTTGGTTAAAGTTTAAACCATCATGAAAGTAATAAATATCGATCAATAAATAATTTGTCGCATTTTTCATTTGCCGCCCCCAATGCCTGCCGCCCGGGTGCCATGCACCCCTTGCACCCCCGCTTGGCGCGGCCCTGCAATCGTGCTGGCTAAAGCCATTTATTGAATTAAATAATTCATACAGAATGAGAGCCACAAATGAATTTGAAAAAAATTTTTTTAACCTTTACTATGTACGTGGATTAGCTCTTACATTGTCTTGTACGTGACGTAAATTTTGCCATTATTTTTTGTTGCTATAATTATGATAGAAATTTTTTATGCAATTCCTAATAGTGGTACTAATTTGTTGCTATAAGTATTAATAAATAAAAAAAACCCATAATTTTTCTAAATATGTAATTTTTTCAGACTATATTTAGCTTTAATTCATTAGCTGTAAATTTTAGAAAAATAAAAACATAACCTTATTCATTAAACAAAAACAAATATAATAAACATAGAAAAATTCTAAATACACATATTTAAAGAAAAATAATAAAATTACAATGAAAATAAAACTCGACTTCAATATCTTTAAAAATAAAAAAAATACGGTAATATAACTTTTAATTTTTTTTTTAATTTTTCATTAATCACTTTCATCTTTGGCACAATATTTGCATACTCTTTTGGTACATGCAAGACATATTGGTTTATCGCATTTTATGCAAATTTGGAAAGTTCTTCTTTTTAGGCGTGGTGGGCATATATAACATGTTTTTTTTTGATTTCTCGGATGTGCCAGCGGTTGGAATATCACTACCAGTAAATGCGCTTACTAGATTTTGCTTTCCAAGGATCCCAATAATATTTTCTCTTAGTAATCTTGAAATTCTGGGATTTACTGCACGCCTATTCAATTGTTCTAAAACTAAACTCCTTCCTAAATTTAGTAAAAAATTTCCCCTGGAGATACTATTATATTTGCCCGAAGAAGATGAACGACAAAGTACAAAGGCATTCACAGCACTAATATCTAATAGTTGATAAAATATTGCACAAGGCCAACGCCTAGTACGTCGACTACATGAATAAATTGCACACTTTTTGTCAATTTCGTCCACTCCACTCTTAAAATTGTTATAATCAGTTATCATGCACGGTTTTTTCAATTGAGGATCATCTTCTTTTCGATGATGCATACTTGACAATAAAAGTACAGCTCTATGTTTTTTAGGAACATAAGATAATAAGGTCATATCTTTAGTAAACCCATATAAAGAACTTCCGACTTGTCTATTTTTATCTGGTAGGAATTCAGGAGGTATATCTCGTTTATTTTTTTTTTACAGTTCACAGAAATGTTAGTTTTCTTTTTCTTAGTTCATTTACCAGCTCCACTGACGTAAACCAATTGTCAGCAGTTATGTTTCTATTGGTTCCTTCAATTATTTTACTTAACCGCAATATCGACTGAGTAGGTACAGAAAATTTCTTTTCTTCTTCTGTTAAACTAATTCCATCAGAATCTTTTCCGAAGTAGATATAGGCATTTGATAAATAATTTGTTCGGGCATCAGTTATTGCTAAAATTTTAATGCCGTATTTGGCAGGTTTGTTCGGCATAAACATTTTGAATTTACATTTACCACGAAATGCAATGAGCATTTCATCGATACATGCATGTGTACCTATCGTATAGAAACGCTGTGAATTTTGAATTATATTATTGAACAATTCTGAAATAGCTGCTAATGGGTCAGTTTGTATACGATTCTTTCTATCTTCTATATTGTCAAAACGGAGGCATGATAGTAAAATTAAAAATCTTGTCTCTGACATTACAGCTCGAAATATTTCCGTCCGAAATTTTCCGTCGCAAATAAAAATTTTACGTCTTCATGATTTGATATATTCATCTGACAAGACAGATGAATATATCAGAAGACCTAAAAATGCTTTCATTTCAATTTTGTCAATATCTTTCAAGTCATACCGATCAGGATTCTGATATTTAACTCTTATATTATTTAACTTCCGGTTTGATGATTTCGTCAAAAGTTCTATAATATTTTCATCAAATATGAGTGACCAAAATTCATATTCATCTTTCGGCTCGTTAACAATTTCAGATTAACGTAAAACCGGTAATCGAATGATATTATAAAGTGGTGTTTTAACACACCTCGATGGTTCCTGTGATGCCCATTTAAAGCCATTCTTACCATAAAAATATTTACTTTTATTTGCTGATAAATTAGCGGATTCGTCTAAATTAGTCACTTCAACAAATTCTAATGTTTCTTTTTGAAAACTAGTAGATTCTATTATATATGTTTCCGTTATTGGCTGTTCTTTTTGAATATTACAAGTTGTATTGATTTTGAGAATTCTGTTGTTATTGGTTTCATCAGATTCATATTCTTCTTCTGTGTCGGTTTCGTGTGCACTTTCCAAACAAAATCCGGGTCTAAAATAACGTTGTCATCTGAAAAATCTTGAAGTTCATTGCAAATTATTTCTTCAAAATTACTTTCATTAACATTGATACGTCTAAATTCCATTTTTAATTTTAAAATAAATTCTAGTAAAAAAGAAACAAAAATATATAACTGTATACTGTATATGAGTCATAAATGCTTCCAAGAAATACTTACAATTTTATGTACCTGACGTACAAAAACATCTACGTAATATTTACACAGTTTTGTATGTGGAAGAAAAACTACTACAAAAAAAAATTACACTACTTTGTATATGACGGTTTTTTTTCCACTCGAAGCAATTTCTACGCACACCGCTATCACAATGACTGATCAATTGCTACTAAAATGTAGTTCTCAACAATGCAGAAAGATACTTAATGTATAATATTGATAAAAAATTTCTAGATGCAAAAGTTGAGCAACTTTATTTTTTTGAAGGCAAATTTTACACCACGTACATAGTTAAAAGTTAAATTAATTAATAACGCTACATATGGAAAAACCATGGAAAATGTTGATAAGAGAAAGGATATAAAAATTATAACTAGTTGGGAAAGTCAAGGGAAAAGATTAGGGGCGCGCGCACTAATTTCAAAACCTAACTTTCATAGTTTAAAATATTTCACAAATAGTATGGTTTCTATTGAATTAAGTAGAGTTCATAACTATTATAATAAACCAATATATATAGGTTTTACTGTACTAGAACTATCAAAATTAAAAATGTACGATTTCCATTACGATTATATGAAACCTAAATATGGTCAAAATATTTTGTTAAATTATATGGATACAGACTGCTTTATATATACAATCACAACAAATGATTTTTATAAAGATATATTGCCCGATATTGATACACAATTTGATACTTCAGGATATCCTAGTAATAATCTTTATGATATTCCGAATAAAAATAAAAAAGTATTAGGTATGATGAAAGATGAATACAATGGTCAGATAATAACAGAATTTGTTGGACTAAGAGCCAAAATGTATTCCATAGACATAGAAAATAAGAAATGTATAAATAGAGCTAAAGGTGTTAGCAAATCAGTTGTAAAAACATTTGATACTAATACATACAGAGATTGTTTATATAATAAAAAAATATATTTGAATAAAATGTTTGTATTTAGAAGTAAGTTACATAAATTATATACACAATGTTTGAGTAAAGTATCCTTAAGTTATATAGATGATAAGCGATATGTGAAAGATGATAATATTCATACTTTACCTTGGGGACATTATTCCTTAAATACCTAAAAATGTAAAAAATATAAATAAAAAAAAATAAATAAAAAATGTATACTTTAAATGTAAACTATTTATTTAAATTTATTTGTTGGTTTTTTTTTTTTAATTTACAAAATTTTCAGATGTTTTATATTTATCTATAATAATTCTTTCAAAAATGTTGGTGATTTTATTCAGAGAGTCTTATGATTATCCTACAATTACTGCATCTAGGTGCATATTTATGTTGATAATCTGCAACACTTTCTCGTCTTTGAAATGATACCACATATTGGACTAACATCTTATTATGTATATAATTTATTTCTCCCGTTTCTGCATCTCTAAAATGTTCGAACATTTGATGTTGATGCTCTAGACAAACTGTATGAAAGTCTGCATAATCTTCGATTTTTTCAGCTCTTTCATAGTCTTCGCTGTCTACGTAAAATGTGTATATATGATTAATTAGTAAATTGTTAAGGAACGCTTCCTTAAAAATTCTTTTATCTATACCACTACTATATATAGATGGATCAAGTAGTATTGCCCGGTTACTTTTTTTATAGAAATAAATAGTTTCATTTGAACTATCAGAACTATCAGAATACATTATATAATATATATATAGTTATAAAAAAAAAGTAAACTTTATGATAGTTTTTGACTTTATGAAACAATATATTGTTATTTCATTTCTTATATACTTAACTTTTTTTTAATAAATTAAAAAACATTACCCCATAGAACAAAAAAAAAAAAAAAATAAAAAGGAGAAATATTACTAAAGAAATGCAATTATTAAAAATTGTATGCGTATCTATAGTGCGAAAGAAAAAAAAATATATGAATTCGCAAATTAGGGTTATTCCATTTGAATGATTTCAGTTGCTTTGTAACCAATAAATATGTTTATATTTTATTATTTATGAAGATCATACCGTTGACATTGATATTATGTAAGGCAAAAAAAATGATATATTGCATAATATATCTAAATTTTTTTTTTTTTTTGATCATGAACTTTTCAGAAAACTTGTTGCTTGTATACGCTTGGGTGAACCACAAGGATATTTTTTTTTTTTTTTTTGCAAAATGAAAAGTATTTAGTATGTTATAATATAAATAAAAATAAATAATGAACTTGACTTTGAACTTGACTTAGTTTAGTAAAAACAGTCAAACGTAGACAGGTACATATTATGCGCAACGTACTTTCTGTAAAATGAAGAAGGATATATTTTTTTTGTATTTAGTATGATATGATATAAATTAAAAGAAATAAATAAACAAGTGAAGAAAAAAAACCAAGGGTTCTTAAAAAAGCACATTTTTAAATTTATATTGTATTACATACTGAGTTTAACTTTGGAAATAATTACTTGGAAATAGTTACTGCTTACTTATAAAATTTACTGCTAACAGTAAAGTTTTTAATTTAAAGTTGTTATAGCCCTTCAATGGGGAAGGTTGCCAAGTTTCTCAAGGATCTAACTTTATCTAACTCCCCCCTCCGTCCCCTAATTTTTTTTAGGTTCTAGGAATTAAATTGTGAATTCCACAAAAATTTGGAATTTTACTTAGAATTATGCAATCTAAGAAAAAATGGGTAAAACAGAGAGACACTTTCTTTAATTTAAGGAACCGCTTTTAAATTTAAGAAAAACCTTTAACATATGTTAAAATATAATGTTGGGCCTTTATATTTTGTATATTAATAAAAAAAAAAATTTGGACAGGTATTCAAGTTACAGGTGTTTAAAAATAACAAAATTTCAATATTCGAGCCCTTATAGCTCCTAAATAGGGGGCTTGACAAAAAAATTTTGTTAACCGACTCCTACTAGTTTCTTAGTATCTAACTTCTCCCAAAATTTCAAGACCCTAGCTTGAACCGTTGAGAAGATATGTGTGGCCAAAAATTTTGCAAAAATTGAATTTTGTGTAATGTTAAATTTTAGTACCGTATGGCAACCCTAAATATTTGCCTTTTAAATATTTATAAAGTTTATAAAACCAGCTATCGTTTGCCGTTGTCAGATTGAAAATATATTTAACATAACTCTTGTTATAATAATTTAAATATAGGGCTTTTTCCAATTTTGGGGGGCTATAGCCCCGTAACGGGTGGGGCTACAGAAAAAAATTCTTCTACGAAATTATTTTTTTTGCGAAAACTACCTATGGTTAAAATTTCTTTACTCTATTTCAAACGATTTAAAAGTTTTTGTAATCATACGGACAGACGGACAAACAGACGGACGGACGGACGGACGGACGGACGGACGGACGGACAGAGTGAAACTATATAGGCACATTTTTACAAAATTTTTTGAAAATGTGCTGAAAAGGGTATTTTATTATTATTGTTTTAAAGAATTTTATTAATCTTTTTTTTTTGTTAAAGTTTGTTTGTTTTTAGTAAGTACATGTATATATTCAAACAGTTTCTAGCAGCACATCTAATTTAAGCATTCGTTGGGTTGTTATTACTGTTATGTACAGGACACATTGATACGAAGTCTTCAACTTTATATAGTGATGCCATGTCTTTGCTGAGATCTATTAAATCTGGTTTAGTAAGATATTTTTTTAAAAACTTTATTTTTTGCTCTCCTTTCACGAAAATTGTTTCAAAAGATTCAAAATAGTAGAATAATTTTAGAACAACTGGTACTTGAGTATATACAATCACACCTTCGTTCCATTTTAAACCGTTGATATTCTTAAATTCCATTTTAAACCGTTCTTTCACAATACTGATTTTGATATTTTGCATCATCATTAAGTTCTTCTTCTGAATAAGGTGGTTTGAAGTGAAATGTAAGAGGAACTAAACTTCCCTTTTCCACAGCTGCTAATTCTTTTAAAAAATATTGTTTTTCATTTCCTCGAGAAAATTGTAAATCGACTATTAGAAAATTATTCCCTTCCATGGCAAAGTGTATTAGCGAAATGACTAAATATTTTTGAATTATCATGATTTTATTATATATTGGTTTTGCTATAAATATAGCAGAGAGTACGTTCATCTTTTTAGTTTTATAATGGCTATGTTATATCACCCTTTTACAATGATGGTAGCGGGACCATCGTGTTGTGGTAAAACAACATTTATTCGTAATTTAATAGAAAATTAACAGTTATTCAACCTAAAATAAATAAAATTATTTGGTGTAATCCTGATAGAAATGCAGTACCAATAAATATCAAAGAACTTGAATATTCTAAAGAAATACCAGATTTGAGTGAAAATCATCATCCTTTGTTAATAATAATAGATGATATGATGTTGAATTCCCATGACTCAAAATTATGTGAGTTGTTTACGAGAGGTTCGCATCATAGAAACATATCTGTAATATTTACAACACAAAATGTGTTTCATCAGGGAAAATTTTCAAGAGATATTTCTCTCAATTGTAAAAATTTAGTACTTTTTAAAAACCCCAGAGACAAGTCGCAGATTTTACCACTATCACGGCAAATTTATCCTAATAAAATTAAAGAATTCCAAAAAATATATAATGAAGCAACATTAAGACCACACGGTTATATATTTATAGATCTTAGTCAAGATATTAACGATCTATTTAGATTGAGAAGTGATATATTGGGAGAGAATTTGTGTTATTGTGGAACAGACGATTTAGATAATTTAAGTGACAAATATGAAACGATTGAAGGCAAACCGACATATATTGCATCTATTAAAAAACTCTAAACCGAAATTTCAAAAACTTATTATAAAGCATTGTGATCCTGAAGTAATAAAAACAATATGTGAAATAGCGTTGAATATATTAAAAGGTAATTGCAATTTAAGTAAAACAACAATAAACCAGTTGAAAAAATATAAAAAGGAGTTGAGAACATTAATTTGTCATAAAAAGTATTTAACTAGTAAACGAAAAACCATTATTCAACGGGGAGGATTTTTACCTACACTAATTGGTGCTTTACTTTCAGGAATAATTGGAAGATTTTTACAATGAGCAACATGTTTAATAAAATGATTTTAGTGAAACCTGAGCTTTATGATAAACTCAAACAAAATATAGATATTGAACTCAGTAAATTGAATAATAAAATGAAAAAAATAATTTTAAATAAAAATTTATCCGATATTCAGAAATGGTATTTATTTCGTTAAAATTTATACAAAGTAAGTAATAGAAGTAGAATGACCTCACAGCAAAATAAACAGGATCAGAAAAAACAGGAAAATATAAAGTATTACGAATCAAAAGGTGTTCAAACTCGTCCAAAACCATTTTTACGAGATGCAGAAGCTCAGTCCGAACATATCAAAAATAAAAATTTTGGTATGCAATTTCCTATAGAGGAGATTTATGAACAAGAACCACTTGACGACGATGAAGTATTTATTGATGATGAAAAAGAAGAGGAAATATATTCAAAAGCATTCTCTGCTGCAAAATCAGGAGAATGTCTCAGAAAAAGGAAATCAACTATTTGAGACTGATACTGGAGATATTATAACCGTACCTTTAGACAGTCCAAGTCCACCTCAAAAAAAGGAAAAAACTATAAATACTAATAAAATGGATAAAAAACAATTAAGTCGTGTTTTACGCTCAAATAGAGCTGCTGGTGAAACTCAAACCGAACTTAATTTTCCAATACGAAAAGTTAAGTCTACAAGTCATACACCATGGACAACATACAAATAAAGGATGATTTTTACATTACTTTACTTAGCGATTCATCTATGAATTATTATCCTGAAAATACATTGTCATCTTTTACTAATAAAATGAATAAACACATGTATGATTCTAGTTGGAAAGTTGGTGTTTCTGAAATTTATGTCAATGATTTTGTTCCAAATATATATGGTGAAGATTGGAAAAACTGTACCCAAGTATATATTAAGGGAATGCAAGATAAAGATTTATTAGGAGTTGGAACATCATACATTCCATATGATGAGAAGCAAATGTTATGTGACTGGAAAGTTTTTTTCTTACCTACACTAATTCAAAATATTAGACCACTTCAAAGATTTTCAAGAAAAGAAGTTGAACGGCAACTGATTTGGGGAATTTTTAATTTTATTAATGATGATTCCAATTATACAAAACCAGCACAATCTGAAAATTTTCCTCAAAATATATCTTACACTGCTATATGTGTGAATAAACCCAAAATGAATTTAAAATTAAGAGCAAATTTTTCTTATACTTTAGAAGGACTCTTAAAAACATGTTTCGAACAAGCATCATGGAAAGTACCAGATTTTAAGAAATTTAAACCACGTATAATAGAAGCTTTCAAAATGTTTATAGATAGTATACAATTAATACCAATTATTAAACCAGATATGTTTTTTATATACTCGGATATCATTGAACCACAAAATATAGCTGATAAAGATGTAAGATGTTTAAGAACTATCAACGTTCAAAATACTTTTAATTTAGGTTTAGAAGATATTGGTCATTTGTTTTACTCAAGTGTACCGTATCAAAGAGGACGAGGATTAGGAAGTTTTTTCGGTGGATTAATTAGATATTTAAAACCAATATTTAGTTCAGGTGTATATATATTAAAGAATGAAGCTATAAGCTCAGGTGTTAATGCTTTATCTGATATTGCAACGGGTGCAAATGTAAAGGAAGTGATGAAAGATCGTGGTAAAGAAATAGTTAAAAACGTTAGACGTGGTGCTGTTCGAAAACTGAATGAAATGTATGGCTCTGGAAAAAGAAAAAGGAAAAGTAAAATAAAAATTAAAAGTATAAAAAGGGCAGATTTGAAACGTTTAAGTTATTTAATAAGTAAACGACGTCAAGTTAAGAAGAAGAATAAGAGTATAAAAAAAGATATTTTTGATTATAATGAGTGAATGTATGAAATCTGAATTGGATATTTTCAAAACACCACCCATTCAATCCAGTATTTTACGATCTGAAGAAGTTTGTTACAACCCCATTGCTTCTCTAGATAATTCATCAACTATTGAATTTGTCTCTCTAGGACATGATGATACATATAGAGATTTATCTTCAACATATTTAAGACTAAAAGTGCAAATAACTAAAAAAGTTGGAACACTTTGGAATAATGATAAAGGTACCGACGGAAAAGAAATAATCCAGCCAAGTGTAGTTAATAATATTTTACATTCATTAATAAAACAATGCAATGTTCAATTAAATGGAAAAAATATTACTCCATCCGATGGAAATTTTCATTATAGAGCATACATTGAATCATTACTCAACTATGGTAGCGATGCAGCTATAACACATTTAGAATGTGCTGGGTGGTTATTGGACAAAATCAATGTAGCGAGTTCTGAAAACAAAGGGTCTAAAGAAAGACAGAAACTTTACAATAACAGCAATGTAGTAGAACTTATGGGTAAATTACATAATATAGATATGTTCAATCAACCTACTTTACTAATAAACGGTGTTGATATTCGTATATTACTTACTTTAGAGAAACCTGAATTTTATATGTTCTCAGCGGGTACTGATGAATCTCAATTGAAAATCATAGAAGCAAATTTACTAATGAAACATGTTACAGTTAACCCAAGTATTTTACTTGCTCATAATACAGTTTTTGACAAAAGTACAGCTAAATATTTTTACAAAAGAGTTGAAGTAAAATCATTCACTGTTCCATCGAATAGTCAAAACATATTATTAGATAATGCTTTCATTGGGCAATTGCCAAACACATTAATATTTTGCATGACGGAGAACGTTGGGTATTCAGGAAAACGATCTAAAAATCCATTCAATTTCAAGCATTTTGATATTAGCCAATTTTCATTATCTGTTAACGGTGTTCAAGTTCCTAATTTGGTGATAGAAACTAGCTTTTCTGATGAAAATAATTGTTTCACTAGAGCGTATAATACACTTTTTACTGGTACAGGAATACATCATAACGATAAAGGTCATCAAATAACTAAATCATTGTTTAGTAATGGTAAGAATTGAAGCAAAATTATCAAAACCACTCCCCTCTACCTTAACAGCTATTTTGTATGGAGAGTTTGATGCAAATATTCAAATAGATAAAAATCGTAACGTTTATACAAATCTATAAAGAAAGTATGAACATATAAAAGAATAAGAAATAATTATGTTTTTCACATTCCGCAAAATGAATTCCTTAGAGATTGCAGAAATTTTGAAATGTAATAAAAGTACAATCTGACCAATGGCGTAGTGGTAAAGACGCCGTCTTTCATGTGGAAGGTCTCGGGTTCAAACCGCGGTCAGATCATATCCAATAAAAAAATATCGTAAAATTGTTTAATTATATCGTAAAAGTTTATATCGTAATATAAAATAACATTTAATAAAATTATATAAATAATTCTTGTGTAAGATTATAGATGGCGCACAAAGTTGACATTTGTGCATTCATATTTCATAACCTTATACAATAGCTACAGCCGACTAATCAACGGCTTAGTGAATATTATGATTAAAGAAACTGAAGCCTAGTTTAAAATTTAAACTTGATGAATGCCCTATACTCCTTAAAGGAGTGGAAAAGGAATAAAAAAAAAAAAAAAAAAAAAAGAGTACAAATAAATTGTTTAATGGAGTTTGGGCACTAGATCGTATACCAAAAGTCATCGAAAGACCATCTTTTTTTGTTGTTAATACACAGATATCTAAAGATCCTGGAGAACATTGGTTGGCAATTTTTATACCAGAAGAAGGATGTATAGAATATTTTGATTCTTATGGAAGTCAGCCACGTGAAAAACAAATTATTAATTTATTTAAAAATCACTGTATTGTATTTAATGGAATGCGTTTGCAAAGTGATTTTTCTGATGTTTGTGGTCAATATTGCTGCGTTTACTTATACTATCGATGTCAGAACAAAAGTATGAATAATTTTTTGAATTTATTTAACAATGTTGATAATATAAAAAACAACATAGAAAATGATAAATGTATAATGAAAGAATTTAAACGTATATTTGGAGAAAATAAAAATGTACAGTCATGTATTGCTAAGAAATATAAATATTAAATCAGTGGTCGTAAATATTCAGTTTAATTGTACCAATGGAAGAATACAATAATAATAAAACTTGCTGTTAGCTTATACATATTTTTTAAATAAGGGACACACATTAGTAGTCTCAATTGGTTTTGATCCAGAGTCTTGTGAAACAAGAATTTCATTTCAACGTATTCATAATAATCAAACAACATTTTATAATTACAACTATAATGAATGGATTGGAGTATACAGATAGTTTTTAAAAAAAAATTCAGCAAAACATCTACATAAAAAAATTTATTTAAACGTTAAACCTTATCACAAAGGACAAACATTTTTTTATTTTAAAAGAAGAGGAAAAAGATAATTTCTACAATATCAGTGAATTTCTAAATTTAGTTATAACATATAATAAAAGCGCTGAAGATTTCGTAAAAGCATACGTAACAAAATATCTAAATATGTGTCAAGAAAAGCAACAACTGAAGTTACAAGATGAAATATATATACCACAAGGTTACTATAATGTTCAATGTAATCACTCGAGATTATTTTTTGAAATACCTATCATATTTAAAAAAAAAATTATAAAATTACTACAAACAAATATCGAAAATTATATTAGGAATTAGTTATACATATAATAAAATTGTCTTATTAAAATTTATATGCGTTTGTTTTATTTTTTTTTTTTAAATTATATTTTTCAGTTAAAGATCAAAAGAGACTGCAAAGGATTAACTATTTCTTTTATAATAAAGATATAGATTAAATATTGGGATTCGATTTAAATTACCAATTTTCAAAATATAATAAAGTGTAAAAACGAAAAAATTTATATATTGTGTACGGGATTGATTTAAAAAAAGTATATAAACGAATAAAATAATAATTTTATTTTATTTATACTTCACAATGGATGTGGAAGACTTCCTCAAAATTTATTCTTCAATATTACTAGATGAACATAAACAACGTATTCTATATTTACAAGAACATTTAAAGAACTTTGGAAGGAAGGCAAAGTACAATTCAAATTGGGGTTTACATTTTATTTCGTGTCCTTGGGCTTATAATAATTCAACTTCAGGACCAGATACCTGTGAATGTTATTCTATAGAAAAATATGAAGAAGAACTGGAAAATTTAATTGGTTGGTATACAAAGAATGTCAAGAAAACAAATTGTTGAAGAGATTCATAGACTAAATAAACGAAAATTTCCTCGAAGGAGATTTATACAAAGAGGTCTAAATGATACATGGCAAATTGATTTAGTTGAGATGATACCGTATTCTAAATTCAATAAAGGATATAAATATTTACTAACTGTAATAGATACATTTTCAAAATACTCTGCATATGCGTAAAACCCGTTAAAAACAAAAACACTGACAATGTTTTAGATGCAATCAAAAAAGTATTCAGAAAAGCTGATAGTCTACCTAAAAATATTCATTCTGATCAGGGAAAAGAATTTCAACAATATATGGATAGAAAAAATATTCATCACTATTATCATACATTTTCCGAATTAAAGGCGTCAATTGTTGAAAGATTCAATCGTACTTTAAAAAGCATTATGTGGAAAAAATTTAGTTTACAAGGAAGTTATAAGTGGCTTCACATTTTGGAATCTATTATAAATACCTATAATTCAACAAAACATCGTACAATCAAAATGTATACAATCATCCAAAGATATTCCTTAAGGGTAAATATAGAGCAGGAGATTTTGTTAGAATAAGTAAATATAAAAAAACCAAACTGGTCAACGGAAATTTTCAAAATATCAAAAGTAAATATAACTAATCCCGTCACTTACAATTTAACTGATTATAAAGGTAATTTCATATCTGGTGGATTTTATGAATCAGAGCTTACACCTGTAAAGTATTCTAATGCATATTTAGTTGAAAAAGTATTGAAAAAGCAAGGAAATAAAGTATTTGTAAAATGGTTAGGACTTGATAGTACTCATAATTCTTGGTTAAATAAAAGGGATATTATTTAATTTGAAACCATATGTTTTTTTCCTATATAAATACTGAATTCACCTAGTAGAAATAATTATTTAATATGGAACAGTCAACCAATACGCAAGATATAAACTCTCAAGAATTTGCTTTATTTACAAACGAATTAATGGAATTTATTCAACCATTACCAGCAAAAAAAAAAAGAAAAAGTCAACCTCAACAGCTTCAACAATCTACACTTCAAATAAATTTGATGGAAACATTCAACAATCTAAGTAAAAACAATAAAAAATATGAAAAAAAATTCTTAAAAATAAAAGAAATGGAGTTAAATGTTCTCTATTTAATTAAAAAATTAAAAAAAATGAAGACTTTGTATGGTGATAAATGGTGTTGCGAAACGGAAAATTACATTATTTTCTTACCGAACAAGTATCAAAATATTTTCAATACTTGTGATTATCAAGAAGAAATGAATAATAACAATACATATTTCATAGAAAAAATTGATGATGCTGATAATCTTATTTTAATGGATACTAAAGTTGCTTACGGCAAAACACAAGCACATATTCAATAAAATTTAGTAGTTATATATGTATAATTATTTATGATAAAATAAAGAAAATTAAATTAAAATATTTGTTTATATTTTTATTGTATACTTAGTTTTTTTGACAGTTGACTAACGTACTTTTCTTTTGAAAAAAAATTTTTTCCCTGTACTATAATATTTTCCTTTGTCTATAATCAGTAAAAATTATGAAAAAAGTCGTTAACATGTATAATAATGATCTCGAAATTTAATACCTCCCATTAATCATATTAAAAAACTATAGTATTGCGAATCTTATGAAGAAGAAATTTTTCCTATATATATTATATTTTCCATCATATTTACATAATTTTTGCTGTCTTTTGTTTTAAAACTAGTAGGAGCATAATATTTCAAAATTAAGCATATGTACTTAGTATATATTGATTTTAACGAACTTTTTCTTTTAAAAAAAATAAAGCACCTTTAAAAGCAATATGCGTATAGCTAACATTAAAATTAAAGATTAACCGCTAATTAATATTAAATTTCATTTCCTATGGAACAACAAATTTATATTAAAAAAAAAAAAAAATTTTTCCCTGTACTATAATATTTTCCTTTGTCTATGATCAGTAAGAATTATAAAAAAAGTTGTTAAAAATGTAATATTAAAGTTTAACCACAACCACCTGTAAAAAAAAATAACAAACTTTTTCTTTTAAAAAACAACAATACATTAAAAAGTTGATAATTTTTAATTCAAAATTTAACTTTAACGTTTTCATCCCTTTTTATTTCCCCCTTTTTATAATAAACTCATATTTTCATTCTTTTCTTATTCCTTTTAATATTAAACTAATCTTTCCACCGCTTTTTTAATTTTTTCATTATTTACTTATTTGGTTTTTATTCTTCCCATTAAATTCATATTAATATCTATACTAATTAATAACTATGTACTGACAAATAGTGTCATCTACTAAGATCAGAATATACCATTAATTTCCCATTAATCTTACTATTAATCCCATTCACTCAAAATAGCGACATCTACAAACACCACAACATCTAAACAATTCCCATTAACTTCCCTTTCAAATCATATTAATTCATTATCACTTTCCTATTAATCCCATTCATTTAAAGCGACATCTATCTTTATACTATTAACAACTTAATAAATAAGAATATTCAAGACAAAAAATAATATTCATTCAATTATAGCGACATCTACCTATTTCCTATTAACAACACAATAAATACTATATCCAAGACACAAACAAATGTCAAAAACACAATCAGCTGATTTTGACGTACCCAGAAACCTCATATTCATACTACTCCAGTCATACTTTCAATACTAGTTAACCCTTGTACACAATTGGAACATTCTATATTAATTTTAAGTTTTATCGGCTGGGTGGCACAGTGGTTAGAGTGCCAACTTTCATGCGAGAGGCTCCGAGTTCAAATCCCAGTGAAAGTGAAAAAACTTTTATCTGGTTTTCAATTCGACTCAGCTACCATTCTCCTTTGGGTTCAAATTAATGGCTTAATTAATAATTAATAATTATATATCTTTAATAATAAATAAATAAATATAACAATATAAACAAATACAAAATGTAAACAAATATTTCAATTAAATGATATAACTCACTGATATAGAATACCATTATAACTCAAGTACAAAATTATTACAATATAAAAACAAAAATAGAACTGTATTTATTGAAAATCTAAGACATTTATACATGTTATAAGGTGTTGTACTTACTCTTGTTTAAATTGTATATGGAATTCATTCTCCTGTTCCGACATGCACATATATAGTCAGGCTGTTTAGCCTATCACAGTGAACAAATAGGACGTAGAGGTGCCGGCAAAAAAAAACAAAAAAAATAAGGTACTATTTTTATTAATTTCGATGAGAAGCCTTTTAACCTTTAAAGGTTTAGGAGAGTTACCTGAACCACCACTCCAATTGATCATACATTAATGAAACACGTAGGAAATAGTAAAAAACAGCCTTGTTCCAAATTTGAAGCTTCTACCTTTTTTTGAAGTTACTCTCTATTATATTCGGAAATATCCTTTAAGGTCTTCGAAATTATGTGGATGGTCCCCGAACCACTATTTCAATTGGTTCTAATTTTCGAGGACACTAAGGGAATAGGAAGGGACACCCTGATACCGAATTTGGAGGTTCTAACTTCTTTGAACTGGGAATCATGCTCGTTTGGCCTAAATCCGAAGAAAAAGTTCCAGGATCCGAACCCATGGTCGGATTTCGCCTAAGATATACAGTCCGCGCCGTTCTTTCAATACTAGTGAACTCTTGTACACAATTGGAAGGTTCTATCTTAATTTTACACTATTTTTTTTAAAAATTTCAATGATATGCTTTAAGGTCTTCAGAACTGTGTGTATGGTCCCCGACCCACTAATCCTTAATTTTCACGACTCTAAGGACGTAGGAAGAGGCACAGTGATACCAAATTTGAAGGTTTTGTCTCCATTCGTTTTGGAATTATGCTTGTTTGGCGTAAATTCGATCAAAAACTTCTAGGATTCGAACTTATGGTCCAAACTCGTTCGTATGCAGTTCCCGCCATAGTCTCATTACTGGTAACCTACATCACAAAATTCATGATTGTACCGCCGCTAGTTGTTAAGTTATCCTTATTTTTTTTATATGTTCCTTGGCCCTTAGAATAATTAAAAGGTCCAGAATTCGAACCCACGGGCCGATTTTGCACATACGCAATCCCCGCCTACTTTAAGTCCTAGTAACCTTTAGTTGAAATTTCATGAAGATAGCTCCATAAGTTTTTGAGGTATCGTGCCTAATGCTATATCGACACAGGAGGTCACGTTTATCAGAAATATATATACTTTTCCATATCTAGCTCGCTTCCATTAGGTGGTTACAAACACCATACCAAAGTTAATATACCCTTTGCCTATTTCATAGGTATAGTATAGGTTATAAAAACTAAAGGAAAGAAAACAAAAAATGGGCAACTGGCAATTAAAGAAAGTTACAGGTGGTGGCAAAATACCAAATTATCGGGTTGAAAATAATGACGATAGTAATAATACTAATAATAATAATAATTATAACAATAGTAATAATAATACTTATAATAACAATAACAGCAATAGTTATAATAATAGCAATATTATATTTACTATTATATAATAATAATAATTATAACAATAGGAATAATAATTCTAATAAAAAAAATAATAATAATAACAATTGTAATAATAATAATAGTAATAATAATAATAAGAAAAGTAATAATAATTGTAATAAGAATAGTATTAATAATAATAATAATAGTAATAATAATCATGTTTTCAAAAAAAACAAAGTCTCTTTTAAAAACTAATATATAAAACACATTAGTAAAAATAAACCATCTTTCATAACTAATACAATAGATTAAGTTTCTAATAACGATAATAAAAACTCACATAGTACGAAGGATCAACAAATCGTGTCAGTCAAAGAAAAAATCAGATCAAAAGGGCTTCTAAGTAATGATTATTCTAACTGGATTAAAAGAGAAACTAATAACATTTAAAATAATCCTAAGTTGGGCAAAATAGATGAAGAACCTAAGCGTTTAAGTACGGAAGATAACGGGAAAAACTTTGTCAACCCCATGGGTCCACCAATTGTTAGATTAACAAAAAAATCTATCGAGTCTAGTGAAAATACTTATGCCTTATCTAGATTAAGAGGACATAGAATTTACAACAATGTGAGATTATTATAACTGTATGACTATAGGTCAGAGGGTATAATAAATTTGCTATTACGTTTGTGACGCAGAGAAGGAGGGGGGGTAGATATAGACTCAAGTGTATGGATCGGATCAGAATTATAAAAAAATCGATTTATCTATGTATGTCATATCCGTCCTTACGATAACTCAAAAACTAAAGCAGGATCTTGAAATTTACGCAATTTCGTTTTTTTTGCAATAGAAGTTTAAGGGAAAATATGTCTGAAAGGATAGATATTGACCTTATTAGGACATTATTGGCGAAACGTGGTTATATTCAGTCGTTTGTTTGCATGTGGGGTGTATGCACACGATTTTAGTTTTGTCTTTTTTTAATAAATTAATTGATAAATATAATTCAGAAACATCAAAAATATAAACTCAATATAATTCATATAATATAGTAAGATTGTCAGTAAATTTAATTTAAACTTTTTTAAAAAAAAACAGTGAACAAGAAAGAAAAAATTAAATAAAAACAAAAAAAAAAAAAAAAAAATTATTGATAATTTTTAAAAGGCTAAAATTTATAATTCCAAAGAGTGTATATTGATGAACTGTTAATCTCAAAAAATGAATTGTAGTTCGTGTAATGTAAAAATTTATCGATTTAATAATGCTAAAATTACATGTAGTGACTGTAACAACATATTTCACTTACATTGTGTTAATCTCAAAGAGCAAGATGTTATTTTTTACAAAAAGAGTGGCAGTAAATTTCGTTGCAACAACTGTAATAAAAAAAGACGTGGATCTCTCCATCAACCGATATCACAACCTGGTAATGTTAACACTAATACTATTAATGATGCTAGTATTACTACTAATGTTAATAACATCTCGACCACAACAACTTCAACTCGTCCGATCGCATCGACAAGTGAAATAATAACAACACCCACACTTGTAGCAACACCAACTCTAAACCACAATGATAAAGAGATAAAATCATTAATTCAAACATTACACCAAGAATTATTAAATTTGAAAACGGTTAATACGGAATTTCTCAGAGAATTAAAACAAACAAGAGAAGAGAATGAATTATTAAAAAAAAAAGTGATCACACTAGAATACAAAGTTAATTCTCTGCTACAGAAAGAGAAATGTAATGAGATAGAAATATATGGTGTTTCAAATATAAAAAATGAAAACTCTATTGAAATGGCAAAAAAAATTTTTTCTAAATGTATGGACATAAATGTTAGTGATGACGAAATTAAAAATTGCTATATAAAAAAAACATCAAAAAGAAATAAAGAGAAACAAACTGAGTTTCTATGCATTAATTTCAAATCTACTGCAACCAAGGAGATGATTTTAAAGAAAAAATTCAGCTGTATAGAAAAAAATAATAATGTTCTGAGCGACACAGTAAGCAAAGATGACAACAATAAAAAAAGGATTTATATTAATGAAGCTTTCACTAATTATAATAGAGCTTTTTATTTGTCTACTAAAAAATTAAAAAAGGAAAAAAAATATGAATTTCTATGGTTTAAAAATTGCAATATTTATTTAAAAAAAATGGAGGGGGGTAAGACAATTGTTATCAGATCATTCGAAGATTTAGTTAAAATATAATTACTTATAACTAAAAATTCGGTCATTAAGTGAAATTATTAATTTAGATACGGATGATCTTATAAACAATGAACTTACCTTACCTACCATTAATAATGTTGATAGTTATAATTTTAATTGTTCAAATAAATTTATTTTAGTGCACCAAAATATGAGGAGCTTGAGACAAAACTTCGACTTACTGTTATCTAATCTTGAAGCACTTGTAACAGTTCCAGATTTAATTTTTGTTTCGGAAATATGGATATACAATGATGAAATTACTGAATATGAAATTGCAGGGTATGTTTTTAATGCTTGTACTAATGAAGGTTATGCTGCAGGTGGCGTAGGTTGTTTTGTTAGAAATACTTTTAATAGTCTAGCTTCAAGTTATAATTTTACTAGTGCGGACATTATGAAAATTAATTTTAATATTAACAATGTTGATTTACGTGTTTGTGTGTGTATAGATTTCATATGCATAACTTTAGTTTATTCTTTAATGAATTTTGTGAATTGTTAGAAAACGAAAGAGCAAAAAATCTTTTAATTTTAGGTGATTTCAATTTAGATCTTTTAATAGAAAATGATGATGTTTCTAATCTTTTAAATTTATTAGCATTACACGGTTTAGCGTCTATTATAAATCAACCAACTAGGTTAGCTTCAGGAAAATGCATAGACCATATATATGTTCGATTTTCGGAATACTCGTTAGAAAGATGTGAGAAAATTATTATGGATTTAAATGTTTCTGATCACTGTATGATAGGTTTAACTATTAAAGATTTTTTTGTAAATAAAAAAAATAATTTTATGGATACTAAAAAGTGTACAAAAATTGACTATGTGAAATTAAATACGTGTTTAAAGTATGAATTTTGGGGAGAAGTTATTACTGAGAATGATACAAATAGAGCCTATGACAGTTTTATAAAACTTTTTAAATTACATATTTCTAAATGCAGTTTTCCTATTAATATATCTAAAAAATACAGAAGACTAAAACCATGGATCAATAATTATTTAGTAAATAAAATAAACCTTAAAAATAAATTAGGGAAAAAATGTTTAAATCTTCATATATACCACAGTCTTAAAATCCGCTATAAAAAAATTTGCAAAGAGG
Organism: Dolichopus griseipennis; assembly: GCA_963082915.1. NCBI lineage: Eukaryota > Metazoa > Arthropoda > Insecta > Diptera > Dolichopodidae > Dolichopus > Dolichopus griseipennis. Next base: position 253,753,941 of record OY720441.1, on the reverse strand, counting down.
TTAAAAAAGAAGTTAAGGAACAAAAAGACAATTTTTATAAAAATGAATTTATAAGACAGGCTGGCAATTTAAAGGGAGAGTGGCGCGTGATTAATAATGTACTTAACAAAAACAATAATACCAGGGAATCTATTATATTGCAAAAAGATAATATTGAAATTTATGATGACCTTGAAATAGCTAATCTTTTTAGTGATTATTTTGCTAATCTGACTGATAATTTGTTTCCACAAATACACTCGTGCTCTTGTGAAAATAGCGTAAGTCTTCAGGAAGAAATTAACCTTAGAAATAGCTATGGTTTTGAACCAATATCTTCTTTAGACGTAGTTAAGGCGATTAATTCACTAAAGAATTCGCATTCGTGTGGTAATGATGGTCTTTCGAATATTCTTTTAAAAAAAGTAAAATTTATTATTTGTGACATTCTTGCATACATTTTTAACATGAGTGTTCATTCTGGTACTTTTCCTCACTCACTAAAAAGCGCTGTCGTTATCCCACTTTTTAAAAAAGGGAATTGCAAAGACATGAACAACTATAGGCCAATTTCACTACTTCCTTCGGTAGCAAAGATTTGTGAAAAAATTATGAAAAATAAAATATTAAGCTTTTTAAATAATGCAAATTTTTTCAGTTCTGCCCAATTTGGATTTAGGAACAATCTGTCTACCGAAGACGCTTTATTGAAACTGTGCTCAGAAATTTATGCCAACTTGGATAAGAGGAAATATACTGCAGGGTTATTTGTTGATATTACGAAAGCATTCGATATGGTTAACCATAAGATTTTGCTTCGTAAAATTGAAAATATTGGATTTAGGGGTTTTATGCTAGAATGGTTTACGAGTTACTTAGAGTCAAGATGTATAAAAGTTAAAATTGGGGAAAAACTGTCTAACGCTAAATATATTAGACAAGGAGTACCCCAAGATTCTGTATTAGGACCTTTATTATTTTTGATTTATATTAACTCGTTACTTAAGCTAGAATTTAAAGGCAATCTTACTGCTTTTGCAGGATGTGTGTATGAAGCAAATGATCTTCTTAACTTAAATTGTGATATTAACTATGACTTGAACTTATTGCGTAATTGGTTCTCACGTCATAAATTATTAATAAGTAACAAAACCAAAATTATGTTTTTCAACCTGTCTTGTCAAAAAAATTATGAAGTGCTATTTAAGTATCATGCACCAGAGTGTAACAAATTTAAACTAAAACAAACGTATTGTACTTGTACCGAAAGTTGTCTGTTTAATAATTCATTATCTTGTAGTAATAATTGTTTCAACATTGAAATAGTAGAGTATTTCAAATATTTAGGTGTTATCATTGATAATAAAATGAATTGATCCGTACAGACAGAAGCCTTAAGACGTTATTTTCGTTCTAGTCTACGCAGTTTTTATTATTTACAAAATGTCTGTTCTTCGAAAGTAATGAAAATTTTTTATTATGGTATTTTTCAATCCAAGCTTCAATATGGAATTACTTGCTGGGGTGGAACTCAATGGAATAAAATTCAACCACTGCTTGTTTTACAAAAACAAGTAATAAGACGAATATTTAAAAAACCTCGACTATATCATACGTCTCCACTATTTAAAGAAGCTAAAATAATGACTATACGCCACCTGTATTGCTACAAAGTATTGAAAACTTTCTATATTAGATCGGGTTATCTGAATAATAGATTTTCTGTTATCTATGGATTGCGTACAAATAACATGTATTTTGTGTCTGTTCCAAGTTTTCGAACCACTGCTTTCCGTAATTTTTACAGCGTTGTTGCTTTCCGTCTATTCAACAGGTTGCCATTGTATATCAGAAAACTAAGAATTTTTAATCTGTTTAGCAAAAAACTTGGTCAATGGCTTCTAGATAAAGATGTCAGTGAGATTGAGGATTTGTTTAATATAATGATTTGATTACTAAATAACAGCTATTAACAATGATTATCACACATTAAGTATTAGATGCACTATATAAATTTTTATGTTTTTATGAATTAGAATTTTCCTTATTTTTTCATTTTTGTTTTGTTTTATATACCTTTCGGTTTTGTATTTTAAAAATATTTTTTTATAACTTAAATAAGTATTGCATTTTGAATTTTGTAGTTTGGTCGTTTTTTAATATAATTTTGGATTAAATTCATTTTAATAATTTTGGATTTTGTTTTTATATATATACTTTGTTCTTTATATAACTTCTTTTTTAATAAGCAGAAAATTTTTTCTTGTATTAAATTACTTCATTTATTTTGTTTTTTCAATAATATATATATATAAATTTTTTTTTTTTCATTTTTTCATTCTTTTGAATTATTTTAAATTTTAACACCCCACTTAATATTAATATTGAATTATATAGAATTAAGTACATTCATGGCATTAAGCACTATTTCTTAAGAAATATAAAATGTCACAAACATTTTTTAAATAAATAAAATAAATAAAATAAATATTGAGATGAAGAAAAATTTTTTAATATACCTGGCTTCTCTAAATTTTTTAATTCTAATAATGAATCGAGAGAAGGGGGAACCGCTATTTTTATTAAGCAGAATATTCGGTATACGGTTTTAGAAATATTTGAACAATTCAATACTATAATTATTTCGTTAAATAACACTTCTCCATCCTTAAAAGTTGCAGTAGAGATTTACTAGCATATCTGGATTTAATTTTTAATAAATACAAGAATATTGTTCTGATGGGTGATATTTATATTGATTAATTAACAGACACAGAGCTCTCCAGATCTTATAAATTGATGTTAGAATCTTACGGATTTACTATAAAGAACGTACTTAGTTATGAATCTGCTACTAGAGTGACTGAAAATTCTGCTACGGTCATTAATAATATCCCGATAGATTTAGAAAAGTCTGACTTTGACATTAAGCTTCACGGTATAGTAAATGTGGATCATAAAACTATTACTTCATACTACTTAAATAAAGTTTTAAGAAAGATTGAACCTATTTTTAAAAGGGAAATCTACAACATAAATTTTAAGAAATATAAAGAAAATGTAAGAAAGTTACATGAAATAAATAAATGTCATAGTGTGGATGACTTTATAAAACTATTACAAAAAGCAAAGGTGAATTATACAATTAAAACACTCCGAAGAGTTAGCAACAACAATCGGCGGATGACAAAGGAATTATTGAATATGATCAAAAAGAGGAATAATTTGTTTAAAAAGTTGAAAAAGCAGCCTAATAATATAGATATTAAAGCTAGTTTTAAAAATGCAAAAAACAAGATAACTATGAAATAACCAAAGCCAAGCAAAATTATTTTGATAAAAAACTACAACTAGCTGGTGGTGACCAAAGGAAAATTTAGAAATTTCTAAATAATTTCATCTTGAAAAAATCAATTGTGTCTAGCAAGGTTATTGAAGAAATAAACTGTAAAGGAATCAGAACATGTGTTACTTTTGGAATTGCAAATTTCTTCAATTCTTCCTTCAGTTCAATTGGAAGCGAACTAGCAGATAAAATTACTGATGCTGAAAAATACGTAATAAAAATAGATTCGTTGAAAAGCCTATTTTTCTTAAACCTACAGATGAAACAGAAATACATAACATCATCATGCAGTTAAAATATAGTTCTCCTGGAGGTGCTAATATTTCAACTTCAGATTTAAAACATGTTGAACTTTAATAAAACCTATAATTGTATCCTTGATAAATAGATGTCTAAATACTGGTATATATCCTGAGTGTTTTAAATCAAGTATAATTGTATCTTTTTTTAAATCTTGGTCAACATTGGATATTACAGACCGATTGCTCTCTCAAATTGTATTGGAAAAGTATTTGAAAAGTTGTAGGATTTGATACAAATCAATTTGGTTTTAAAAGAAAGTTGGAACATACTCTGCAGTTCTAGGATCCACCAACTCTATTGTAAATAATTTGGATCAAGGAAATTATGTATGTTCGGTATTTGTTGATCTTCAGAAAGTATTCGATACAGTAAATCATAATATTTTACTAAACAGATTGCATGAAATTGGAATAAGGGCTACAGCTAATAACTTACTCTATTAATATCTGAATAATAGAAAAACTATTACAAAAATTAATGGAGTTTTTAGTAATGCAAATAATATAACCTTTGGCTTTCCTCAAGGATCAAAACTTGGTCCTACATTATATATACTTTATATTCATAACATCCAGTATGCGAATTTGCGGGCTAGCTATAATATCTTTGCTGACAATACTTTACTTATCTATAATGCTAGAACCTGTAAAGAACTTGAAACTCTTGTAAATTCTGATTTGGGGATTTAAGAATATTGGTTAAAAGATAGTAAATGAACTATAAATGCGGGAAAAACAAGGTTTATAGTATATTAAACATAAGGCAAAAATGGAAATAATTCTTGCATATAAATACCGTGGAGTTGTGGAAAGAGCATATTATTAAATTAGTAAAAAAAATTGTGTCTCTGCTGGGTGCCTTCAAAAGAAGTGAAATTATATTGAATAAACAAACAGATAGATAAGTTATATTATTCTCAAATTACTTCGCACATCAGATACAATTTATGTAACTGATCCAGCTACATAAATGTTCATTATGGTTGAAAGATAAAATTAGGGTTCTAATAAAGTCATTAAATGCTTACATAAGTACGACTGGCTTACCCCAACAAATGAAAATTTGAAACGCACGGGATATCTGAAGTTACCCGAACTCATTATTTTGGAAAAATCTCAACTAATTTTCAAAATAGATTTGGTGTACAAAAAAAACATCATGATTACCAGAAGAAACAGTATTCATAATTACAATACAAGAAGATTAAACAATTTAAATGATGCCAAATCAAGAATCGAGTTATTAATAAGAATTTATGATAAACTGCCGTTGAAGGTAAAAAGAAGTACAAATTTAGATATTTTTTTTAATAAAACTGAAGCATTCATAACTCAAGAGCGAACTTTAACAATGCTCACAACATATAACTGAATGAGCTGTAATATTTGTATATATATATGTAAGTTTACTTTGTTGAATAGTACTAGGAAATAACTACGATGATTTCTACCAAAATTATAACAGTTATCTAAAAAAAATAAAAAGAAAATACAAAAATAAATGTGTAAGTTGAAGAAAAGAAGCAAAAAAAGAATAAATGTAAAAATATGTATATCTTAGTAAATTTTTAACAATAAATAAATAAATATAATAATATTATAATATGAATAAAAAACATATTGGGATTAGAATTAGTTAATTATGGTGTTTGTAACCACCTAAAGGAAGCGATCTAGATATAGAAATATATATATATTTGTGATGAGCGTGACCTCCGGTTGATTGCGTACGGTCGAGATTGGACCATGGGTTCGGATCCTATAGCTTTTTGATCGAATTTAGACCAAACGAGCATAATTCCGAAACCAATGAAGATAGAGCCTCTTTGGAACCAAATTTCGTATTAGGGTGTCCCTTCCAATTTCCTTAGTGTCCTTGAAATTTGAGCCCCATTGGAGTAGTGGGTCAGGGACCAGCAACACATTTCCGAAGACCTTAAAGCATATCTTTAAAATTAATAAAGATAGCAACTTGAAAAAATGTAAAAGCTTCAAATTTGGCACAAGGGTGTTCTTTACTATTTCTTGCGTGTCCCCTTAATTTGGGATTAATTGGAGTGGTGGTTCAATACCCCTCTTAGACCTCCCAAGGTTTAAAAGCTTATAAACGAAATTACTAAAAATAATAACTTAAAATTAATAAAAGTACGATCCAATTGTGTACAAGGGTTAACTAGTATTGAAAGTATGACGAGGACTGCATATGGGCGAAATCGTACCATAAAAGTTGAAGGGCTAACAAAATATCTCAAAAACAACATTACTTAAAAAATAATGCCGCGATTCTGATGAAAATTAAACTATAAGTTGCTTGTAATGAAAGTACCATAGGAATTGGTTCTGGTCGAGTTCGGACAATGAGTTCGGATTCTAGAAGCTCTTGATCAATTTGAGGCCAAACAAGTATCATTTCGAAGCCAAAGAATATATTTCGTATGTCATATGTGTCCCCGAAATTTATTTTGACTTAATTGTAGTGGTGGTTCAGGTGTTTCCTAAGAAATCCCAAAATTAAAAAGCTTATCTTCGAAAATCCTGAAGATAGAAGCTTTAAATTTGATACATGAGGGTTCTTTCCTATTTCCGTTTTTTTTAACACTTTTATATTTTTAAAAGACTAAGAATTTTAACATAAAACATATTATGTATAATCTAATATATAAAGAAGAAAATTTGTTTGTTTGTTTGTCCAGGATTCACGTGAAAACAACTGGTCCGATTGTCACAAAATTTTAAAGGAATAATTCTGAGAGCCCGGCGGGTGACACAGGCTATGTCACATTTTTAAAAGTCAACAGGTTGCGTCTCCAGAGCCGTTTTAAGCTTTTTCATTTTTGTGATGTCGAGCGAAAACGGTTTGACCGATTGATTTGAAATTTTGTACAAATGTTCCTCTTAGCAACCGGAATCTGTTGTATAAATTTGGTTGGAATAAATTAACCCATTTCGGATTGGCGGGCTTCCAAAAAATTTTGTATTTCCGATTTGTGTCCAATTTTACAGGGTGATTACGCAGTCGAAAAGAGGGGCTAACACAAATTTTTGTTGAGTTGGGTTAACCCGTTTTGGCACGAGGGTACAATGAAACTTTTTCAATGTTTTTATTTCGATTCAAAACGGTTTGATTGATTGACATAAAATTTTGCACAAAAGTTCCCCTTAGCAATAGGAATTAGTTATATAAATTTGGTTGGAATAAAATAACCCATTTCAGCCTGTCTGGCGCTAAAAAAATTTTGTGTTTCCGTCTCCAATTTTACAGGGTGGTTTTGCAGTCGAAAAGAGAGGCTGCAAAAGCTTTTAGTTAAGTTCCATTAATCCGTTTTCACGACGACGCCATGAAGTTTTCTATAAATTTTATTTGCTTGAACGATTAAAAGAATTTTATTGAAAATTTTGTACCAGCATTTTAATTATAAAAACTCACAAGGTTAATTTGATTTTGACCTGTTTACGCTTTTTGAACAAAGATTCAATGAAATTTTCAAATTTTTTTATTAACGCAATTTAATCTTTATTTCAAAAGCTCACTTAATTAATAAGACTAATTTTTTTCTTCTCCTTAAATAGTCTCAAATAGTGCAAAAGCTAAATGCAATAATATTAATAATAATAAAAACAAAGCTAAGAAAGAATCCAAATAATAATATCTTTAAATTTAAATAACATAACATTTTCCTTCTCTACATTTTTTTCGTAAGTCTTTGTTTTTTATCTACTTTGCAGTTTTTGTTTTTTAATAATATATTTCAGTGTAAAATTGCAGTTTTCTTCATATAAAATCTAAAAATCAAAAAATAACTTCGTATATATTATGCTTAATTACATAGTATTTTAAAACAGGTTTTGCAAAAAAGAAGCCAACACTTCTCACAGTAGTAGAACTTGCAGGTAAGTAAAGCAGAATTTTAAACCTTTTCGAAACCATCGACCATAGTTTATTCAAAGGTTGGCAATTCAAGAAAACAACTATTAACAAAGTTTAATGACTTAATGGCAAATTTAGTACACCCTTTTGACCTTTTTGATTGTCAAACGGGTATAATAATACTTATATGTAAACTAGCTATTACCGGCGCACGTTGCCCCACCACTCAATGGAGTTTTATTTTAAGTTGATGTTATTAAAAAAGTTAACACAAAAATTACAAATGGTGTAATGTTAATGTGAAAATGTAATTAAGAGATTTTTTTAAGACTCTTTTTTTAGAATTATTCTTGCAATTTTTCAACAAGTTTATCAAATTTCACGTGAAACTTTTCATAATTATTAAATAATAATAAAAATAAAAATAAAAATTCAGTTAACATTATTCGCCGGAAGCCCACCATCCTCAACTCTATCGTCAAGGAACATGAAATTGTCAAAAAGCACCACGTATAGAAAAATTAAAGATAATAGTTCAAACTGTTTTGCAAACTGTTTTTTAAAGTTTTTGTTTCGCAATCGGAAACTTTTCATAATTATTAAATAATAATAAAAATAAAAATAAAAATTCAGTTAACATTATTCGCCGGAAGCCCACCATCCTCAACTCTATCGTCAAGGAACATGAAATTGTCAAAAAGCACCACGTATAGAAAAATTAAAGATAATAGTTCAAACTGTTTTGCAAACTGTTTTTTAAAGTTTTTGTTTCGCAATCGGTTAAAAGAACTCGACAAAAGACTTTTTTAAACATTCCCCTAATTCACAGAACTTTTACCTACTTTCAAAAATTGGACGTAATTAATTTACAAATTGTTTTTTGAAGAAACGTCGAATCGGCATGGGTTAACAAATTCCAAGTCTGTTAATAGAGTGAACTCCATTTTGAAAGAGGAACACATATACAAAATTTGAAGTCAATCGGTTAAACTATTTCTAATTTATTGCAAAGTAACGAAAAAACCTATAAGAACTGTTGGGCCACAATGGGTTAACGGAACTCCACAAATATTTTTTTGAGGTTTTTTTCTAACCAAAGTAGTACTTCAAAAAATTGGCTTAAGCTTTTTTACAATTTGCATGTTCCCGGGCAACGCCGGGTAAATATGTTAGTATATTGTAAATTAAAAACAAAATATTTTTTTAAAAAACGATTAAATTCCTTTTTTTATCATTTTTATTAAATCATATATTTTATTGAATTATTACCATAGGTGATATATTGTGTACGATACTTAAACTATGTTTAAAGGTAGTTGCTGCATTTATGTAAAATTTATTTTAATATTTAAATTAATTATAAGAAAAGTTCTAAATTTGTAATTGTATTTTATAAATAAATTTTGCAATACATTTTGCGTTTATAAGCTTTTCTAATAGGTACATAAACTAACAATTTGAAATAATCAAATTTTAAAATTTGAATTTTAGAATATATTATGCTGTGATTAGCTTTTTGTCACTTAATTTAATAATTCAAATATTTTTACTTTTGTAATTGAATTGGAATAAATATATTTTCATTTATTTCCAGTTTTTTTGTCTTTTAATATTGTTAAATAGATAATTTAGTAAGAATTTGTAATATTTTTTAATAGATAAATTCTAATTACTTTGTTTTGTTTTTGTATTGTATGTTTTATGTTTAATGTTTTTAGTATTATAAAGTTAATTTGGTTAGTTATGTCTCACGATCAAACTAATAATAGGTTTTAAAATCACTTATGGATATCTCATTAAATTTGAACCAAGGTGGTGAAGGGGATTTCTAAGTCGGTTGCACAGACTGACTGTAAATTTACTTGTTATATTTATTGAAAGGATTTTTGAGAACTTCTGTTATAAATAAGTATTACAATCATAATGCTACTGCTATCTGTGTCACTTTATAACGAGTTTATTCTCATTTAATAAGTAAAACATACTTGGTTGAAATTCACTTAATACTCTCTGTTTTATTTTCCTTAATTAGACTATTTATAATTTTATAACTAACGCTACTAATATTAATTAAGTTTCTTATGATTTAACAATATCATTAATACATATATGGATAATTTTGTAATCAATACCAGTTGCATTTCTTATCGATAATTTACATATCCAAGCATAGCATAATTGTTATTGCATTCCTTTAGGTAATTTTCCTTTATGATATATGATTAATTATGAATAATTATGGTAATCATTGCATGATATTCTAATATATCAAATTCACATTTATCAAGTTATCAATATATTCATATTAAGGAATTTAATTGCAATTAAAGGTTATTGGTCTTAAAACGGGCAATACACATGCCATGTATTTAGATATATATTTTATACTACATCTCCCTCCGAAAGAAAAAGAAAAGGAAAACAAAAATTTTTTAATTACCAAAATATTTTTTTTTTTTTATTTATTTTTTTTTTTTGTTTCACTTTCCTTTTCGTTCATTATCTGTTAAAATATTTTTCATAGGTCCAAATATCAAAACACATTTCTCAACAATGGCTTTTGCTTCTTTGTTGGGAATAGTTACCGTTATTAAGAATTTAGTCAAATCACAAATAATCGTTACAGCATATTGATTGTTGTCTCTAGTTCTTGGTTACATATTGATTGTTGTCTCTAGTTCTTGGTTAAGGACCAATTGTATCAATTACTGCAAAGTCAAATGGTTTTTGTGGGATCTCAGTTATTTGTAAAGCTTCTTTATCTTCCTCAAAAGATTGTATTTTATCTTTAACATTTTTATTTCCATTTTTATTTTCATTATTATTATTATTTTTGTTATTATTGTCATACGATCTTTTTTTGTACTTTCATTACTTTAGCAATATTGTTATTATCATGGGTTAATTTTAAATTTTTTATATTTATATATAACGATGCTTCATTAAATTTTCCTTTAATATATTCTATTGTTAAATTATATTCTTCTAAATCTAATCTCATACGTGTTAATTTTGATGACGGATTTTTTTAGAGAAAATAAATAAGTTAGTGGTTTATGGTCGCTTTTAACTACAAAATGTGTCCCATAAATATATGGCTATAGTGCGTTATTGCAAAATGGATAGCTGTTAACTCTTTTTCAATAGTTGATTTGTTAGATTCACCTTTAGTGAAAGACTTAGAAACAAATGAGATTCGATATCACTATAATTTTGAGTTAGAGCGGCTCCTACTTCATCTTTAGATGCATCTACGACCAATGTAAATTCTTTCGAAAAGTCAGGATAATGTAATATAGGAGGTCTATTTAATTCTTTAATACGATTATTATTTTTATTATAATTTTGCTATAAACTGGTTATTTCAAAATCAGACAATGGCAAAGTTTCTAATTTAATATCAGAGGGAATTAATTTGTTTTCTGAATTTGTATTCATAACACGAAAAAAAGGGCTCCTAGAAGCCACTATTATACTCCTTCTAAAATTTCTTGGTCTAAAATTAAACAATCGTTATCTGAAGGTAAAGAAAATTTCCTTTCTCCTTCTGAACGAGCCGGTATTACTATTGTTTGGTTATTATATATTGTTGCTAGTTATACTGCCGATTATTATTATTAAAATTATTTCGATAATTGTTATAAGTGTGCCTCTATGTATTGCCTTAGTGTCCTCGAAATTTTTACTTAATTGTGGAGGTGGTTCAGGTGCTTCCTAAGAAATCCCAAAATTAAAAAGCTTATCTTCGAAGTTCATGAAGATGGAAACTTTATATTTGATACACGAGGGTTCTTTCCTTTTTCCATTCTTATTTAACACATTTATATTTTTTAAAGGTTAAGAATTTTGCCATAAAACATATTATGTATTATATATGATAAATTAAATTAATTTTTTTTTTCTCATTTTTATTATATCATATGTTTTATCGAATTTTAACCTTATGCAATATATAATTAAGACATTGTTTATAATATTTAAGTTGTGGTCAAAGGCATTTGCTGCGTGTATGTAAAATTTATTTTTATATTAAATGAATTATATGAAAAGTTTTAAATTTGTCATTGTATTTTAGAAATACATTTATTGCATATTTTACATTTATAAGCTTTTCTAATAGGTAAATAAACTAACAATTTGTATTTAACATTTATTTCAGGGTTTTTTATTTTATAATATTTTTAAATAGATAAATTAGTGAGAATTTTTTATATTTTTGAATAGATAAATTAATTAGAACGTTTTTTTAATATTATAAAGTTAATTTGTATAGCTATGCCTTTCGATTAAACTAATAAGAGCTTTTATGGTTTTAAAATGACTTTTGGAATTCTCATTAAATTTGAGAAGTACACACCTAATAGGTGTAGGGTATTACTAAGTCGGTTGCACCTAACGACTTCTTCTTTACTTGTTTTAAATATATTTTTGTTAGACTTTGAGCCGATCAAAAGTTCCAGAACCCAAACTCATGGTGTGATTTCGCCCAGTCCCAGACATACTTGGAACACTAGTTAAGCCTTCGTATACTTTTTTTATTAATTTCGATAATATGCTTTGATGTCTTTGAATCTGTGTGGATGGTCATCGACCCGCAACGCCAATTGTTCCCAAATTTCGAGGTCACTAATTAAATATGAAGAGGCGCCGTGATACCAAATTTGGAGGTTCTATCTTTCTCGGTTTCGGAAATATGCTCGTTTGGCGTAAATTCGATAAAAAAGTTCTAGGGTCCGAACCCAGGGTTTCCAATTTTCGTTGTAGTTTCTTGACTAGTAATTTACAGCCCAAATTTCATGAAGGTAGCGAGATTAGTTATTGAGTTATCTTAATTTTTTACATATGTTCGTTAGCCCTTAGAATGATTAAGAGGTCCAGAATCCTAACCCATGGGCTACTTAGTCCAATATGAAATTCCCGCCGTACTTTAAGTACTAGTACAACTTTCTCTTTCATTTAGTGTTGATGACTCTGATAATTTCTTTATACCTATTAAATTCCAAGATGAAAATGACTTCGAACTTATTTGTGAGTTGTATAGCAATGATTTACAACAAATTATTAGTTACCGTAATAATAATGACAAGTGGGTAGGATTTCTTGTATTTTCAAGTGCATACGATAACGTCGTGGTCAATCTCAATCATCAAATTAACGCAATCATTTTCGAGTTTTCCATTTCTATCCCACTCTTCGCTAAATCTTACAATAGTGAAATTGTATAAGACTTTTTTAATGCTGACTATTAAAGTACCCATAATGCATTGGCATTTTTTAATGGGGGCGAACTGTTACTTCAACAAACAGGATATTAATCCGCTTCTCTATCTCTATCTCTTATTTTAGGATTTTCGCAATTATTGACACTTTTCTTCCCAAAATTCGTTTAAAAATAAAACAACGGAACCTTGAGTAGAAAGAGGTCTTAGGAATCTGAGGAATTGACGCAATAAAATATTTAAAAAAATCTATTATTCATCAGCACCAAGTGATGACTTATTGAATCATTATAAGCAACTTGCCATTGAATTCAAACTAACAGCCAATACAGCAAACGAGAACTAGGCTGCAGATATTGACAAAAACCTAATCGCTGAACTCAAAAAATTTTTCGACTTCGTCAACAGTCGTCAACAATCCAAACTCAATGATCTCCAAGGAAAATGTGATTTCTTCTTGTCTTAAAGAAATTTTTAACTTCTTTTCAGATAATTTTCAGAAAGTTTGCCGTTCTAAGGATCCAATGGCGGTTTCTTTTCTTTCGTGGCTTAACTCTTATCTATCAGAAAGAACCCAAAAGGTTGAAAGTCTGTTACCCAAATCTATTAATGTTACTCCTGGTGCACCACAAGTACGTCATTTGGAGCCACTTCTTTTCAACGTCTTTATTTGTGACCTTTCGGGATATTTGGGCGCCATAACTTTGGTGACGACTGAAAAATATACCAAATAAAGTATAGCTCGTAAAGTATAGCTCGTAAAGTAAAGTATAATAAATTGGAACTCAACGTACAGAACGCTATTCTTTATTATATGACTATAAAATATATAGCCTTACTTTTGATGGGGTTTCTAGCATTACTGTTTGAGGAATTCTTCTCGATAATTACTTTAATTATAATCTTCACTATGACCAATTAGTCTCTATGGTTAATAAAATGTTAGGTTTCATTAAGAGAAGAGCAAAAGAATTTAATGATTTAGCTGTGACAAATTCCCTTATTGTTCCCTTGCTCGATCTATTTTAGTTCAAAATTATATTACGAAGTTCTCTCTAATACAAGTGATTATTTGCATAAAGATTGGTGAACAGTCCTCCTAATTTTTGTTAATCTTCCAACCTACAATACAAGACACAAGTTATTTTACTAGCCTTCTCTATTTTCACGAAGACAACTCTCGTAAACACGTTTTACTTTTGATTTATGAAATAAAAGTATTTCTATTCAATATCTTAATAATAAGTTTAGACTTAACGCAATCATTCGGAAGACTAGAAACACAAGATTTTTAATGGATTATCAATACAATACACAGTATGGAAAAAATGAATCGATCAATAGATGTTTTACTAATTTCAACAAAATTAGTCATCTTTATTCTACATCTTTCTCCAAAACCACTTTTAAACATAATTTACAAAAACATTCTTTTCAAGTAATGATCTCAGGCAATTAATCCTTACCTAAGCAATAACTTAAACATTACACCTAATACGCTTACCATATTGCATAAAATTAAACAAATCAGCTACTTATGTTTTTACTTTCTGTTTTGTTTTTAATTTTGTTGCATTTTTAAAATTGTTTTTAATGCTTTTAAGTAATAATAAGTATTTAGTCGACAATAATATATTAAATTACTTCCACTATGTTAAAAAAAATTAATATTTATATATGTATTGATACTAATAGTAAAAAAAAACACAACTTGCTTTTTTAAAGGTAATTTAAAAACTATTTTTCTTATAATTAAAATGAAATTAAATATAAAGTATAAAAATTCTTCTTTTTTTTTTTTTAAAAATACTGCTTTTTTATAAATATAAATAAAATAAATATTTTCCTAAATAAATCTCTTCTTAACTGACTGTTTAATTTGAACTTTTCCTTTTCGACGTACCATTCAAGAGTGAATTTATAATAATTTTTACGCCTCTTTATACCCGTGCATACATATATGAACATCGGGTATATTAAAATTACTCCTCCGTTTGTAACGCATCGAAATATAAGAGGCAGATATAGTGTCAAGGGTACGTATCGAATCAGCATCGAAAAGTTAATCGATCTAGCTATGTGTGTCCGTCCGTCCGTCCGTCCGTCCGTCAGCACGATAACTCAAAAACTATAAGAGCTAGAGTTCTGAAACTTTCACAAAGTAATTTTTAGACAATTTGTAGGTTCCCTATTGTTTTTGGTTAAAATCGGAGAAAGGCTTCAAATTTTTCGATATTTTATGAGTATTTTTAAAATTAATAACGAAAAATAGAAACCAAATATAAAAACAAACAAATTGTTGTTTAATTATTAATAGATTCATGGTGTAGTGGTTAGGACATGTTACTTGTAGCAAAAATGTCTCGGTTCGAATGCAGGCTAAGGAAAGTTTTTTTTTTTTTTAAATTCATTTTTTTTTATCTATTTTTTTTTTTAATAAAATATATGTATTTATTTTATGTTTGAAAAAATTTTATTTTATAGAAAATTAGACAGAAGATTCATTTATATTAAAAATTATTAATTTTTTTTAATATTTCTATAAAAAAATTCAAAACTGTTATTTAAAACAAACAATTGATACTATAGCAACTACGATTATTTAAAACTGTTATTTAAAACAAACAATTGATACCATAGTAACTAGAATTATTTAAAAAAAAAAAAAATGAGATAAATAAAAACTCGTTTTGTAAACAAATTTTTAATTGTTCTATGGTATAGTGTGTAGGACATGGGACTGGTAGTCAAAACGTTTCGGTTCGATTCCTGGCTGGGGCAAAATTTTTTTTTTTTTAAATTCATCTTAAAATTCTCATTTTTAAATTATTTATTTTTTTTAAAACATTTTTAAAAAAATTCAAAACAGTTATTCAAAACAAACAATTGATACCATCGCAACTATAATAATTTAAAAAAAAAATTGAGATGAATATAAGGTCGATGGCTTAGTGGTTAAGACGTCGACGTTTTAATTGGAAAGTGTGGGTTCGAATCTCGTTGCGAGCATATTTTTTTTTTTAATTCATCTTTTTTTTTTAATTAATTTTTTTTTTATTAATTTTTTTTCAATTAAATATAAAAAAACAAATATTTTGAATTTTCTGTCAATCAGTTCAATTGCAATATAAGAATTTCTTATATATTTAATACACGCACGGGTATCTAAAAGTTGACAAGGGCAACTATAATCTTCCTCGTTTTATACTAAGTTAACTAGCTGTTTTAAATCTTATTTACTTTATAAATAATATAAAAAATGTAACGACTATTTTATCTTTAAAATTTATTTTGCTTAGCTTAAGTCATTGTACTGCATTATTTTATTATAAGTAATAATTTTAGGAAATTTCTTGTAATGATCTTGTTTGGATTGTAAGATAAAATAATATAAAAAAGCCTAAGACATCTGTTTAAAAGTTTTTTCTTTTTTTTTTAAACTCTAAAAATACTTTTTCTATAGAATCCGGCTCGAAGAGAAATGTTTGAAAAACAAAAAATTAATAAACAAAGCACTTATTTATTATGGTTCTATCTTAATTGGCTTCGAAATTATGCTCGTTTGGCCTCAATTTGATCAAAATCTTCAAGAATCCGATCCCTTTGTCCGACTTCGACCGTAAGCAATCCCCGCGGTACTTTCATTATTAGTAGCATAGAGTTTAATTTCATTAATATAGCGTCATTAGTTTTTATGTTATCTTGTTTTTTGCATATATGCTCGTTAGGCGTTGAACCGATCAAAAGTTCAAGAACCAGAAACCCGTTGGTCCAATTTCGCCCATATGCAGCCCTCGTCATTCTTTCATTACTAGTTAACCTTTTCACCAAGTTGGGAACTATTAATCTTAATCTTAATAAATAAATAATCTTAATTTTAAGATACCATTTTCATTAATTTCAATGAAAAGCTTATAAACATTGGGAGATCTAAGAGTGGTATCTGAATCACCATTCCAATTGAGGCCAAATTTTGGGGACATGTAGTAAATAGAAAAAAAAACCCTTACATATATTTGAAGCTTCTATATTTATTTGAAGTTACAATCTTTATTAATTTCGAAGATATGTTTAAAGGGCTTGGGAGTAGTGGGGATGGTAAACGAAACAGTACTTAAATTGGACCCAAAAATCAAGAAAACTTAGGAAATAGGAAGATACTCTTTTATACCAAATTTGAAGGTCCTTTCTTTATTGGTTTCGGATTTATACTCGTTTGACTAAAATTCGATCGGCTCGTTTGGCCTTATAGCAACCGAATCTATTGTTCGATCTCGACTATGCAAGTTTTATTATTTTCTAAGAATAAATAGTTTTTTTTTATTTAATTAAAACACAAAAAAAATATTTTAGTTTTATTTAAAATTTTTTATTTAGTTTTACACGTTACGAATCTAGACTTAAATTAATTTTTTAGTTTTACAATTTTTATAATTAACATTATATTTTAAATATTGGTTATTGTTAATACTTTACAAAGAAAAGCAAAAAAACATGCAAAGAAACAGTCAGTCGGTGCAACCGACTTAGAAATACCCTACACCTATTTGGTTCAAATTTAATGACATATCCATAAGTCATTTTAACGCCATAAAAGCTGTTATTAATTTGATTGTAAGACATAGCTAACCAAATTAACTTTATAATACTAAAAACATTTTCTAATTACACTATATCTTAAAAAATATTACAAATTCTTACTAATTTATTTATTTAAAAATATTAAAAAACAAAAAAACTTGTCTTAAATGAAAATATATTTATTCCAATATAATCACAAAATAAAAAAATTCTACTTATTAAATTTTGTGATAAAAAGCTAATCAAAGCATAATATATTTAATAATCCAAATTTTTCAAAATTGCAATTTTTTTAAATGGCTAGTTAATATACCTAATAGAAAAGCTTATACACAAAATATGCAATAAATGTATTTCTAAAATACAATTACAAATTTACACCTTTTCATATAATTAATTTAAATATAAAAATAAATTTTACATAAATGCAGCAAGTACCTTTGAACATAGCTGAAGCACTACAATTAAGTCTAAATTTCGGGGACACATAGGAAATAGGAAATATAGTCTTTGGCTTCGAAATTATACTCGTTCGGCCTCAAATCGATCAAAAGCTTCTAGAATCCGAACTCATTGACCAAACTCGACCAGAACCAATTCCAATGGTACTTTCATTACTAGTAACCTAGAGTTTAAATTTCATCAAAATAACGGCATTATTTTTTGTGTTATGGTGTTTTTAAGATATATGTTTGTTAGCCATTGAACTTTTCAAGGGTTCCAGAACCCGAAATTATGGTACGATTTCGCCCATATGCAGTCCCCGTCATACTTTCAATACTAGTTAACCCTTGTACACAATTGGAACGTTCTATATTAATTTTAAGTTACTAGTTTTTAGAACTGGTAACATAGCTATCAGAACTTCTACATGAAAGTGATGTAATTCTATCTGCTGAAGCAACTCCGACATTTCGACTTAAAGGTCAAGGAAATAAACGTAGCGTCTGACCTATAGTAGGCGGCTACAAACAGCGTCTGAACCCTATACTAAGGGCGGCTGATTTATAAAGATGAAAAACTACCGGAAATCCTTCAGAAGGCAATGAGAAACCACTGAAGTAACATCTCAAGAAAATCACATTATGCAAGTACAACCAGAAATAAGGCCCTCAGTCTCCGGCATTACGAGGGTGCTAAGAATCCCCGGAGGTAAAACAAAAAGATAACTAAAATCAGGTACTTGGAATGTACGTAGTCTTTACGAAAGTGGTAAACTAGCAAACACTATACAAGAAATGAGTAGATTGCAAATAAGTATACTTGGTGTATCGGAAACATGGTGGCCAGATTCCGGGAAATGTAAAACAACAGGTGGAACAACATATTACTCTGGAAATCAAAACAAAGATCATAGAAATGGAGTCGGTATAATTATTTCTGATGAAATAGAAAAAAGCATAATTGGCTTCATACCCAACTCGGATAGAACTATGATGATTAAAATATGTGCAAAGCCCGTAAGCCTGAATATAATTCAAGTATATGCACCAACGGCAGATAAATCTGATGAAGACATTGAATATTTTTATTGTGAAATCGAAGAACTTATGAAACAAACAAAAAGGCATGAGATTAACATCGTTATGGGAGACTAGAGACGAGGAAAGTAGAAAATATTGTTGGACCCCTTGGTTTAGGCACCAGAAACCCGAGGGGTGACAGACTAGTTCAATTTTGTACAGAGCAAGAACTTAAAGCCATGAATACATGGTTTTCTTTACCACCTCGCCGATTATACACATGGAAATCCCCACAAGATAACGATCAAAATATAATCCGAAACCAAATCGATTTTATTTTAATAAATAAACGATACAGTACATCAGTGTCAAGAGTTTCAACGTATCCAGGTGCCGACGTCCCATCAGACCACAACTTACTGCTATCGCAAGTCAAAACCAAACTAGCAGTAGCGAAAAAACCAACACGGAAAAAACATTTAGATCTAGGAAAATTAATGGATAGCTCTAGCCAAACTGTAATTGCAGAAGATAATAATCAAATCACATCTCTCATCAGAAACAACAACGTGAACAATGTAGGTGGACATGAATTGTGGAACCGAGTGAAGAACACAATGAAAAATGTAGCTTCAACCAAGCTGGGACCACGAACATGTTCATCGAAGCAGAAGTGGATGACAAATGAGATTTTAGATTTAATGAATCAGAGACGTTTATATAAAAACACCGGAAATGGTGACCA
This sequence comes from Dolichopus griseipennis, assembly GCA_963082915.1. NCBI lineage: Eukaryota > Metazoa > Arthropoda > Insecta > Diptera > Dolichopodidae > Dolichopus > Dolichopus griseipennis. The sequence goes on along the minus strand of OY720441.1, from coordinate 253,734,438 downwards.
CTATAAGCGCCTGCAAAACATAATAAGATCAAAAATTAGAGCAGCAAAAACACAGTGGCTAAACTCACAGTGTCAAGAAATTGAAAATTTACAAGACTTACATGATGATTTTAATCTTCATAAAAAAGTTAAGGAAGCTGCTGGAGTTCATCGTAAGCAAATATATTCGAATCTAGTTGACAGAAATAACCAAATAATCCTGGATCCAGACAAGAAAAAACAAGTTTGGGAAGAATACATAGCAGAGTTATTCAATGATCTAAATAGAACCGAAGTCCACACTCTACCACAAGCAACACTCTCAGGTCCGCCGATAACAAAAGATGAGATCAGGAAAGCTATTACAACAGCAAAAAATAATAAAGCTACTGGCCCTGATGAATTACCCGCAGAAATTCTTAAATTAATTGATGATGACAATTTAACCATCTTAGAAAGAATTTTTAACCAAATCTATGATACGGGAATATACCCAGAAGAATGACTTAAATCAACATTTATTACGCTGCCTAAAAAAGTAAATGCAAAAAAGTGTAGTGACCATCGGCTTATAAGCTTAATGAGCCATGCATTCAAGATCTTTTTAAAAATTATTCACTTCCGCATCTACAAGAAATGTGAAAGTACAATTAGTAATACACAATTCGGCTTTAGACCAGGTCTTGGTACTCGAGAAGCTCTCTTCGGCCTCCAAGTTTTGGTTCAAAACTGCCGAGACGTTCATAAGGATATTTTTCTCTGTTTCATAGACTATGAAAAAGCTTTTGACCGCGTTCAACTTAATAAACTTATGGAGGTTTTGAGTAAAATTAATATAGATCAAAAAGAAATTCAGTGTATCAAAAACTTGTATTGGAACCAAAAAGCCTATGTAGTTTCAGAAAACTTCATTACAAAAGACGTTGAAATTAGAAGAGGAGTACGGCAAGGCTGTGTATTGTCACCCTTACTTTTTAATTTGTACTCCGAGGCTATATTTGAGGAAACAGTACATAACACAAATATTGGAGTAAAAGTAAAAGGGGTTAATATCAACAACATACGATACGCAGATGATTCAACATTAATTACCGATAATATAACTGAACTTCAAGAACTTATAAATTCAGTAAGCGACCGCAGCAGACTTTTCGGCTTAAATATTAATATCGCTAAAACCAAGTTTATGGTTATTTCTAGAACCAACACATTCAACAACGCAACATTAACCATAAATGGCACCATAATTGAACGAGTTTCAAGTTTTAAATATCTAGGATGTTGGCTAAATGAAAACTGGAACTCAGATATGGAAATAAAATGCCGAATTGAATATGCTCGTAGCAGTTTTGTAAAATATAAAAAAGTCTTATGCAACCGTGATATCAATCTCGAAACCAAAATCCGGTTTGTTAAATGCTACGTGTGGTCCATACTCCTCTATGGTATGGTAGCGTGGACTCTAAAAATAACGAACATCAATAAGCTTGAAGCATTTGAAATGTGGATATACCGTAGAATATTGAAAATATCATGGATAGATCGAGTGAGCACTAGTGAGGTTCTAAGTAGAATAAACAGAGACCGTGAGTTGTTATTAACAATCAAGCGTAGGAAAACATCTTATCTAGGTCATATAATGCGCAATGACAAATATTATATTCTACAACTGATTCTGCAAGGTAAAATTGAAGGCAGAAGACGTGCCAGCAGAAAGCAAATGTCGTGGCTTAGAAACATCAGGCAATGGACGGGCCTCCAAACGGTGGGAGAATTAATGCACGCAGCACAAGATAGAGAGAGCTTCAGAAATGTGATCGCAGACATCCAGTAGTGGATAAGCAGCTAAAGAAGAAGAAGAAGTTTTATTAATTTCGATGATAAACTTTTACACATTGGGGGGTCTAAGAAAGGTACAAAATTAGAGGGACACGCAGGAAATAGTAAAGAGCACCCATGTGCAAAATATGAAGCTTCTACATTTGTTTCAAGTTACTATCTTTATTAATTTCGAAAATATGCTTTAAGGTCCTTGGAACTGAGTGGCTGGTCCATACCCCCTACTCCAATTGGGCTCAAATTCCAAGGACACTAAGGAAATCGAAAGCGACACCCTGAAACCAAATTTGGAGGTTCTATCTTCATTGGTTTCGGAATTATGCTAGTTTGGCCTAAATTCGATTAAAAAGTTCTAAGTTCCGAACCCATTGTCCAATCCTCACCGTACGCAATCGCAGCCGTAGTTTCATTACCAATAACCTACAGCAAAAATTTCATGAAGATAGCGTCATTAGTTGTTGAGTTATCGTGATTATTTATATATGTTCGTTAGCCCTGAAACCGATTAAAAGGTCCAGAATCCGAACCCTTGGGCTGATTTCGCCCTTATGCAGTCCACGCTTAACTTTAAGCACTAGTTAACCCTTGTACACAATTTGAACGTTCTAACTTAATTTTAAGTTACTATTTTTAATAATTTCGATTATAAGCTTTTAAAACTTGAGAGGTCTAAGAGGGATACTGAACCACCACTCCAATTGATCCCAAATTAGGGGGACACGCAATGGATAGTAAAGAACACCCTTGTGCCAAATTTGAAGCTTATACATTTTTTTAAGTTGTTATCTTTATTAATTTTAAAGATATGCTTTAAGGTCTTCGGAAATGTATGGCTGGTCCCCGACCAACTACTCCAATGGGGCCCAAATTCAAAGACATTAAGGAAAAAGGAGGGACACCCTGATACAAAATTTGGAGGTTCTATCTTCTTTGGTTTCGGAATTATGCTCGTTTGGCCTAAATTCGATCAAAAAGTTCTAGGTTCCGAACCCATCGTCCAATCCCTAACTTACGCAATCCCCGAAGTGGTTTCATTACTAGTAAGCTACAGCACAAATTTGATGAAGAAAGCGTCATTAGTTGTTGAGTTATTGTGATTTTTTATATATGATCGTTAGCCTTTCGATCGATTATAAGGTCCAGAATCCGAACCCATGGGCCGATTTCGCCCATATGCAATCCCCAACGTACTTTCAGTCCTAGTATCCTCCAGTTAAAATTTCATCAAGATAGCTCCATTATTTTTTGAGTTATCGTGCCTACGGACGGACGGACATGGCTATATCGACTCAGGAGTTCACGCTGATCACAAATATATATACTTTTCCATATCTAGCTCACTTCCTTCAGGTGGTTACAAACACCATACCAAAGTTAATATACCCTTTTACCATAGGTGTAGGGTATAAAAAGAAATTTATTACATTTTCAAGTACTTTCCATTTAATTGCACTTGAAAACGAAATTGTGTAAGAATTTCATTTGAAATAAAAAAATGTCTTGTTCTTTAATTCGATCTCTTATATTTAATTTAATAACTTAAATTTAATACCCTACACCTATGAAATAGGAAAAGGGTATATTAACTTTAGGAAGCGAGCTAGATAGCGAAAAGTATATATATTAAAGGAAGGGAGCTAGATATGGAAAAGTATATATATTAGTGATCAGCGTGACCTCCTGAGTCAATATAGCTATGTCTGTCCATCCGTAGGCACGATAATTCAAAAATAATAGAGCTATCTTGATGAAATTTTAACTGTAGGTTACTAGGACTGAAAGTACGGCGGTGATTGGAAATGGACGAAATCAGCCCATGGGTTCGGATTCTGGACCTTTTAATCGGTCCAAGGGCTAACGAACATATATAAAAAATCACGATAACTCAACAACTAATGACGCTATCTTCATAAAATTTGTGTTGTAGGTTACTAGTAATTATATTACGGCGGGGATTGCGTGCGGTTGAAATCAGACCATGGATTCAGATCCTAGAAGTTTTTGATCGAATTTAGGGCAAATAAGCATAACTCCTAAACCAATGAAGATAGAACCTTCAAATTTAGTATCAGTGTGCCCCATCCTAGGACCTTAGAGTCCTTCAAATTTAGGACCAATTGGAGTAATGGGTAGGGCACCATTTAAACAGTTCTGAAGACCTCAAAGAATATTTTTGAAATTAATAAAAAAAGTAGCTTAAAATTAAGATAGAAAGTTCCAATTGTGTACAAGGGTTAACTAGTAGTGTACAAGGGTTAACTCGAGCAGAACTAGTAGAACAGGTATCAATATGACGAGAGAGAATTTCAATAAATTTTTCAAAACCTAACGAAGGATCCTCAACTGAATAAACATCTACCCAAAACTCAGAACTTAAACCATAAATTAGTTTTTTTGTATCAAAAATATCATGGGAATAGTTTATGGGTTTTTTACGCAAATCAGAAGAAGAAAGCTTTATCATTAACCCAGTCATAACATAATCCGTAATTCTGATATCATTTGTAAAACTTTCAAACTCAGTATTGAAATTCTTTTGAGGTCTCATAAAAATATGATCAATACATGACTTAGTAAAGTTGTAATACGAGTTGGTTCGTTAATTAAAGAAACAAAGCCACACGAAGCCATTAGTAATTTATATTCATGCACATCATTAGCAAAACTAGAAAGATCAATATTAAAGTCACCTAGTATAACACAATTCTTAAATTTAATACTAGTTATATAGTCACCAAATTCAATCAAGAATTGATTAATACTACATATATGCAATCTATATACACAAACAAAGCAAAATTTCATACCTTCAGTATCTATTACTAAATGAATAATATCAGCACTATTTAAGTTAACCTGAGTAACATTACAATTCAAATCATTTTTGACAAAAACGCCTACACCCCCAGCAGCATAATTATTGTTACATGTTGCAAAAAATTTATAATCAGAATTAATAACAAAATCACTTTTTTCGTATTCATAAATCCAAATCTCACTAACAAAAATCAATTCAGTAAATTTAGGAAGAGAAGCTAAATATGCTGATAAAGATTCAAAATTTTTACTTCTAATATTTTAATGAACAATATAAAAATAATTTGACAAATCACTAACATCAAAAGAATTGGCAATATTTGAATTATTATAATGAAAATCAAGGTTTTCAACCTCTGTAAAATGGTTAAATTTCATGAGTTCTTTAATGTGATCAAAATTTACTATATCAGCTGAATTCATATCAGCTAAGAGAAATATTTATAAATATTAAAAATTTTATTATGAAAAGAAAAAGATAATAAAATCTCTTCATTGACAATAGTAGCATTGTTGTTAATTAAACAGAGAATAGGTGCAGTATTAATGTAGAATTTATATAATTCGGTTGAGCAAAAAAGAAATGAAGTGCGTGAATTATATTTAAGTGTAAAATATGTAATTTTAATATATTTAGTAAAATTATGAAAGAATTTAAGATTTAATTTAAGATTTAATGTTAAAGTATGTTAATTTAAAGTAGATAGAAAAATTTAGAAAATATTTAAGAATTAATTTAAATTCAAAATTAAAAGCTAAGTAAAAAAGAAATGAAGTGCCTACAATATATTTAAATGTAAAATATGTGATTTCAAAATAGTAAGTAAAATTTTGCAAATATTTAAGATTCACTTTAAGTTTTAAAGTTAATAAAAGATTATATAATTTGTTAATAAAATAATTAAATAAGATTTGTTCTTGTGTGAAAAACTCGATTTCTTAATATTGAATAATTTTGTTCTTGCTTCAAAAAATTTAAAAAAATTAAGTAAATTAATATTACAATAGAAATTAAACAACAATGATGGTAGTAGTGCCAAGTTAATTAAATAGAAATAATGAGTATTAAAATTTAATGATGTAATTAGTACAAAATGATTTGAACAATAACATTGGGAATTAAAATACAAAGCTGTAAAAATTGTAAACTGAATCAAACAAAAATATTGTGAATTATAAAAGTTCAAGAAAATATAAGGTAACAGTTTGACATTTATAAAATCAAAATCAAAATAATATTCAATTTGTAGGTTAAGTGTATGCAAAATATAAGAAAAATGAAAGTTTACTAGTATCGCCCTGTGCTCGAAATTCGAGCTATTTTTGCTTTTAAATTAACATATAAAATTCGTTTTGTGTAAATTATATTAGACTAATATTACACGACAAATTATTTTTTTTTTCCTATACATAATAAAAATTATGCCAACAATGTTGTCAACAATTCTTGCGCTCGAAATTTGCTTAAAAAAATGAATTTATAATATTTCTCAATTATAAAAACGTTGTTAAGTACCTATTTTTGAGTTTTATTCGTATAGCTTAAGCCGTTTTAAAGAGAGGATAAATTGATACAGTTAAATTAAATTTAAATTCTAAATACATATAAATATTATTCTAATAATATGTAATGTTCTGAAAATTTGATTATACATATTTCTAAATATATACAAATATTTATTGAAGTCAAGAACCCGAAATTCGAGTTAATGCTGTCCTTCATATATCAAACTGTACTTTTTTCTAAACATTTTAGTACGATTTGAACTATGTTGTAGTACGTATTCTGTATCCTAACCTAATTAAAAACCTCTATGAATACAGAATATGTACAACAAAATTTAACATATCATAACTCATAAGTTTAGTACTTAGTATTATATTATATTGAAGCTGTCAGAAGTATAAAATAATAGTTAAGTTGACCGAAGTTTTTTTTTTAAATCTCAATCTTAAGATTTATAGCATAAAAAAAAAAAGTTTTTCAATAAATCAAAGAATACATTTTTCCTACCCTTATTCCATTTTTAAATTTAATAACTACATAGATAAATTTTTACTACAAATGTATGCCTATCTAAAGTTCTGAAAAACATGCGAAAAATAATTCTGAATTCCTTAGTTTATACCTTTTTGTCTAGTTTATTTAATTAATTTTTTCTAACTTAAAACAAAAAAATATTATTGCTCTCATTCCTTTATGAGAAGTAAACTCTTTTCTACTCTCCTCAACTATTACCAGCTACTTCAGCCCTTGTAAAAGAGTATATGACAGAGTAGATAAATAATTTCCGGCAGATGGCTTTAATTAAAATTCCTTTGAATAGGTTATGTTAAATCAAATTTTATATTTGATAACCAATAAGCACTTACCCCCTTCCATTTTAAAAAATATTCTTTATATTTATATCAGCAATAAACCTTAATTTTTTCACTTTATTAATATTTAAATACTATTAAATATAATTAACTTCTCAAATGACAGTTTTAAAATGTCAAATATATATTATTAATAATTTTATAACTGGATTTTAGTATTTATAAAAAAAACACTTTATTTATTTTTACAGTTATTTTATTTTGAAAATTCCACTAAACACTTATTATGATGTTACTATGTTAGGGCTTCGATAGCCAGACTGGAACTCTGTTTTACAATAATTCTTAGCTTCTATTTATACTAAGATCTTATCAACTAATTTTGCATAAGTCAGCTTTTATTAATATAATTCTTAATTACTAACATGAATTCTTAATAAATATAATTATTCTTAATAATTGATTACATAACATTATTGGTTTAATATAGGCTTGTAAAATCATGTTCAATCAATTTACCTTGAAAGTGTTGCTGACTTAATATACCTATATTAGTAATTTACTCATTAATATGTTAATGACCTTATGGGTGTAATGTAACTTTCGTTTATAGCGGAAATCATTTAGACATGAATATAAATGTTATTATTTCCGAGAATTGTTTATTAAAAACAATTATTGGAAATTATGCAAGTGCAATAAAAGGGTTATTTAAGTTCAAGGTTTTTATATTATATCTATATTATATTTATACTACTTATAACACCACCCCCCTTAGTCTGAAGCTCCAACGAAGGTATTATAAATTTTACGCGTTTATTTGAAATTTGATTGTAAACAGTAATCACTAGTAGCAAAGTTACAATTATTATTGTGCCCGAAAATAAGCTAATATTTAATAAGTTTCTTAAGTTATTTGTTTCCATGATTTCCTCTATATTTTGCCTATTATTAAAAAAATTTTTCTAAGTGCAATTTCTTAAAAATTATTTCAGTACTAGCAGATTTACCCGGCGTTGCCCGGAAGCTTGCAAATTGTAAAAACGCAAGCTTCAGCCAATTTTTTGAAATACTACTTTGCTTATAAATGAAGCCACAAAAAAATATTTGTGGAGTTCCGTTAACCCATCGTGGCCCAACAGCTTTTTATAGGTTTTTTCGTTGCTTTGTTATATATATTAGAAATGATTTAACCGATTAACTTCAAATTTTGTAAATGTGTTCTTCCTTGAAAATGAAGTTCAATTTTCTAACAGACTTGGAAGTTGTTAACCCCTGTTAAAACCCGACGATTGTTCAAAAAAAAAATTGAAAGTAAATTACGTCCAATTTCTGAAAGTAGGAAACTTCTTTGAATTAGGGGAATGCTTAAAAAAATGTTTGTCGAGTTCTTTTAACCGATTGCGATACAAAAACTTTAAAAAACAGTTTGAACGATTATCTCTAATTTTTCTATACATGGTGCTTCTTGAGAATTTGGTGCTCCTTGACGATAGAGTTGAGGATGTTAGGTTCCCGGCGAATAATGTTAACTGAATTAAAATGACTATTGGTCAAATGGGGATACTAAGTTTGCCATTATGTCATTATACTATGTCAATAGTAGTTATCTTGAATTGCCAACGTTTGAATAAAATATAGTCGATGGCTTAGAAAAGATTTAAAAATTTGCTTTTCAACTTATATTTTGTTTAGTACTCACCTGAACGTTGTAATACACTCTTCCTCGTTTTTTTATGATTTGATGAGAGAAATGTAGGCTTATTTTTTGGAAAAACTGTTTTAAAATACTATGTTTTTTAGCATTATATATAAGAAATTGAATTTTTTGATTTTTAGATTTCATTTGAAGAAAACTGAAAATTTCATTGAATCTTTGTTCAAAACGCACAAACAGGTCAAAACCAAATTAACCATGTGGGTTTTAATTAAAATGTTGGTACAAAATTTTCAATAAAATGCTTTTAATCGTATAAGAAAATGAACTTTATAGAAAACTTCATGGCGTCGTCGTGGAAAACGGGTTAATCGAATTAACTAAAACTTTTTGCAGCCCCCTTAGACTGCAAAATCAACCTGTAAAATTGGACACAAATCGAAAACACCAAATTTTTTGAAAGTCCGCCAGGCCGAAATGGGTTAAATTATTCGAACCAAATTTATACAACTAATTGCGGTTGCTAAGAGGAACATTTGTGCAAAATTTCAAGTCAATTTGTCAAACGGTTTTGACTCGAAATCAAAAACATTGAAAAAGCTTCTTTGCGCCCTCGTGCCCAAACGGGTTAACCGGACTCAACAAAAATTTGTGCCAGACTCTATTGTCGACTGCGAAACCACCTTGTAAAATTGGACACAAATCGGAAATACAAAATTTTTTGAAGCCCGCCACGTCGAAATGGGTTAAATTATTCCAACCAAGTTTATACAACTAATTGCGGTTGCTAAGAGGAACATTTGTGCAAAATTTCAAGTCAATCGGTCAAACCGTTTTGACTCGACATCAAAAACATTGAAAAAGCTTCATTGGCCCTCGTGCCCAAACGGGTTAACCGAAGCAAACAAAAATTTGTGCCAGCCTTTCTTTTCGACTGCAAAACCACCCTGTAAAATTGGACACAAATCGGAAACAAATAATTTTTTGGAAGCCCGCCGGGCCGAAAGGGGTTAATTTATTCCAACCAACTTTATAACATTAATTCCGTTTAATAAGGAGAACATTCGTGCAAAATTTCAAGTTAATCGGTCAAACCGTTTCGACTCGACATCAAAAAAACGAAAAAGCTTAAAACGGCTCTGGAGCCGCAACCTGTTGACTTATAAAAATGCGACATAGCCTAAGTCACCCCCCGGACTCCCAAAATTATTCCTCTAAAATTTGGTGTCAATCGGACCAGTGGTTTTCACGTGAATCCTGGACAAACAAACAAACAAACAAACAAATAAACAAATTTTCTTCTTTATATATTAGACTAGCAGATTTACCCGGCGTTGCCCGGAAGCTTGCAAATTGTAAAAACGCAAGCTTCAGCCAATTTTTTGAAATACTACTTTGCTTATAAATGAAGCCACAAAAAAAATATTTGTGGAGTTCCGTTAACCCATCGTGGCCCAACAGCTTTTTATAGGTTTTTTCGTTGCTTTGCTATATATTAGAAATGATTTAACAGATTAACTTCAAATTTCGTATATGTGTTCTTCTTTGAAAATGAAGTTCAATTTACTAACAGACTTTAAAGTTGTTAACCCCTGCCGACGATTGTTCAAAAAAAAATTTGTAACTAAATTACGTCCAATTTTTGAAAGTAGGTACAACTTCTTTGAATTAGGGGAATACTTAAAAAAAAAGGTTTGTCGAGTTCTTTTAATCGATTGCGAAACAAAAACTTTAAAAAACAGTTTGCAAAACAATTTGAACGATTATCTCTAATTTTTCTATACATGCTGCTTCTTGACAATTTAGTGCTCCTTGACGATATAGTTGAGGATGGTAGGTTTCCGGTGAACAATGTTAACTGAATTAAAATGACTATAGGTCAAAAGGGGATTTTCTTGAATTGCCAACGCTTGAATAAAATATAGTCGATGGTTTAGAAAAGGTTTAAAAATTCGCTTTTCAACTTATATTTTGTTTAGTCCTGAAAGTTGTAATACGCTCTTCCTCGTTTTTTTATGATTTTATGAGAGAAATGTAGGCTTATTTTTTGGAAAAACTGTTTTAAAATACTATGTACTATGTATAAGCATAATATATAACAAATTGAATTTTTTGATTTTTAAATTTCATTTGAAGAAAACTGAAAATTTCATTGAATCTTTGTTCAAAACGCACAAACAGGTCAAAACCAAATTAACCCTGTGGGTTTTAATTAAAATGCTGGTACAAAATTTTCAATAAAATTCTTTGAATCGTATAAGAAAATAAAAAATATAGAAAACTTCATAGCGTCGTCGTGAAAAATGGGTTAATCGAATTAACTAAAACTTTTTGCAGCCTCTCTTTAGACTGCAAAATCAACCTGTAAAATTGGACACAAATCGAAAACACAAAATTTTTTGAAAGTCCGCCAGGCCGAAATGGGTTAAATTATTCCAACCAAATTTATGCAACTAATTGCGGTTACTAAGAGGAACATTTGTGCAAAATTTCAAGTCAATCGGGCAAACTGTTTCGGCTCGACATCAAAAACATTGAAAAAGCTTAATTGCGCCCTCGTGCCCAAACGGGTTAACCGAACCCAACAAAAATTTGTGCCAGCCTTTCTTTTCGACTGCAAAACCACCCTGTAAAATTGGACACAAATCGGAAACAAATAATTTTTTGGAAGCCCGCCGGGCCGAAATGGGTTAATATTTTCGAACCATCTTTATACAACTAATTTCGTTTGCTGAGAGGAAGATTTGTGCAAAATTTCAAGTCAATCGGTCAAACTGTTTCGGCTCGACATCAAAAATATTGAAAAAGCTTCATTGCGCCCTCGTGCCCAAACTGGTTAACCGAACCCAACAAAAATTTGTGCCAGCCTCACTTTTTGACTGCAAAACCACCCTGTAAAATTGGACACAAATCGGAAACACAAAATTTTTTGGAAGCCCGCCGGGCCGAAAGGGGTTAATTTATTTCAACCAACTTTATACCATTAATTCCGTTTAATAAGAAGAACATTCGTGCAAAATTTCAAGTTAATCGGTCAAACCGTTTCGACTCGACATCAAAAAAACGAAAAAGCTTAAAACGGCTCTGGAGCCGCAACCTGTTGACTTATAAAAATGCGACATAGCCTATGTCAGCCCCCGGGCTCCCAAAATTATTCCTCTAAAATTTGGTGTCAATCGGACCAGTGGTTTTCACGTGAATCCTGGACAAACAAACTAACAAACAAACAAATAAACAAACAAATTTTCTTCTTTATATATTAGACTAGCAGATTTACCCGGCGTTGCCCGGAAGCTTGCAAATTGTAAAAACGCAAGCTTCAGCCAATTTTTTGAAATACTACTTTGCTTATAAATGAAGCCACAAAAAAAATATTTGTGGAGTTCCGTTTACCCATCGTGGCCCAACAGCTTTTTATAGGTTTTTTCGTTGCTTTGTTATATATATTAGAAATGATTTAACCGATTAACTTCAAATTTTGTATATTTGTTCTTCTTTGAAAATGAAGTTCAATTTACTAACAGACTTGGAAGTTGTAAACCCCTGTCGACCCGACGATTGTTCAAAAAAAAATTTGTAAGTAAATTACGTCCAATTTCTGAAAGTAAGTACAACTTCTTTGAATTAGGGGAATGCTTAAAAAAATGTTTTGTCGAGTTCTTTTAACCGATAGCGAAACAAAAACTTTAAAAAACAGTTTAAACGAATATCTCTAATTTTTCTATACATGGTGCTTCTTGAGAAATTGGTGCTCCTTGACGATAGAGTTGAGGATGTTAGGTTCCCGGCGAATAATGTTAACTGAATTAAAATGACTATTGGTCAAATGGGGATACTAAGTTTGCCATTATGTCATTATACTATATATACTATGTCAATAGTAGTTATCTTGAATTGCCAACGTTTGAATAAAATATAGTCGATGGTTTAGAAAAGATTTAAAAATTTGCTTTTCAACTTATATTTTGTTTAGTACTCACCTGAAAGTTGTAATACGCTCTTCCTCGTTTTTTTATGATTTGATGAGAGAAATGTAGGCTTATTTTTTGGAAAAACTGTTTTAAAATACTATGTTTTTAAGCATTATATATAAAAAATTGAATTTTTTGATTTTTAGATTTCATTTGAAGAAAACTGAAAATTTCATTGAATCTTTGTTCAAAACGCATAAACAGGTCAAGACCAAATTAACCATGTGGGTTTTAATTAAAATGTTGGTACAAAATTTTCAATAAAATACTTTTAATCGTATAAGAAAATAAAATTTATAGAAAACTTCATGGCGTCGTCGTGGAAAACGGGTTAATCGAATTAACTAAAACTTTTTGCAGCCTCTCTTTAGACTGCAAAATCAACCTGTAAAATTGGACACAAATCGAAAACACAAAATTTTTTGAAAGTCCGCCAGGCCGAAATGGGTATAATTATTCCAACCAAATTTATACAACTAATTGCGGTTGCTAAGAGAAACATTTGTGCAAAATTTCAAGTCAATTTGTCAAACGGTTTTGACTCGAAATCAAAAAACATTGAAAAAGCTTCTTTGCGCCCTCATGCCCAAACGGGTTAACCGAACTCAACAAAAATTTGCGCCAGACTCTATTGTCGACTGCGAAACCACCTTGTAAAATTGGACACAAATCGGAAATACAAAATTTTTTGGAAGCCCGCCACGTCGAAATGGGTTAAATTATTCCAACCAAATTTATACAACTAATTGCGGTTGCTAAGAGGAACATTTGTGCAAAATTTCAAGTCAATCGGTCAAACCGTTTTGACTCGACATCAAAAACATTGAAAAAGCTTCATTGGCCCTCGTGCCCAAACGGGTTAACCGAACCCAACAAAAATTTGTGCCAGCCTTTCTTTTCGACTGCAAAACCACCCTGTAAAATTGGACACAAATCGGAAACAAATAATTTTTTGGAAGCCCGCCGGGCCGAAATGGGTTAATATTTTCGAACCATCTTTATACAACTAATTCCGTTTGCTAAGAGGAAGATTTGTGCAAAATTTCAAGTCAATCGGTCAAACTGTTTCGGCTCGACATCAAAAACATTGAAAAAGCTTCATTGCGCCCTCGTGCCCAAACGGGTTAACCGAACCCAACAAAAATTTGTGCCAGCCTCTCTTTTTGACTGCAAAACCACCCTGTAAAATTGGACACAAATCGGAAACAAATAATTTTTTGGAAGCCCGCCGGTCCGAAATGGGTTAATATTTTCAAACCATCTTTATACAACTAATTCCGTTTGCTAAGGGGAAGATTTGTGCAAAATTTAAAGTCAAGCGGTCAAACTGTTTCGGCTCGACATCAAAAACATTGAAAAAGCTTCATTGCGCCCTCGTGCCCAAAAGGGTTAACCGAACCCAACAAAAATTTGTGCCAGCCACTTTTTTTGACTGCAAAACCACCCTGTAAAATTGGACACAAATCGGAAACACAAAATTTTTTGGAAGCCCGCCGGGCCGAAAGGGGTTAATTTATTCCAACCAACTTTATACCATTAATTCCGTTTAATAAGAAGAACATTCGTGCACAATTTCAAGTTAATCGGTCAAACCGTTTCTACTCGACATCAAAAAAACGAAAAAGCTTAAAACGGCTCTGGCGCCGCAACCTGTTGACTTATAAAAATGCGACATAGCCTATGTCACCCCCCGGGCTCCCAGAATTATTCCTTTAAAATTTTGTGACAATCGGACCAGTGGTTTTCACGTGAATCCTGGACAAACAAACAAACAAACAAACAAATAAACAAACAAACAAACAAACAAATAAACAAACAAATTTTCTTCTTTATATATTAGACTAGCAGATTTACCCGGCGTTGCCCGGAAGCTTGCAAATTGTAAAAAAGCAAGTTTCAGCCAATTTTTTGAGATACTACTTTGCCTATAAACGCCACAAAAAAATATTTGTGGAGTTCCGTTAACCCATCGTGGCCCAACAGCTTTTTATAGGTTTTTTTCGTTGCTTTGCTATATATTAGAAATGATTTAACAGATTAACTTCAAATTTCGTATATGTGTTCTTCTTTGAAAATGAAGTTCAATTAACTAACAGACTTGAAAGTTGTTAACCCCTGCCGACCCAACGATTGTTCAAAAAAAAATTTGTAAGTAAATTACGTCCAATTTTTGAAAGTATTACCAACTTCTTTGAATTAGGGGAATACATAAAAAAAAGGTTTGAGGAGTTCTTTTAATCGATTGCGAAACAAATACTTTAAAAAACAGTTTGCAAAACAATTTGAACGATTATCTCTAATTTTGCTATACATGGTGCTTCTTGACAATTTGGTGCTCCTTGACGATGTAGTTGAGGATGGTAGGTTTCCGGTGAACAATGTTAACTCAATTAAAATGACTATAGGTCAAAAGGGGATTTTCTTGAATTGCCAACGCTTGAATAAAATATAGTCGATGGTTTAGAAAAGGTTTAAAAATTCGCTTTTCAACTTATATTTTGTTTAGTCCTGAAAGTTGTAATACGCTCTTCCTCGTTTTTTTATGATTTTATGAGAGAAATGTAGGCTTATTTTTTGGAAAAACTGTCTTAAAATACTATGTATTTAAGCATTATATATAACAAATTGAATTTTTTGATTTTTAGATTTCATTTGAAGAAAACTGAAAATTTCATTGAATCTTTGTTCAAAACGCACAAACAGGTCAAAACCAAATTAACCCTGTGGGTTTTAATTAAAATGCTGGTACAAAATTTTCAATAAAATACTTTTAATCGTATAATAAAATAAAATATATAGAAAACTTCATAGCGTCGTCGTGGAAAATGGGTTAATCGAACTTAACAAAAACTTTTTGCAGCTTCTCTTTTAGACTACAAAATCAACCTGTAAAATTGGACACAAATCGAAAACACAAAATTTTTTGAAAGTCCGCCAAGCCGAAATGGGTTAATTTATTCCAACCAAATTTATACAACTAAATTCGGTTGCTAAGAGGAACATTTGTGCAAAATTTCAAGTCAATGGGTCAAACCGTTTTGACTCGACATCAAAATATTGAAAAAGCATCTTTGCACTCTCGTGCCCAAACGGGTTAACCGAACTCAACAAAAATTTGTGCCAGACTTTATTTTCGACTGCGAAACCACCTTGTAAAATTGGACACAAATCGGAAACACAAAATTTTTTGGAAGCCCGCCAGGCCGAAATGGGTTAAACTATTCCAACCAAATTTATGCAACTAATTGCGGTTGCTAAGAGGAACATTTGTGCAAAATTTCAAGTCAATCGGTCAAACCGTTTTGACTCGACATCAAAAACATTGAAAAAGCTTCTATGCACTCTCGTGCCCAAACGGGTTAACCGAACTCAACAAAAATTTGTGCCAGCCTCTCTTTTTGACTGCAAAACCACCCTGTAAAATTGGACACAAATCGGAAACACAAAATTTTTTGGAAGCCCGCCGGGCCGAAAGAGGTTAATTTATTCCAACCAACTTTATACCATTAATTCCGTGTAATAAGAAGAACATTCGTGCAAAATTTCAAGTGAATCGGTCAAACCGTTTCGACTCGACATCAAAAAAACGAAAAAGCTTAAAACGGCTCTGGAGCCGCAACCTGTTGACTTATAAAAATGCAACATAGCCTATGTCACCCCCCGGACTCCCAAAATTATTCCTCTAAAATTTGGTGTCAATCGGACCAGTGGTTTTCACGTGAATCCTGGACAAACAAACAAACAAACAAACAAACAAACAAACAAACAAATTTTCTTCTTTATATATTAGATTAGGTAATATGAGATGGTCTTTAATTTTTATTGCATTGTTTGTATATGTGATATTGTCAATTTCAATTTCACAGTTTTCAAATTTAATTAGTTTAGTACCTATTACCGTAATATTCAATTTGTTACAATTATGATTAACTAGCAGATTTACCCGGCGTTGCCCGGAAGCTTGCAAATTGTAAAAACGCAAGCTTCAGCCAATTTTTTGAAATACTACTTTGCTTATAAATGAAGCCACAAAAAATATTTGTAGAGTTCCGTTAACCCATCGTGGCCCAATAGCTTTTTATAGGTTTTTTCGTTGCTTTGTTATATATATTAGAAATTATTTAACCGATTAACTTCAAATTTTGTATATGTGTTCTTCTTTGAAAATGAAGTTCAATTTACTAACAGACTTGGAAATTGTTAACCCCTGTCGACCCGACGATTGTTCAAAAAAAAATTTGTAAGTAAATTACGTCCAATTTCTGAAAGTAGGTACAACTTCTTTGAATTAGGGGAATGCTTAAAAAAATGTTTTGTCGAGTTCTTTTAACCGATTGCGAAACAAAAACTTTAAAAAACAGTTTGAACGATTATCTCTAATTTTTCTATACATGGTGCTTCTTGAGAATTTGGTGCTCCTTGACGATAGAGTTGAGGATGTTAGGTTCCCGGCGAATAATGTTAACTGAATTAAAATGACTATTGGTCAAATGGGGATACTAAGTTTGCCATTATGTCATTATACTATATATACTATGTCAATAGTAGTTATCTTGAATTGCACACGTTTGAATAAAATATAGTCGATGGTTTAGAAAAGATTTAAAAATTTGCTTTTCAACCTGTATTTTGTTTAGTACTCACCTGAAAGTTGTAATACGCTCTTCCTCGTTTTTTTATGATTTGATGAGAGAAATGTAGGCTTATTTTTTGGAAAAACTGTTTTAAAATACTATGTTTTTAAGCATTATACATAAGAAATTGAATTTTTTGATTTTTAGATTTCATTTGAAGAAAACTGAAAATTTCATTGAATCTTTGTTCAAAACGCACAAACAGGTCAAAACCAAATTAACCATGTGGGTTTTAATTAAAATGTTGGTACAAAATTTTCAATAAAATACTTTTAATCGTATAAGAAAATAAAATTTATAGAAAACTTCATGGCGTCGTCGTGGAAAACGGGTTAATCGAATTAACTAAAACTTTTTGCAGCCTCTCTTTAGACTGCAAAATCAACCTGTAAAATTGGACACAAATCGAAAACACAAAATTTTTTGAAAGTCCGCCAGGCCGAAATGGGTTAAATTATTCCAACCAAATTTATACAACTAATTGCGGTTGCTAAGAGGAACATTTGTGCAAAATTACAAGTCAATTTATCAAACGGTTTTGACTCGAAATCAAAAACATTGAAAAAGCTTTTTTGCGCCCTCGTGCCCAAACGGGTTAACCGAACTCAACAAAAATTTGTGCCAGACTCTATTGTCGACTGCGAAACCACCTTGTAAAATTGGACACAAATCGGAAATACAAAATTTTTTGGAAGCCCGCCACGTCGAAATGGGTTAAATTATTCCAACCAAATTTATACAACTAATTGCGGTTGCTAAGAGGAACATTTGTACAAAATTTCAAGTCAATCAGTCAAACCGTTTTGACT
Source organism: Dolichopus griseipennis (assembly GCA_963082915.1). Lineage (NCBI taxonomy): Eukaryota > Metazoa > Arthropoda > Insecta > Diptera > Dolichopodidae > Dolichopus > Dolichopus griseipennis. The sequence goes on along the minus strand of OY720441.1, from coordinate 253,716,413 downwards.
CGACATCAAAAACATTGAAAAAGCTTCATTGGGCTTTCGTGCCCAAACGGGTTAACCAAACCCAACAAAAATTTGTGCCAGCCTTTCTTTTCGACTGCAAAACCACCCTGTAAAATTGGACACAAATCGGAAACAAATAATTTTTTGGAAGCCCGCCGGACCGAAATGGGTTAATATTTTCGAACCATCTTTATACAACTAATTCCGTTTGCTAAGAGGAAGATTTGTGCAAAATTTCAAGTGAATCGGTCAAACCGTTTCGACTCGACATCAAAAAAACGAAAAAGCTTAAAACGGCTCTGGAGCCGCAACCTGCTGACTTATAAAAATGCGACATAGCCTATGTCACCCCCCGGACTCCCAAAATTATTCCTCTAAAATTTGGTGTCAATCGGACCAGTGGTTTTCACGTGAATCCTGGACAAACAAACAAACAAACAAACAAACAAATAAACAAACAAACAAATAAACAAACAAATTTTCTTCTTTATATATTAGATATTGGTTTCTTTAATATTTTTTGTAATAACTAATCCATCTTTTATTTCGTTTATAACGTTATCGGTAAAATCTTTCATATTACAATATACATTTTGTGATTTAAATATTCCTCTAATACATTCATCTCTAATTTCTAGTAAATTATTCTTATAGTTATCTTTTACGTTACCCATGTATACATTATTATTTTCATCTACAATTATTTCTTTTGTTATATCAATATTTAGTGTTTTATTATATTTGTTTGGTAAAGAATCTACATAAGTTGTAAAATTTTTTTTATTTGAAAAGTTCGGTACTAATAGGATTACTACAATTTCATTGTTAAGACTGGCTAATGTTATTTTTATATTGGCGAGAGCTTCTATGCTTGGAATTTTATGTAATTCATCATCCGTTAATATATTTCTCGAAAGGATTCCTAATTTACTGTATAGTATTATTTGTTCTATTTCGTCGATGTGATTTCGTAAGAGGTCTATCTTATAGTTAATTTGGTAAATATATTCAAATCTGTTCCTAAACCGTTAAAGAGACCGCGACCCTATGGTAGGGAAGCAATTTATTTAATTTATTTTCTAATAATTTATAATTATAAATTGTAGTTTGAAAAATTGAATTTGTTTTCTTTTTGTTATATAGCGCATTTAGATTGTCTAATATGTTGTCTTTTGCAATTTGATACTCGGTTAAGTTTATTATATGTAGTATTTTCGTATAGTTGCCTGTAATTTGTATGTTCTCTAATTTTATATTAATGTACCCGTTATTACTAGTGAGGTCTTGAATTTCAATAGTCTGTATGTGTGTAGTGATTATGTAGGTGAGTAATATAATTGTTGGGATAAGCATTTTTTGTAATTATGAAAAGAAATATACAAGTAAGTGTATATTATTTTTATACCCTACACCTATAGAATAGGTAAAGGGGTATATTAACTTTGGTATGGTGTTTGTAACCACCTAAAGGAAGCGAGCTAGGTATGGAAAAGTATATATATTTGTGATCAGCGTGACCGCCTTAGTCGATATAGCCATGTCCGTCCGTAGGCACGATAACTCAAAAAATAATGGAGCTATCTTGATGAAATTTTAACTGTAGGTTACTAGGACTGAAAGTACGGCGGGGATTGCATATGGGCGAAATCGGCCCATGGGTTCGGATTCTGGACCTTTTAATCGGTTTCAGGGCTAACGAACAAATATAAAAAATCACGATAACTCAACAACTAATGACGCTATCTTCATCAAATTTGTGCTGTAGGTTACTAGTAATGAAACTACTTCGGGAATTGCGTAAGGTCGGGATTGGACCATGGGTTCGGAACCTAGAACTTTTTGATCGAATTTAGGCCAAACGAGCATAATTCCGAAACCAATGAAGATAGAACCTCCAAATTTAGGATCAGGGTGTCCCTTCCTATTTCCTAAGTGTCTTGTGAATTTGGGTCCCATTGGAGTAGTGGGTCGGGGACCAGCCACACATTTCCGAAGACCTTAAAGCATATCTTTAAAATTAATAAAGATAACAACTTGAAAAAATGTAGAAGCTTCCAATTTGCCACAAGGGTGTTCTTTACTAGCTCTTGCGTGTTCCCCTAATTTGGGATCAATTGGAGTGGTGGTTCTGTACCCCTCTCAGACCTCCCAAATTTTAAAGGCTTATAATCGAAATTATTAAAAATAGTTACTTAAAATTAGGATAGACCGTTCAAATTGTGTACAAGGGTTAACTAGTACTTAAAGTACAGCGCGGACTGTATAAACCCGAAATCAGCCCAACGGTTCGGATGCCGGACCTTTTAATCGATGTCAGGGCTAAGGAAAATATATAAAAAATCACGATAACTCAACAACTAATGAGGCTATCTTCATGAAATTTGTGCTGTAGGTCATTGGCAGCGAAACTACGGCGGTGATTACGTACGGTGAGGATTGGACAATGGGTTCGGAACTGAGAACTTTTTGATCAAATTTAGGCCAAACGAGCATAATTCCGAAACCAATGAAGATAGAACCTCCAAATTTGGTATCAGGGTGTCCCTTCCTATTTCGTAAGTGTCTTTGAAATTTGGGCCCCATTGGAGTAGTGGATCGGGGACCAGCCACTCAGTTCTTAGGCCCTAAAAGCATATTTTCGAAATTAATAAAGATGGTTACTTGAAACAAATGTAGAAGCTTCCAATTTGCCACAAGGGTGTTCTTTACTATTTCTTGCGTGCCCCCCTAATTTGGGATCAATTGGAGTGGTGGTTCAGAACCTCTCTTAGACCCCCCAATGTGTAAAAAAAAAAGTTCTTAATAAAAATATATATATTTTTTTTTATCGTTGGAAATTTTTTCTTTTCTTTATATTGGTTTTGTATATATAACGCCATATGTTATAAAGCCTTAATGGCTTTATGACTCTTTTGTGTGTCTCATAAAACCATAATCGCGAAATTTTTTAATATGGCTTTAAATCACACTCGAATAAGTCATAAAGCCATAATGGCGTTATGACTCACTTCAAACAATTTTTTTTTAGAAAAAACAATAGAAATATTATTACTTCGAAGTTTATAATTTGGTGACAAATATACCTTCTATGCGTAGTCATTGATTTTGTACCCGTTTATAAGATCTCTCCTAATTCAGAATCTCTCATTACATATATACATATATAAATATTCTGGAAAAAGCGAATACCCTGATTTTGAATCTTACTCTAAAATCCCTCCCAATGCGGCATAAAGTATATATAATATGTGTACATATTCTGTAGAAGTCGTAGAAGTCTGATATCGTCGAGGTTCGCCCGGCTATCCGCGAACGCGGCTCGTCTGGATACGGCGCGGCCGCGAATACGCGTGCGCGGCGGCAAATACGTGCCTACCCTATACCCTAATATTCACCTTGTACATATTCAGCGTGTGCTTTATGTATTATGAGTAATTGCTTAAAAGTATTAGAACAGGGTGTAACTGAAAATGTACCATGTATTAGATAGTTCCGTTGATCTATTGTTTATAACACTATTGTAGGTGACATAAAAATGGTGTACGCATAATATTCCTCCTAATAAAATTTGTTGGTTTTTTTGGGAAAATGTTGCTTTACTTTTATAAAGATGTCTCGCATTTCCCCAAAATTTACTGATGGACAAATACCTCTAAATTGCTTATATGTTTCATCAAAAAAGTCACGAACATTACTTCTTTTCAACAAATAATATAATAATGATAGCTGTAAAATTTTGTAATATATAACAATTTTAACTCAATCATTAAATTTTAATTATATGGTGTTATGACTCAAAATTTTTAAAACACAATATGGCTTTATGACTAACTCGAGTTTGTTTTAAAGCCATATTAAAGAATTTCGCGATTATGGCTTTATGACTCAATCGATTGAGTCATAATGCCATTATGGCTTTATCGCATATGGCGTTATATCACGGCACCGAATTTCTATGTTTTGTTCTCTAAGGAACTCTTGGATTGGTAGTGCTTTAAATCCGAGTTCGTTGTCAACTATAATTTTTTTCATTTTACCGTGTGTACTTATATATTGTAAAAGTTTTGTTCTAAATTCTGTCCATGTTCGTCCTAGTATTTTATAGGCTTGAGCGTATTTGGAGAACGTGTCGATAGTTGTCATAAATAGATTTTTTTCTAATGTGTAAAATACGTCAATGTGTACAATTTCGTTAGGTTTTATTGGTGTTTCAGTGATTTTGAATGGTATTTTTGGTGGATTTCTATCATATTTTTCTAACATACATATCTCGCAGTTATTTATATATTGAGTAATTCTTAATTTTAAATTTGGGTGATAGATGATATTTTTTAATTCTAAATAGACTACGTCAATTCCCCTGTGGTTGTTATTTTTGTGTTCTTTTTCAATAAGTTCTACTAATTTATTTTGATTTTCTATATCTTGTAATTTTTTATAGCATCTTAATATTTTAAAATCTTTGTTATTTGAAAAATTGTTATTATAAACTTCTTCGAAAATGTGATAAAATTCTTCCTCTATTCGGATTGCGTTTAACTGTGGTTCTTAAGTATAGTAATTGCAGTTTCTCTATCTAAGTTTTTTAAGTATATTATTTTCCTTTTATTCTTAAATATTTTTATGTTTTTTATCTTCATGGCTCCCGATAATGATTTTTCGATAATGGTTTGGTTTCTAAATATATTTATAGGCGACTCTGTGCTTTCAATGGTATTTAAATTAATTTCTAAATTGTGCGTTTCTATGCGAGGTATTCTAGATAATGCATCGGCATTTCCGTTCTTTACTCCCTTTTTATATTTAATTGTGTAGTAAAATTCTGATAGTCTTATTCTCCATCGAACTAATTTAGAATTTGGTTCTTTAATTGAAAATAGCCAGGTTAGAGGTTTATGGTCAGTTTCGATTAGAAATTTTCTTCCGAATAAATATGGTCTGAAATATTTTGTTGCCCACACGATTGCAAGCAATTCTTTCTCTATTGTACTATAATTTATTTCGTGGTTGTTGAGTGTACGGCTTGCATAGCAAATAGGATGGTTATTTTGAAATAATATTGCTCCTAGAGCGAAGTTACTAGCGTCCGTTGTCAGAGTGAATTCTTTTGTAAAATCTGGATATATAAGTATTGGGTCAGAAGTCAGTACTTGTTTTAGGGTGTTGAAACTTTTTACATATTCGGGGTCTAAAACGTTTATTTTGGTGTCTTTCTTTAAATATTTGGTCATTGGCTTTGCTATAGCCGAATAGTCTTTAATTAATTTTCTGTAATAGCCCGTAAGACCAAGAAATTGTTTTATTTCTTTCGGGGTCTTTGGTATTGGGAATTTAGTAACGCATTCTACCTTTTTTTTTGTTTGGTTTTATACCTTCTTCACTAACTATATGTCCAAGAAATTCTGTTTCCTTTTTTAGAAATTCGGATTTATCCGTTTGAATTTTGAGGTTTACTTCTCTGAGTCTTTGTAAAATTTTTGTTATACAGTCTAAGTGTTCTTGTAGAGATGTTGAAAAAATTATTATATCATCAAGATACACTAGGCAAATTTTATTTATGTAATCTTTTAAAACATTGTTCATTAGTCTTTGGAAAGTTGCGGGTGCCGTTTTCAAACCAAAAGGCATTCGTAAAAACTCGTAGTGTCCATCTTCAACACTAAAAGCAGTTTTGTGAATGTCGCTTTCTTCGATTTCAATCTGATGAAATCCTTTTGCTAAGTCCAAAGTGGTAAAGTAGTGACATTTACCAAGTTTGTCCAAAATTTCGTCGATGTTTGGAATTGGGAATTTATCGTCTACTGTAATCTCATTCAGTTTTCGATAATCAATTACCAATCTCCATTTTTGTTTTCCACTGGCATCTACCTTCTTGGGTACTATCCAGACTGGAGCAGAATAAGGTGAGTTGCTATGAAGAATAATTCAATTGTCTAGCATCTCTTGAATTGGTTTTTTGACTTCTATTTTATGTATATATGGATTACTATAATTTTTGGCTTGAATTGGGATATTATTAGTTGTTCTGATTTGGTGTTTAATAGCGTTTGTAAAACTTAAATCGCAATCTTCTTGGTAAAATACATCTTTGTATTTTTTTAATACATTTAATAAATTATTCTTTTCTTCTGAATTTAAATGTTGGATACGTACTTTATCTATAATGGGCTTATAATTAATTTTTCGCTCAATGTTCTAATTCTGTTTATCTATTTTTATTTGATTTATTACTTGTTTAGAGTTAAATATATTAGGTGTTAATTTTAGTTTACTTTTTGATGAAGAGTTATTTATAATTTTGTTATCTGAAGACTTCTGCTCTTCAGAATAAGTTGAAGTATTTTCATGATCTCTATTAGATGAGTGTAATTGGATTTGTTTTCCCTTAGTTATAGAATATTATTTTTTAAATCGATTATGGCTTCTAAAGGTATTAAAATATCGTTTCCGATTAGTCCGTCGTAGTTTTCATGGAAATGATACACAAACATTTCTATTTTCGTTTTAGTTTCGCCAAATTCTTCGAAAAGTGGGAATTTAGCTTTTTGTTTAATATTAGCAACATTTGTAACTGTTTTTAATTGCACGTCTTCTTTTAAAGTTTCTATTAATCTAGGATGACATATATTAGGGTTTATTATGGATTGAGTTGCTCCTGAATCTATTAAAAATTTTAAAGGTCGTGAATGGGTTTTGATTAAGATATAGGGTAATGAAAGTTCGAGGCTTCTGATGGAAAATTTTCAATTTGATTTACTGGGTTTTTACTGTTTGTATTTATGTCAACATCCATTGGTTCTGGTGTTGAGGGTTTCTAGAATTGTTATAATAATTATTATGATTGTCGTTGTTATTAAAGTTGTATGGGTTAGGTTGGTAGTAGTTATTATTTTGGTAATGACGTTGATTAGGGTTGCCTTGTGATTTATAAAAGTTTTGATTTGGGTTACTCTGTGGTTTATTTTGGTTAATATTTTGGTCAGCTCGTTTATAATTGCTACTATAATTGTGATTACGATTATAATTATTATTGGGATTACCACGATTGATATTTGTGTTATTTCGACTAAAATTGTTATTAGGGTTACTATGATTATTATTTATGTTTTTACGATTAAAATTGTTATTAAGGTTACCACGGTAGTTATTTATGTTACAATTAAAATTTTTGTTAGGGTTACCACGGTTATTATTTATGTTGTTACGATTATTGAAATTTAAAGAGGCATGGCCACTTGTGAAAAGGATATCTATTGCGTTTTCTAAAGTATCGGAGTTCCGACAGGCTAAGATGGTTTTCATAGGATCAGGTATTTTAGATTTAAACATGTTTAAAGCGGTTCGCATGTTATTCCGCGCGCATTCGTTTGCAGCGGCTCCTTGGCCTAGTACAATTACTGTTTTATTGTTTAAGGACCTAAGTTTATTTTTAATTTCTTTGTAAAATTCTATACTACTATTTTTAAATGTTATAGCTCTAAGTTCGTCGAATAATTCATCCATGCTTTTTTTTTCTCCAAAATTGTTTTGTAATATTGTTTTCATGTCAGGCCATGAAGTGGCTTGACAATTGATTTCTATTATTTCCCTAGCTCTACCTAATAGTTTGCTTTTAATAATATCTGAAAAAAAAGTTTGTGCTAATGGGTCGTAAGTTGTTAACATTGGATGTATTCTATCTACTAAATTGACAAAAGTCTGTAAGTCCTACTGTCACCATTAAATGTAGGTAATCTATCTAAATATTTTAACGGATCAAAAGTTAAATTGTTGACGCGATTGTTATTATTAGCCATTTTTAACAAAGAATTTGCTTACAAATGTATTAAGAAAAGTCTACTTAAAAATTTTTCTTAGAATTGATTATTAATTATTATTTATAATTAAGCTTACGTTTGATAGTGGTATTGTTGATGTTGCTATTACTGTTGTTGTGTTGACGTTGACGTTGGTGTTGTTATTTTCGTTGTTGTTATGTTGACGTTGGTGTTGTTGTTTTCGTTGTTGTTATGTTGACGTTGGTGTTGTTGTTTTCGTTGTTGTTAATTTTTAAACAGCGCACTGGGCCCCTGTTTAATTTTAGTATTTAGAAAAAAAACCTCATTTTCTTCTATGTATACAATTTGTTGAGTGGTTGGCCTAACAATTTTTATATTTGCGGCCTGGAAACTTATTTTTAATTGTATCAACTGTTTTTTGATACTTTTATGGTGTAAGATGAAAGTCCACTTTTTATACCTTTAGGTATCAGTAGTTCAACTAGCACCTTCTTTTATATATTACTGTGCCTTAACCAGACTCACTTAAGGATAACGAAGAAAAAAGTCTTGTTTCACAGTATATATTGTTTTTAGTTCAAAACTTACAAACTTCTGCTTCGTAAGTTAGACGTTTAATAGTACAGCTCCTTAGATGAGACTATTTAATGCAGAGATACACTATTAAGTATTAATATGCAAGTGATTTGATACCGTTTACCCAGACTCAAGTAAACTTTTATGCAATTGGTGTCTTGTGCAGTATCAAATGTTATTCACTTAGTGTATCCTACCGACTGCGCCAATTTTATAACTGGATTTTAGTATTTATAAAAAAAACACTTTATTTATTTTTACAGTTATTTTATTTTGAAAATTCCACTAAACACTTATTATGATGTTACTATGTTAGGGCTTCGATAGCCAGACTGGAACTCTGTTTTACAATAATTCTTAGCTTCTATTTATACTAAGATCTTATCAACTAATTTTGCATAAGTCAGCTTTTATTAATATAATTCTTAATTACTAACATGAATTCTTAATAAATATAATTATTCTTAATAATTGATTACATAACATTATTGGTTTAATATAGGCTTGTAAAATCATGTTCAATCAATTTACCTTGAAAGTGTTGCTGACTTAATATACCTATATTAGTAATTTACTCATTAATATGTTAATGATCTTATGGGTGTAATGTAACTTTCGTTTATAGCGGAAATCATTTAGACATGAATATAAATGTTATTATTTCCGAGAATTGTTTATTAAAAACAATTATTGGAAATTATGCAAGTGCAATAAAAGGGTTATTTAAGTTCAAGGTTTTTATATTATATCTATATTATATTTATACTACTTATAACAATTAATCTGACAATTATCTACTTCTGAAACAAAAATTTGCGTTCCATTTACAAACTACGCCTATCTAATCTTCATGTACACTTTTTGATATATAAAATTCGTTCGTTTTGTGAAAGTAAAACTAAAAATAGTTTTTTTTATTATAATCGATGTTGAAAGTGTGAAATAAACTTTTCAATTTTTAAAATGAAATCAAAACATACGACGGACAATTTTTATACGGCAGTACGTCAATACGTCTGTCTACATATCCATTATCGGTAAATCGATACGCGCGTACAATATTTAATTTATCAAACATATTTATTTGAATATTTTAATTTAGTACCTACAAAAAATATTTTTAATTTCATATTATAGGTATTTTGAATATAAGAAATTTTTTAATAAAAATTATTGTAAAAAAATATTATTTTTTAAAACATAATATTAGAAATATAAGAAAAACCAATAATAATATTTTTATATATTTTGTCAATATTTGTAAATTTTAAAAATCCGAGATACAGTACATTGCGTTACGCGTATTTTCGCAGCTCTAATGTAAATTTATGTACCTATTTATTTCTCAATTTGTTGACAGAAATTATACGCTGTACGCTTTTATTTAGGTTAGGACCCAAGGAACAAATAACTTTTTTTGAGAAAGATAATTTTTTTAGTTTTGCAAACATATTGTACTGTAGGTATTTTCAACTTATTTGAATATTTGTATGTTTTAAACTAAATTATTTAAAAAAAAATGTTATTTTAAAATATTTTATTTTTAAAATTTAATCGCAGCAGCATAAGAAAAAACAATTACAATATGTATTTTTATACACTTTGTCAATTTTTAAATTTTAAAACTCTGAGGTACACCATGTCGCGTATGCTTTCATGTAAATTTTTTTACATAACTAATTATTTCAAAATTTTTTGACAGAAACTGAATGCCGTACATGCTGATTTTGGCTGATCCATAAAAAACAAATCATTTTTCTTAAGAAATATTATTTTTTTTTTTAAGTTTCTGCATATTTCAGAAGTTGATTTTTAATTTGCTGATTTTGGCTGATCCATTTTATACAAAAAAATTTTTTTTTTAGTACCTACTGTATTATAATAAATTGCAAACAAAAACAAAATACAGTACTTTTCGGTTATAAAGACCATGATGGGACGGAAAATATGCGTAATAAACGAATGTCGCTTTAAAAGAACGCTGTGAATTTTGAAAAATTAGTATAAGACTTGAACATTGTAGAATGTGCTGATTCTAGAATGGACACTTTGAACTCATTTGCTAAAATTTTATTTGATGTGTCAGCCTATAGTGCTTCTTCTTCTAGTGAATTTTTTTTTGTATTTTTGATGCGTTATTATGATTTTTTTTTATATTCAAAACTAAATAAAAAACACTTAATTAATCGCCAAGCAACATTATTAGATATAATAAGTTTAAATAAAAGAAATATCAATGTAATAAAAAACTTACATTTTTAGGTAAAATTTAATTCTTTATCAAAAAGTGTAAAGTTTATTATAATTAAAATTGAACCGAGTTCGTTATAAATGAAAACTACTGTATAAACCAAATGTATTGCTTTCATTTCGACAGAACTCATTTTTTTCGTTCACTTTTTAAGATAAAGAAAAAACAAAAACAAAAAAAAAATTTAAAAAAAAATTAAATCTCCTTGTTCATTGAACATTTGAACTAAACAAAGAAGAAAGAAAGACATAAGTCGGCGCCTATAATAGTTTGATTGAGCTGCAAGTTACAACCGAAAATGAATTACATTTACACAGAAAGTCGGCGCATAATATTAGAGTCATAAGCCTCAACTTTTAACAGCGTGACCGTTAAATTCAAATTTACGTTAAATTAAAGACGGGTTTTCACCTAGAAAAACGCAATATTCTTAAAAAAAAATATCATTGTCCTATGAAAACAAAAAAAAACCTTTCTTTTGGTTGTTGTTTCATTAAAATTAGTCTTATAGTTTACGCAGAAAAAGGATGTTTATATTTGTATGGGAAAAAAATAAGCCGATTAAATATTATGATATAATATTGTAGAAAAGTAAATTAATTTTAATTTAATTAAAAGAGCAATTGATATAATTAATATCGTTATATGAAGAAATTTTAAAAATCTTACTTTTCTCCTTTTCGCATAGGAAAATATTACTTTCTTTAACCCATAGAAACTTCCAGTTTTTTAATAATTTAATGTTTTGGCTTCATTGTATATTATTTTTAAATTGTTATAACAAGAGTTGTATTAGATATATTTTCAATCTGAAAAATGCAAACGATAGCTCGTTTTATAAGCTTTATAAATTTTTAAAAGGCAAATATTTAGGGTTGCCATACGGTACTAAAATTTAACATTACGCAAAACTGAATTTTTGCAAAATTTTTGCCACCCATATCTTCTGAACAGTTCAAGGTAGGGTCTTGAAATTTTGGAAAATTCAGAAATACTCAGAAATTTTGACGTTGAAAAAGAAATGTTCTATGATCAATTAGAAAAAATGTACGATAGAATACCTAAATATGACATGGTAATATTAGGAGGAGATTTCAACGCCAAGATCGGGAAAGAAAGCTTTGTAAGCTGTGTGACTGGGCAGCACACTCTCCATGATGAAAGTAGTGAAAATGGGAGAAGACTATGCAACTTTGCAGCATCAAATAACCTGATCATTAGGAGCACCTGCTTTCCTCACAAAAAGATCCACCTAGGCACATGGACGTCACCAAGTAGAAATACAATAAATCAAATTGATCATATATTGGTATCGAAAAAACATGGATCTTCAATAATAGATGTAAGGGCTTGTCGAGGACCAAACTGTGACTCGGACCATTTCCTGGTGCAATCTACAGTAAGACAACGAATATCAAATAAACTAGTAAACCGCGGTATAAGAGGACAAAAATGGATCGTACGAAAATTGACAGAAAATGAAGCAAAAGAGCAATATATTGAAAGTGTGTCCAGAAGATTAGATAATATCGAAGAAACTGAAGAAACTAGTGACGTTAACAAAAAATGGGAGCTGATACAAAAGGCAATTCACCAGTCCGCGAAAGAAACTATCGGCCTAAAACAAACTGTAAGAAACGAGTGGTATGACCTAGAATGTGAAGATTTAATTAGGAGAAAAAATGAGGCAAGGAAAGTAATGCTACAAATAAAAACTAGAATCAGTGTTAAAAATTACGAAGAACTACGGCGGACAGCGAAAAAGTTGTGTAAAAAGAAGAAGAAAATAGCAATGGAAAACAAAATCAAAGAATTAGAAGAGCATAGTGTTAAAAACGAAAGCAAAAGCTTCTTCAGAGAACTAAAAGCACAAAACTCGACCTTCAAACCTAGAATAAATATTTGCAAAGATGAAAACGGTGAGATAATAAGCGAAGAAAGCAAGGTACTCAGAAGATGGGCTGAATACTTCAAGGAAGTACTGAATGGAGAACAACAAAATATAGATAATGACACCTACGTAAGTTACGTAACAGCACAGCCGCTCACTGCAAAACCCTCTCGAGAGGAAGTAAAAAATGCAATAGATAAAATGCATAATGGAAAAGCCCCAGGAGAAGATTCAATAACAGCCGAACTCTTCAAATATGGTGGCTCAGAGCTACTTGAAAAAATGTATAAATTAATTACTAAAGTATGGAAAGATGAGGTAATGCCAGCATCTTGGAATGTCGGAATCATCAACCCTGTTTATAAGAAGGGCGACAAATTAGCATGTAAAAACTATAGACCAATAACGCTACTCAATGTAGCCTACAAGGTATTTTCAAATATGTTACATGCAAGGCTCAATGTATATGCAGAAGAAAGACTAGGGGAGTACCAATCGGGCTTTCGACCAAATCGTTCAACCTGTGATTCTATATTTGCAGTAAGACAAGCTATGGAAAAATGCTACGAATTCAAGACTGATTTATACATGATATTTATTGATTTCATGCAAGCATTTGACAAAATAAATAGAAGCATTATTTTCGAAGCATTAGAAAAATTTGGGGTACCACATAAATTAATAAGACTTGTACAACTTAGCTTAAGAAATACTAAAGCCAAAGTCAGTATAAATAATAACACCTCGGAAGAATTTATAATAAATAGTGGAGTAAGACAAGGAGACTCGTTATCAACGCTGCTTTTTAATATGACATTGGAATCGGTGATGGAACGTGTCCAGAAAAACCATCTTGACAAAATCGATACAAATAAATGCATACGCTGATGACATAGCCCTGATTGCTAAAAGAGAAGATGATTTGAGAGAGAATTTCATTATCTTAGAACAGAACGCTGAAAAAGTAGGACTTAAAATCAATGAAAATAAACCTAAATTCATGACAATGTCCAGAAGGGAAACAAGTAGAAGCCGGCAAAATTTCCAAATAGGAGACTATAATTTTAAAGGGGTGAAGCAATTTTGTTACTTAGGTGCCCAGATAAGTAGCAATAACCTAACGAGCACCTGCATTCAAGAAAAAATACAAGCAGGATACAAATGTTATTTTGCTAATGCAAAAATGTTAAGATCAAGAATCTTATCAAGGAAGGCGAAAATGACAATATATAAATCTATTATAAGGCCTGTTGTGACATATGGTTCAGAAGCTGGACTATGACGATGCAAGATGAAAACAACTTAAGAATATTTGAAAGAAAAATATTGAGAAAAACCTATGGACCTATCAGAATAGACGAAAATAATTATAGAATTAGAACAAATGCAGAACTGAATGATATAATTAATAATGCGGACATTGTGAAATTTATAAAATCGCAAAGAATTAGATGTATAGGCCATGCACAAAGAATGGACGACAACAGTATGCAAAAAAAATTATTAAATGGGCAACTGAGTGGTACAAGGGCTAGAGGGCGCCCACGGAAAAGATGGTTGGAACATGTGAATGAAGACTTAAATACAATCGAAGTCAGGAATTGGAGAGATGCTGTGAGAGATAGAGATATCTGGAGAAGAATTGTAGCGCTACTGATGATGATGAATTTCTAAAATTTTTAATATATTTTTTAAGTTTATTTTTAAATATCTCCACATTTTGACAATTTTTAATTTTCGTTGGTAAAGAGTTGAAGAGTTTAATTGCACTGCATTTTAAACTTTTTTGACGTTTGGATGTTCCAGCTTTAGGTATTTCAATATTTTTTCTGTATCTAGTAAGATAATAATGTACATTCACTATATTAGTTAGAATTAATTATACCCATGCATACATATATGAACATCGGGTATATTAAAATTACTCCTCCGTTTGTAACGCATCGAAATATAAGAGCTAGATATAGTGTCAAGGGTACGTATCGAATCAGCATCGAAAAGTGAATCGACCTAGCTATGTGTGTGCGTCCGTACGTCAGCACGATAACTCAAAAACTATAAGAGCTAGAGTTCTGAAACTTTCACAAAGTAATTTTTAGACAATTTGTAGGTTCCCTATTGTTTTTGGTTAAAATCGGAGAAAGGCTTCGGGTAGCTGCCATACAAATTTTTCGAAATTTTATGAGTATTTTCAAAATTAATAACGAAATAGAAACCAAATATAAAAACAAACAAATTGTTGTCTAATTATTAATCGACTCGTGGTGTAGTGGTTAGGACATGTTACTTGTAGCAAAAATGTCTCGCTTCGAATTCAGGCAAAGGAAAATTTTTTTTTTTTTTAAATTCATTTTTTGTTATCTATTTTCTTTTTAATAAAATATATGTATTTATTTTATGTATGAAAAATTTTATTTTATAGAAAATTTGACAGAAAACTCTCATTTATATTAAAAATTATTAATTTTTTTAAATATTTCTATAAAAAAAATTAATAATTAAAAATATTATAGAAATATTTAAAAAAATTCAAAACTGTTATTTAAAACAAACAATTGATACCATCGCAACTATCATAATTTAAAAAAAAATTTACATGAATATAAAGTCGATGGCTTAGTGGTTAGGACATCGACATTTTAATTGAAAAGTGTGGGTTCGAATCTCGTTGAGAGCATGTTTTTTTTTTAAATTCATCATTTTTTTTAATTCATTTTTTTTTTGGCTGTATACAAAATCGCCTAAAAACAAACCGTCCAAAAATCAAAAAGGACAAATTGCCGAAAATATTTTGGCTAATTTTAAATTTTTCAAAAAAGCCCAAAAAAATACTCTAAAAAAGCAAAATAGCCCAAAACGAAATAACGGAAAGTCCAAAAAGTCTGTATACAAAACCGTCCAAACATAACCGCCCAAAATATAAAAATGACAAATCGCCAAAAAAAATTTGGGCGATTTGTCAATTGATTTTTTGGCGGTTTTGATTTTTAATTTTTGGGCAATTTTTCATTATGAAAATATTAAAGGCTGTATACCAAAACCGTCCAAACAACCCCATCCAAAAGTTAAAAATGACAAATCGCCCAAAAATATTGGATAATTTTTCACAATGAAAAGTGAACCAAAAATAAAATAAAAATAGAATAATTTTACAAAATGTTTTTATTATTGTTTTGTTATTAGTTAGATTCAAAATCAAAATTGTCGCTTTTTCCAGAATATGTATATATAATGTATATGCCAGATTCTGAATTAGGAGGGATTTTAGAGTTGGATTCAAAATCAGGATTGCCGCTTTTTCCAGAAAATTTAGGCATACTATTCGTATTGATTTAAAAAAAAAGGTCATAAAAACAAATTACAGTAGTAAAGAGGTAATAAAAATAATAACAAACAACAATTTTTGCTTTTTATTTTTGATTTATTTCATTTTATTTATTTGTTGTATTTTTTTAATTATTTGATATACATATCTAAATAACTTACATATTTACATATATTCTGAAAAAAGCGGCAATCCTGATTCTAATTCAGAATCTGGCATATACATTATATATACATATTCTGGAAAAAGCGGCAATCCTGATTTTGAATCCAACTCTAAAATCATTTCTAATTCAGAATCTGGCATATACATTATATATACATATTCTGGAAAAAGCGGCAATCCTGATTTTGAATCCAACTCTAAAATCATTTCTAATTCAGAATCTGGCATATACATTATATATACATATTCTGGAAAAAGCGGCAATCCTGATTTTGAATCTAACTAAATACAAAACAATAATAATCAAATACTGTAATGTTTGATATATCAAATAAAATTTTTTTGGGACAATTTGTCATTTTTAATTTTTGGGCGGTTTTGTTTGGACGGTTTTGTATACAGACTTTTTGGACTTTCCGTCATTTCGTTTTGGGCTATTTTGTTTTTTTTAGAGTTTTTTTTGGACTTTTTTGAAAAGTTGAAAATTAGCCAAAATATTTTGGGCGATTTGCCATTTTTGATTTTTGGACGGTTTGGTTTTTGGCGATTATGAATACAGCTTAATATTTGCATAATGAAAAATTGCCTAAAATTGGAAAACAAAACCGTCCAAAAATCAATTGACAAATCGCCCAAATTTTTTTTGGGTGATTTTTCATTTTTGATTTTTGGTCGGTTTGTTTTTGGGCGATATTGTATACAGCCTTTTTTTTTATTAATTTTTTTTGTAATTAAATATAAAAAAACAAATATTTTGAATTTTCTGTCAAACAGTTCAATTGCAATATATGAAATTCTTATTTATTTAATACACGAACGGGTATCTAAAAGTTGACAAGGGCAACTATAATCTTCCTCGTTTTGATTTAAAATTACTATTTAGTATATTATAAATGTATTAACATTTATCAAAATAAATTTGTTGATTTATATCAAGTACATTAGTTGCTTTGTATAATTCCCTAGTACTAGTTTTAGGATTTATTTTAAATAAATTTTTGTAATACCTTATTACAGTTCCAATCGAATTTACGTGGAATTTTGTGCAGTGACTCCAGCTGCATATATTATATACTAGCAGATTTACCCGACGTTGCCCGGAGATGGCAAATTGCATAAAAGCAAGTTTCGGCCAATTTTTCGAAGTACTGCTTTGGTTAAAAGAAAGTCTCAAAAAAATATTTGTGCAGTTTCGTTAACCCGTTGCGGCCCAACAGCTTTTTATAGGTTTTTTCGTTACTTTGCTATAAGTTAGAAATGGTTTGACCGATTGACTTCATATTTTGTATATGTGAACTTCTTTGAGAATTGAGTTCACTCTATTAACAGACTTGGAATTTGTTTGGGAAGGATATAACGTCTAATTTTGCGAAATATTGTTTGATCAAATTTTCAGAAAGCGGTTTGTTGTGCTCTGTTAACCCATTGTGGCGCAGCAGCTTTTTATAGAATTTTTCATTACTTTACTCTTAAGCAGAAACATTTTGACCACCTGAATGTAAATTTTGTATGCGTACATGTATATAACTTATTAATCCTACGATTATTCAAAACAAAAAGTTTTGTAAGTAAATTACGTCCAAGTTTTACCACATTTTCAAAAAATTTTGGAAAAATGTGCCTATATAGTTTCACTCTGTCCGTCCGTATGTTTACAAAAACTTTTACACCGTTTGAAATAGAGTAAAGAAATTTTAACCATGCGTAGGTATTGCAAAAAAAATAATTTCGTAGAAGAATTTTTTTTCTGTAGCCCCACCTGTTACGGGGCTACAGCCCCCCAAAGTTGGAAAAAGCCCTATATTTAAATTGTTATAACAAGAGTTCTACTGAATGTAGTTTCAATCTGAAAACGGCAAACGAAAGCTGGTTTTATAAACTTTATAAATTTTTAAAAGACAAATGTTTAGGGTTGCCATACGGTACTAAAATTTAACATTACGCGAAACTAAATTTTTGCAAATTCTTAGAACCTAAAAAAGTTTGAGGGAAAGGGAGTAGTGTGGATTATACCCTTGAGAAATTTCGAAACGGTTTGACCGATTAACTTGAAATTTTGCACGAATATTCTTCTTATTAAACGGAGTTAATGTTATAAAGTTGGTTGGAATAAATTAACCCCTTTCGGCCCGGCGGGCTTCCAAAAAATTTTGTGTTTCCGATTTGTGTCCAATTTTACAGGGTGGTTTTGCAGTCAAAAAAAGTGGCTGGCACAAATTTTTGTTGGGTTCGGTTAACCCGTTTGGGCACGAGGGCGCAATGAAGCTTTTTCAATGTTTTTGATGTCGAGCCGAAACAGTTTGACCGATTGACTTTAAATTTTGCACAAATTTTCCCCTTAGCAAACGGAATTAGTCGTATAAAGATGGTTTGAAAATATTAACCCATTTCGGACCGGCGGGCTTCCAAAAAATTATTTGTTTCCGATTTGTGTCCAATTTTACAGGGTGGTTTTGCAGTCAAAGAGAGAGGCTGGCACAAATTTTTGTTGGGTTCGGTTAACCCGTTTGGGCACGAGGGCGTAATGAAGCTTTTTCAATGTTTTTGATGTCGAGCCGAAACAGTTTGACCGATTGACTTGAAATTTTGCACAAATCTTCCTCTTAGCAAACGGAATTAGTTGTATAAAGATGGTTCGAAAATATTAACCCATTTCGGCCCGGCGGGCTTCCAAAAAATTATTTGTTTCCGATTTGTGTCCAATTTTACAGGGTGGTTTTGCAGTCGAAAAGAAAGGCTGGCACAAATTTTTGTTGGGTTCGGTTAACCCGTTTGGGCACGAGGGCCAATGAAGCTTTTTCAATGTTTTTGATGTCGAGTCAAAACGGTTTGACCGATTGACTTGAAATTTTGCACAAATGTTCCTCTTAGCAACCGCAATTAGTTGTATAAATTTGGTTGGAATAATTTAACCCATTTCGACGTGGCGGGCTTCCAAAAAATTTTGTATTTCCGATTTGTGTCCAATTTTACAAGGTGGTTTCGCAGTCGACAATAGAGTCTGGCGCAAATTTTTGTTGAGTTCGGTTAACCCGTTTGGGCATGAGGGCGCAAAGAAGCTTTTTCAATGTTTTTTGATTTCGAGTCAAAACCGTTTGACAAATTGACTTGAAATTTTGCACAAATGTTTCTCTTAGCAACCGCAATTAGTTGTATAAATTTGGTTGGAATAATTATACCCATTTCGGCCTGGCGGACTTTCAAAAAATTTTTTATTTTCGATTTGTGTCCAATTTTACAGGTTGATTTTACAGTCTAAAGAGAGGCTGCAAAAAGTTTTAGTTAATTCGATTAACCCGTTTTCCACGACGACGCCATGAAGTTTTCTATAAATTTTATTTTCTTATACGATTAAAAGTATTTTATTGAAAATTTTGTACCAACATTTTAATTAAAACCCACATGGTTAATTTGGTTTTGACCTGTTTATGCGTTTTGAACAAAGATTCAATGAAATTTTCAGTTTTCTTCAAATGAAATCTAAAAATAAAAAAATTCAATTTTTTATATATAATGCTTAAAAACATAGTATTTTAAAACAGTTTTTCCAAAAAATAAGCCTACATTTCTCTCATCAAATCATAAAAAAACGAGGAAGAGCGTATTACAACTTTCAGGTGAGTACTAAACAAAATATAAGTTGAAAAGCAAATTTTTAAATCTTTTCTAAACCATCGACTATATTTTATTCAAACGTTGGCAATTCAAGATAACTACTATTGACATAGTATATATAGTATAATGACATAATGGCAAACTTAGTATCCCCATTTGACCAATAGTCATTTTAATTCAGTTAACATTATTCGCCGGGAACCTAACATCCTCAACTCTATCGTCAAGGAGCACCAATTTCTCAAGAAGCACCATGTATAGAAAAATTAGAGATATTCGTTTAAACTGTTTTTTAAAGTTTTTGTTTCGCTATCGGTTAAAAGAACTCGACAAAACATTTTTTTAAGCATTCCCCTAATTCAAAGAAGTTGTACCTACTTTCAGAAATTGGACGTAATTTAGTTACAAATTTTTTTTTGAACAATCGTCGGGTCGACAGGGGTTAACAACTTCCAAGTCTGTTAGTAAATTGAACTTCATTTTCAAAGAAGAACAAATATACAAAATTTGAAGTTAATCGGTTAAATCATTTCTAATATATATAACAAAGCAACGAAAAAACCTATAAAAAGCTGTTGGGCCACGATGGGTAAACGGAACTCCACAAATATTTTTTTTGTGGCTTCATTTATAAGCAAAGTAGTATTTCAAAAAATTGGCTGAAGCTTGCGTTTTTACAATTTGCAAGCTTCCGGGCAACGCCGGGTAAATCTGCTAGTCTAATATATAAAGAAGAAAATTTGTTTGTTTATTTGTTTGTTTGTTTGTTTGTTTGTCCAGGATTCACGTGAAAACCACTGGTCCGATTGACACCAAATTTTAGAGGAATAATTTTGGAAGCCCGGGGGCTGACATAGGCTATGTCGCATTTTTATAAGTCAACAGGTTGCGGCTCCAGAGCCGTTTTAAGCTTTTTCGTTTTTTTGATGTCGAGTCGAAACGGTTTGACCGATTAACTTGAAATTTTGTACGAATGTTCTTCTTATTAAACGGAATTAATGGTATAAAGTTGGTTGAAATAAATTAACCCCTTTCGGCCCGGCGGGCTTCCAAAAAATTTTGTGTTTCCGATTTGTGTCCAATTTTACAGGGTGGTTTTGCAGTCGAAAAGAAAGGCTGGCACAAATTTTTGTTGGGTTCGGTTAACCCGTTTGGGCACGAGGGCGCAATTAAGCTTTTTCAATGTTTTTGATGTCGAGCCGAAACAGTTTGACCGATTGACTTGAAATTTTGCACAAATGTTCCTCTTAGCAACCGCAATTAGTTGCATAAATTTGGTTGGAATAATTTAACCCATTTCGGCCTGGCGGACTTTCAAAAAATTTTGTGTTTTCGATTTGTGTCCAATTTTACAGGTTGATTTTGTAGTCTAAAAGAGAGGCTGCAAAAAGTTTTAGTTAAGTTCGATTAACCCATTTTCCTCGACGACGCTATGAAGTTTTCTATATTTTTTATTTTCTTATACGATTCAAAGTATTTTATTGAAAATTTTGTACCAGCATTTTAATTAAAACCCACAGGGTTAATTTGGTTTTGACCTGTTTGTGCGTTTTGAACAAAGATTCAATGAAATTTTCAGTTTTCTTCAAATGAAATTTAAAAATCAAAAAATTCAATTTGTTATATATTATGCTTATACATAGTACACAGTATTTTAAAACAGTTTTTCCAAAAAATAAACCTACATTTCTCTCATAAAATCATAAAAAAACGAGGAAGAGCGTATTACAACTTTCAGGACTAAACAAAATATAAGTTGAAAAGCGAATTTTTAAACCTTTTCTAAACCATCGACTATATTTTATTCAAGCGTTGGCAATTCAAGAAAATCCCCTTTTGACCTATAGTCATTTTAATTCAGTTAACATTGTTCACCGGAAACCTACCATCCTCAACTATATCGTCAAGGAGCACTAAATTGTCAAGAAGCAGCATGTATAGAAAAATTAGAGATAATCGTTCAAATTGTTTTGCAAACTGTTTTTTAAAGTTTTTGTTTCGCAATCGATTAAAAGAACTCGACAAACCTTTTTTTTAAGTATTCCCCTAATTCAAAGAAGTTGTACCTACTTTCAAAAATTGGACGTAATTTAGTTACAAATTTTTTTTTGAACAATCGTCGGCAGGGGTTAACAACTTTAAAGTCTGTTAGTAAATTGAACTTCATTTTCAAAGAAGAACACATATACGTTATTTGAAGTTAATCTGTTAAATCATTTCTAATATATAGCAAAGCAACGAAAAAACCTATAAAAAGCTGTTGGGCCACGATGGGTTAACGGAACTCCACAAATATTTTTTTGTGGCATTTATAGGCAAAGTAGTATCTCAAAAAATTGGCTGAAACTTGCTTTTTTACCATTTTCAAGCTTCCGGGCAACGCCGGGTAAATCTGCTAGTAGGGCTTAAAAATAAAAATTTACTGTTTTTATAAGTAAGCAGTAACTTAGTCACCAACGTATATCTAATATATAAAGAAGAAAATTTGTTTGTTTATTTGTTTGTTTGTTTGTTTGTTTGTTTGTCCAGGATTCACGTGAAAACCACTGGTCCGATTGACACCAAATTTTAGAGGAATAATTTTGGAAGCCCGGGGGCTGACATAGGCTATGTCGCATTTTTATAAGTCAACAGGTTGCGGCTCCAGAGCCGTTTTAAGCTTTTTCGTTTTTTTGATGTCGAGTCGAAACAGTTTGACCGATTAACTTGAAATTTTGCACGAATGTTCTTCTTATTAAACGGAATTAATGGTATAAAGTTGGTTGAAATAAATTAACCCCTTTCGGCCCGGCGGGCTTCCAAAAAATTTTGTGTTTCCGATTTGTGTCCAATTTTACAGGGTGGTTTTGCAGTCAAAAAGAGAGGCTGGCACAAATTTTTGTTGGGTTCGGTTATCCAGTTTGGGCACGAGGGCGCAATGAAGCTTTTTCAATGTTTTTGATGTCGAGCCGAAACAGTTTGACCGATTGACTTGAAATTTTGCACAAATCTTCCTCTTAGCAAACGGAATTAGTTGTATAAAGATGGTTCGAAAACATTAACCCATTTCGGCCCGGCGGGCTTCCGAAAAATTATTTGTTTCCGATTTGTGTCCAATTTTACAGGGTGGTTTTGCAGTCGAAAAGAAAGGCTGGCACAAATTTTTGTTGGGTTCGGTTAACCCGTTTGGGCACGAGGGCGCAATTAAGCTTTTTCAATGTTTTTGATGTCGAGCCGAAACAGTTTGACCGATTGACTTGAAATTTTGCACAAATGTTCCTCTTAGCAACCGCAATTAGTTGCATAAATTTGGTTGGAATAATTTAACCCATTTCGGCCTGGCGGACTTTCAAAAAATTTTGTGTTTTCGATTTGTGTCCAATTTTACAGGTTGATTTTGTAGTCTAAAAGAGAGGCTGCAAAAAGTTTTAGTTAAGTTCGATTAACCCATTTTCCTCGACGACGCTATGAAGTTTTCTATATTTTTTATTTTCTTATACGATTCAAAGTATTTTATTGAAAATTTTGTACCAGCATTTTAATTAAAACCCACAGGGTTAATTTGGTTTTGACCTGTTTGTGCGTTTTGAACAAAGATTCAATGAAATTTTCAGTTTTCTTCAAATGAAATTTTCAGTTTTCTTCAAATGAAATTTAAAAATCAAAAAATTCAATTTGTTATATATTATGCTTATACATAGTACACAGTATTTTAAAACAGTTTTTCCAAAAAATAAACCTACATTTCTCTCATAAAATCATAAAAAAACGAGGAAGAGCGTATTACAACTTTCAGGACTAAACAAAATATAAGTTGAAAAGCGAATTTTTAAACCTTTTCTAAACCATCGACTATATTTTATTCAAGCGTTGGCAATTCAAGAAAATCCCCTTTTGACCTATAGTCATTTTAATTCAGTTAACATTGTTCACCGGAAACCTACCATCCTCAACTATATCGTCAAGGAGCACTAAATTGTCAAGAAGCAGCATGTATAGAAAAATTAGAGATAATCGTTCAAATTGTTTTGCAAACTGTTTTTTAAAGTTTTTGTTTCGCAATCGATTAAAAGAACTCGACAAACCTTTTTTTTAAGTATTCCCCTAATTCAAAGAAGTTGTACCTACTTTCAAAAATTGGACGTAATTTAGTTACAAATTTTTTTTTGAACAATCGTCGGCAGGGGTTAACAACTTTAAAGTCTGTTAGTAAATTGAACTTCATTTTCAAAGAAGAACACATATACGTTATTTGAAGTTAATCTGTTAAATCATTTCTAATATATAGCAAAGCAACGAAAAAACCTATAAAAAGCTGTTGGGCCACGATGGGTTAACGGAACTCCACAAATATTTTTTTGTGGCATTTATAGGCAAAGTAGTATCTCAAAAAATTGGCTGAAACTTGCTTTTTTACCATTTTCAAGCTTCCGGGCAACGCCGGGTAAATCTGCTAGTATTTCCTAAATTAAACGTTAATATTGAAGCTTCAACATTATATTCCGATAAAATACGTAGTATGAAACACTATATTATTTTGAAAATGTGCTTTTTTAAAAACCCTTGGTTTCTTTCATCACTTGTTGAAACTAGGTAAAAGTTCTTTGAATTAGGGAAATGTTTAAAAAAATGTTTTGTCGAGTTCTTTTAACCGATTACGAAACAAAAACTTTAAAAAACAGTTTGCAAAACACTCTTAACGATTATCTCTAATTATACCCGTATGACTATATAGTCAAAGGGTATAATAAATTTGCCATTACGTTTGTGACGCAGAGAAGGAGGGGGGGTAGATATAGACTCAAGTGTATGGATCGGATCAGAATCGAAAAAAAAATCGATTTAGCTATGTATGTCCGTCCGTCCGTCTGTCCGTCCGTCCGTCCGTCCGTCCGTCTGTCCGTCCGTCTGTCCGTCCGTCCGCACGATAACTCAAAAATTAAAGGAGCTAGGATCTTGAAATTTTCGCAAATTCGTTTTTTTGCAATAGCCGTCATCGCTATTTAAATCCAGCCATTTTGGTCCATGGGTTCGGGTAGCTGCCATACAACTTCCTTTTTTATATGAGTATTTCTCTGTACCTATTACAGCTACGTGTCTGAAATTTTGCCAAAAGTAGTTTAGTTTTATGGCCAAAGTTTCTGCAAAATTTGGTTGGCCTACTGCAAAGGGTTCGAGTAGCTGCCATACAACTTCTTATTTTATATGAGCATTACTCTATACATATTGAAGTTGGGTGTCTGAAATTTTGCCAAAAATAGTTTAGGGTAATGGCCAAAGTTACTGCAAAATTTGGTTGCGCTACTGCCAAGAGTTCGAGTAGCTGCCATACAACTTCTTCTTTTATAAGAGCATTACACTACACCTAATAAATCTGATATGTTTGAAATTTTGCCAAAAGTAATTAATGTTTATAATAATAATGATATAATGTTTATATAACGGTCATACGGGTATCTCAGAGTTGACACAGTCTACTCTACTACACTCTTCCTCGTTTTTCTATATGTTTTTCTTCTGCTTCGTGACAATGTGGTACTCCTTGACTTATTATTGTTATTATTTAATAATTATGAAAAGTTTAAAGTGAAATTTGATAAATTTGTTGTAAAATTGCTAGAATAATTTTAAAAATCTCCTTTTAAAAAAAATTGCTTTATCTCATCTTAAAAGTAACATGTACAACATTCCTGTGTTAACTTTTTACAATAACATTAACATAAATGAAAATTCCATTGAGAGGTCAAAAGGGTATACTAAATTTGCCATTATGTCACTATACTAAGTAAATAGTAGTTTACTTGATTTGCCAGCGTTTGAATAAAATATAATCGATGATTTAGAAAAGATTTAAAAACATGCTTTTCATTTTATATTTTGTTTTGTACTTACCTGAAAGTTCTACTACGCTCTTCCTCGTTTTTATACCCGTATGACTAAATAGTCAAAGGGTATAATAAATTTGCCATTACGCTTGTGACGCAGGGAAGGAGAGGGGGGGGGGGGTAGATATAGACTCAAGTATATGGATCGGATCAGAATCGAAAAATAAATCGATTTAGTGATGTATGTCCGTCCGTCCGCACGATAACTCAAAAACTATAGGAGCTAGGATCTTGATATTTTCGCAAATTCGTTTTTTTGCAATAGCCGTCATCGCTATTTAAATCCAGCCATTTTGGTCCATGGGTTCGGGTAGCTGCCATACAACTTCTTTTTTTATATGAGTATTACTCTGTACCTATTACAGCTGCGTGTCTGAAATTTTTCCAAAAGTGGTTTAGTTTTATGGCCAAAGTTTCTGCAAAATTTGGTTGGTCTACTGCAGTGGGTTCGTGTAGCTGCCATACAACTCCTCCTTTTATATGAGCATTACACTACACCTAATGAAGCTGGGTGTCTGAAATTTTGCCAAAAATAGTTTGTTGTAATGGCCAAAAATACTGCAAAATTTGATTGGTCTACTGCAGTGAGTTCGAGTAGCTGCCATAGAACTCCTCCTTTTATATGAGCATTACACTACACCTAATGAAGCTGGTTGTCTGAAATTATGCCAAAAATAGTTTAGTGTAATGGCCAAAGTTACTGAAAAATTTGGTGGGTCTACTGAAGAGGGTTCAAGTAGCTGTAATACAACTGATTCTTTTATATGAACATTACACTACACCTAATAAAGCTGTATGTTTGAAAATTTGCTAAAAGTAATTAACCGAATGATATAATGTATATGTTACGGTCATACGGGTATCCCAGAGTTGACCCAGTCTACTCTACTACACTCTTCCTCGTTTTTAATTTAGAAGAGATATGTAGGCTTCTTCTTGGGAAAACTGTTTTAAAATACTATGTATTTAAGCATAATATATACGAAATTGAATTTTTTTATTTTTAGATTTCATTTGAAGAAAACTGCAATTTCACACTGAAACCTATTTTTAACCAAATTTATACAACTAATTCCGGTTGCTAAGAGGAACATTTGTGCAAAATTTCAAGTCAATTGGTCAAACGGTTTTGACTCGACATCAAAAACATTGAAAAGGCTTCTTTGCGCTCTCGTGCCCAAACGGTTTAACCGAACTCAACAAAAATTTGTGCCAGACTCTCTTTTCGACTGCGAAACCACCCTGTAAAATTGGACACAAATCGGAAACACAAAATTTTTTGGAAGCCCACCAGGTCGAAATGGGTTAAATTATTCCAACCAAATATTATTGTACAGCTAGTTCCGGTTGCTAAGATGAACATTTGTGCAAAATTTCAAGTCAATCGGTCAAGCCGTTTTGACTCGACATCCAAAAAACAAAAAATCTTAAAACGGCTCTGGAGTCGCAACCTGTTAACTTATAAAAATGTGACATAGCCTATGTCACCTCCCGGGCTCCCAGAATTATTCCTTTAAAATTTTGTGACAATCGGACCAGTGGTATTCACGTGAATCCTGGACAAACAAATAAACAAACAAACAAATTTTCTCCTTTATATATTAGACTAGCAGATTTACCCGGCGTTGCCCGGAAGCTTGCAAATTGTAAAAACGCAAGCTTCAGCCAATTTTTTGAAATTCTACTTTGCTTATAAATGAAGCCACAAAAAAATATTTGTAGAGTTCCGTTAACCCATCGTGGCCCAACAGCTTTTTATAGGTTTTTTCGTTGCTTTGTTATATATATTAGAAATGATTTAACCGATTAACTTCAAATTTTGTATATGTGTTCTTCTTTGAAAATGAAGTTCAATTTACTAACAGACTTGGAAGTTGTTAACCCCTGTCGACCCGACGATTGTTCAAAAAAAAAATTTGTAAGTAAATTACGTTCAATTTCTGAAAGTAGGTACAACTTCTTTGAATTAGGGGAATGCTTAAAAAAATGTTTTGTCGAGTTCTTTTAACCGATTGCGAAACAAAAACTTTAAAAAACAGTTTGAACGATTATCTCTAATTTTTCTATACATGGTGCTTCTTGAGAATTTGGTGCTCCTTGACGATAGAGTTGAGGATGTTAGGTTCCCGGCGAATAATGTTAACTGAATTAAAATGACTATTGGTCAAATGGGGATACTAAGTTTGCCATTATGTCATTATACTATATATACTATGTCAATAGTAGTTATCTTGAATTGCCAACGTTTGAATAAAATATAGTCGATGGTTTATAAAAGATTTAAAAATTTGCTTTTCAACTTATATTTTGTTTAGTACTCACCTGAAAGTTGTAATACGCTCTTCCTCGTTTTTTTATGATTTGATGAGAGAAATGTAGGCTTATTTTTTGGAAAAACTGTTTTAAAATACTATGTTTTTAAGCATTATATATAAGAAATTGAATTTTTTGATTTTTAGATTTCATTTGAAGAAAACTGAAAATTTCATTGAATCTTTGTTCAAAACGCATAAACAGGTAAAAACCAAATTAACCATGTGGGTTTTAATTAAAATGCTGGTACAAAATTTTCAATAAAATACTTTTAATCGTATAAGAAAATAAAATTTATAGAAAACTTCATGGCGTCGTCGTGGAAAACGGGTTAATCGAATTAACTAAAACTTTTTGCAGCCTCTCTTTAGACTGCAAAATCAACCTGTAAAATTGGACACAAATCGAAAACACAAAATTTTTTGAAAGTCCGCCAGGCCGAAATGGGTTAAATTATTCCAACCAAATTTATACAACTAATTTCGGTTGCTAAGAGGAACATTTGTGCAAAATATCAAGTCAATTTGTCAAAAGGTTTTGACTCGAAATCAAACACATTGAAAAAGCTTCTTTGCGCCCTCGTGCCCAAACGGGTTAACCGAACTCAACAAAAATTTGTGCCAGACTCTATTGTCGACTGCGAAACCACCTTGTAAAATTGGACACAAATCGGAAATACAAAATTTTTTGGAAGCCCGCCACGTCGAAATGGGTTAAATTATTCCAACCAAATTTATACAACTAATTGCGGTTGCTAAGAGGAACATTTGTGCAAAATTTCAAGTCAATCGGTCAAACCGTTTTGACTCGACATCAAAAACATTGAAAAAGCTTCATTGGCCCTCGTGCCCAAACGGGTTAACCGAACCCAACAAAAATTTGTGCCAGCCTTTCTTTTCGACTGCAAAACCACCCTGTAAAATTGGACACAAATCGGAAACAAATAATTTTTTGGAAGCCCGCCGGGCCGAAATGGGTTAATATTTTCGAACCATCTTTATACAACTAATTCCGTTTGCTAAGAGGAAGATTTGTGCAAAATTTCAAGTCAATCGGTCAAAATGTTTCGGCTCGACATCAAAAACATTGAAAAAGCTTCCTTGAGCCCTCATGCCCAAACGGGTTAACCGAACCCAACAAAAATTTGTGCCAGCCCCTCTTTTTGACTGCAAAACCACCCTGTAAAATTGGACACAAATCGGAAACACAAAATTTTTTGGAAGCCCGCCGGGCCGAAAGGGGTTAATTTATTCCAACCAACTTTATAACATTAACTCCGTTTAATAAGAAGAACATTCGTGCAAAATTTCAAGTTAATCGGTCAAACCGTTTCGACTCGACATCAAAAAAACGAAAAAGATTAAAACGGCTCTGGAGCCGCAACCTGTTGACTTATAAAAATGCGACATAGCCTATGTCACCCCCCGGGCTCCCAGAATTATTCCTTTAAAATTTTGTGACAATCGGACCAGTGGTTTTCACGTGAATCCTGGACAAACAAACAAACAAACAAACAAATAAACAAACAAATTTTCTTCTTTATATATTAGATAATATATATATATAAAAGCGAAAGTTTGTTTATTTGTTTGTTTGTTTGTTTGTATGTAGCAAATAGACTCCTAAACTGCCCAGCCGATTTTCATTAAAATTTGTATATAGAGGTTTTTGGGTATGGAAAGAAATAGTGGCACAAAAATTTTGTTCTAACCGACCGCCAAGTTGGGCTTGTGGTGCAAGTACTTAAACTTCTTTGTTCTAAAATGAAAACGGTTTGACCGATGGACTTCAAATTTGTATACGTGATGCTCTATGAGAATTGAGTTGACACTATTAACAGTTTTGGAATTTGTTAACCCATGTCGGGCCGACGGGTGGTCAAAAAAAATTTTGGGTCCAAATTTTGTCCGATTTTACAAAATTCTGCTTTGGATTAAAAGCAAGCCCCGAAAAAAATTTTGTTGAGTTCCATTAACCCATTGCGGCCCAACAGCTTTTTTTAGTTTTTTTGAATACTTTACTCCAAATTTGAAACGGTTTCACCAATTGACTTCAAATTTTGTATACGTGATGCTCCTTGAGAATTGAGTTGACACTATTAACAATTTTGGAATTTGTTAACCCATTTAGGGCCGACGGGTGGTAAAAAAAATTTTGGGTCCAAATTTTGTCCGATTTTTTGTGCTTTGGCTAAAAAAAAGAAAGCTTCAAAAAAATTTTGTTGAGTTGCATTAACCCATTGCGGTCCAACAGCTTTTTATAAATTTTTTGGTTACTTTGCTCTAAATTAGAAACGGTTTAACCGATTTTCTTCAAATTTTGTATATGTGTTCCGTTTTGAGAATGAAATTAACTCTTTTAACAGACTTGCAATATGGTTAACCCATGCCGGCCCGACAATTGACAAAATAAAGATTTGGAAGCAAATTACGTCCAATTTTGCGCAATACTGCTTTGTGTAGGTCCGTTAACCCATTTGGACACAGTGGCTTTTTATAGATTTTTGCGTTACTTAACTCTAAATTAGAAACGATTTGACCGGTTGACCTCAAATTTTATATGTGTGAAGGAACTTGAAAATGGAATTGAGTCTGTTAACAGTCGGTCCTACGATTGGTCAAAAAAAATTTACGGAAGTAAATAACGTCAAATTTTGGAAAGTAGTTTGTACTGCTTTGAATTACAGAAAGTTTCAAAAATTACTAGAATAATCCTAGAAAAATCGTTTTAAAAAAATTTCTTTCATACATTTTAAAGTTTACATGTGAAAACCGTGTGTAATTTTTGTGTTAACTTTTAGCAGTAACATCAACTTTAATTAAACCTCCATTGAGAGATGCAGCAACGCGCACCGGGTATTAGCTAGTTCTTGATAAAATATGACCATTGTAAACAAGCTTTGCTGTATGATTCGGAATGCTACCAGTTCTTTTAATAGCCATACATATAGGGATTACACCCACGATACTTGAAAAACTTAAAATCACAAAATCACTATATGAGGCATACACAAAAGATCCAAACAATATTGAAAAAAGATTAAAATAAATGCTATTTAAAATGAAAGTAGAAAAATTAATTAAGGAAGCTAAAAATAAACTTATTATTAAAAGTTTGAAAAAGCAGGGAATGACTGCAGGTATCATTTCATTAATGTAGAAAACAATTAATGAAATGAGACGGCAGATACTATTAATAAATTTTTTAATGAAATAAGTAAATGTATTCTAACTGAGAGTCGGAATTTTTGCGCAGTTAATAATGCTGCTTATAAAATATATAATAGTAAATCGTTATTTTTTGCTCCAGTTACAGAAGGTGAAATCTATCAAATTATCATGGAATTAAATAAAATTACAACTCGAGGATTAAATCAAATAACAGTAAAAGACTTACGGGAATTGGTTAATGTTATAAAACAACCTTTAGAGATAATGATCAATAAATGTTTTACAGAGGGTATAGTTCCAGATCAACTTAAAAAATCCTTTATAGTTCCTATACATAAATCTGGGTTAAAAAAAATATTGTAAATTTATAATGCATTAGTTTTTGGATTCTGTGTAAGTTCGGTATTTATTGATTTAACAAAAGAATTAGAGATAGTAAATCATTCCAGTTTATTAACTTTTTTAGAGAACATGGGAATAAGAGAAAATAGTAATCTTTTATTAAAAAGTTATTTAGCAAATAGGACCCAATGCGTTAAAATTAACGAAATTTTGGGCGATGAACTATTAATAAAAACAGGTGTACCACAATAGTTTCTTCTTGGGTCGCTGTTATACTTACTACATAAAATGAACATACCAAAAAATAATATCATGTCAAATTACAATGTTAATGCAGATGACACCAATATCAATATCCATAATGTTTGTATTTTCTACTTTAGTCGATGTTACGCATCTGAGTGTAGTCTGTTTTATTTATTTATTTTAAGTTTTTGTAAGTTTTTTTTTTTTTTTTTAGTGTTTTATTTTTCTATTCATTATGTTATTTTTTACAATTCAAAAACAAAAACTTAAAAAGAATTCTTATATGCTAAAATGTAATTTGTACATGGCTGACCAATATGTCAGCTCTCACAATTTATTAGAACCCTATTAATATATTTCTCTTTTGGTGTTTTAATATTGATATTTTATTTTCAACATAATATAATTTTAGTTTTAATTTAATCTTAATGTAATTGAATTTATTGGAAAAATTTTTTAAATAAAAACCAATTTTTTTATTTTTGTGTTTTATAAAATCTTAAAACTAAACTAACCTAATACTTATACCTATACCTAAACCTACAATAACCTACGTTACATCTAAATTTTTCCAAAAGTATGGTTTTTTAATTTCTAATTTATTTTTTGCAGGAATATACATATCATATTTAAACAACTCATTGTCATTAATATTTATTATATTTAAATTTAAAGGTATTTGTTTTATTTTCGCGTTTCTTTTATAGTGGTATAAAATCGGAAAGTTTTGATTATTTTCGATATAATTATGTTTGTCCAAAAACACGAATCCTTCTGGAGGCAAAAAACCTGTAACTAGGCAGTTTTTAATGTACTCAAAATTTTCGTACCATGGATGGCAGATTAATGAGTTCTCGTATGATTCACTACTCCTTTGTATATGGTTACGTATGAGACGAATGATAAAATTGTCGATTCTAATTATGTTCGCCTTATCGTATATAAATTTATTTGAATAATAGTGCATATTCGTGTTAGGTTTTCTATTGTAATTTGTACAAGCTCTTAAACACTTGCGTTCGAATATTCTTAATTTTTCCATCACAGAAGCATTAACATTATACCATATTGGACAGGCATATGTTAGTACTGGACGGATTAAGGTTTTGTAGCAGAGCAATTTAACATTGTTGCAAAGTGTTCTGGAAAAGAACAATTTTCCTAAATTAATAAAGGCGTTATTTGCTTTTCTTATTTGATTTTTAACATGATAGTTAAAGTTTAACAAATAATTATAGTGAACTCCTAAATACTTGAAGTTCACAGAGTTTTTAATTTTTGTTTTGTCTGGAGTTAATATATAAAAATCTCTCCAGCATGATTTAACATTATATTTTACCTTGTTAATAGTATTCCTGAATAACATAGTTTCACATTTTTGATAATTTACTTTTAGCTTCCAAAGATTACTATAAGATATCACTTTATAAAACATTTTTTGTAAAATGTATTGTGCATCTCTTAGATTATTACTCGTTGCGTAAATTGTCAGATCGTCAGCAAATGCTATACTGTAATTGGGCTCTAAATTTTTATTTAGAGAATTCAGTAATTCGCTTAAGTATATATTGAACAAAATTGGGGAATTTACAGTGCCCTGTTGTAACCCATCGGATAATTTGAATTCTTTGGATAAATGATTATCCGGCCCCCATGTGCTAAAAGTTTTACCTCTAATCATGTTGTTAATCAGAATAACTAAATGTAAGGGATATTGATATTTTAAGAGTTTGTATATTATACCATCAATCCAGACGGTGTCAAAAGCTTTTTCAAAATCCACAAAACATGCTGCTACAACCTTATCATCGTTTATATTTTTACATATATCCGATGAAAGCTTCGTCATAGCATGTATTGTGCTGTGTTTATGACGAAAACCAAACTGGTTTGATGGTATAATATTTTTAATCTCAGTTATTTTGACTATAAATTTATTTATTATTATTTCTAGGATTTTTCCTATATTTGGTAATAAACTTATTGGTCTATAACTGCTAGGATCTGAAGCACTTTTTCCTGGTTTTTTTAATGTAATAACAACTGCTTTTTTCCACTTATTTGGGAAGTAGCTTATATTAACCTTTTCATTGTTTTTGTCCATTGCAAAGGACAAATATTTTGGCGGTTAAAATCTCTTGTAAAAAATATAGTATTAAGTTTTGACAAGTGTTTTCGTAATATTTGAACTTTATTTTTTTTTTTTTAAATTTTGATTGTATTCAGCAATTTGCTATTAATGCTTTAAATGTCAAATTAATTGCCACCATAACTAGAGAAAATTTGGATGCGAAGAGTAAGTGCATATTTTTTAATTATATTTTACAAAAAAACACTATTATTTAAATATTTTGTAACTTAAATTTGAAGTTAAACCTACCCTTTTCAAAATAAAATTATTATCCGATATATTAAACTAATATTTGGGTTGAAATATTTTTGTAAAAGTGTGTGTCCATTGTAATGGACTATTACAAATAACGTGTGTAAATAAATTTCTAATATTCATAAAATATGTGTTTTGTATAGAATAAGTAACGTATGAGAATATTTTGAATTTAGAGAACTCAAGTACCAATCTCGCAATGGAAGTAGATGAAATTTTAAATTTACTATTGGCAGATAATGATGCTGATGAAGACGACGATGAAATTGGTGACGATTTTACATCCGCATTATTTTTAAGGCCAGGTATATAATACGATATAATAATTGCAATATTTGTGATATAGCAATATTGGGATAAACTAAATTTTAGGTGCTGATAAAGTATTTCTAAATCAGGAAAAGGAATATCAAAATAATATAGAGGTTTTGAACGACGATAATGATGATATTAATAATAATTCGGTTGACCCATATATGAATAGCAATAATGCTGAAACCACGGCTAAAAAAAATATCAAATGGAGAAAAAAGCCTTTTGATGATTCCAATTTGTCATTTCCTAGTTTTGAAAAAGTAAATAATGAAGATATTTTTGAAGATTGTCCTTTTAATTATTTTTCTCAATATCTACCTGCATCTTTTTTTGAAGATACGGCTTTTTATACAAATAAATATGCCCAAATAAATAATAATTTTTCATTTCGTCATACAAATGCAGATGAAATAAAAGATCTTTTTGCGCTTCACATACTAATGGGTTGTATAAAATATCCTCGAATTAGTATGTTTTGGGAGTCTGGTTTTCGCATTCCTGCATTTGAAATAATGAAGGAAAGACGCTTTTATGAACTGAGATCTAATTTACACGTGATGGATGTATCAAATATTCCAAGTCAATGTACAGACAAATTTTTCAAGGTTCGAGTAATTTTTGATACTATTAGAAGCAGAATGCTCAAAAAAAATCTTGAAGAGCAAGTGTGTGTAGATGAGGCAATAATACCATTTAAGGGGCGTTTACAAATAAAACAGTATATTAAAGGTAAAGCTTAAGAATTATAGATAGATTTGTTTATTATCTATATCTCTATATAGGTAAACCTTACCCATGGGGAGTAAAATTGTTTATGCTCTGTGGTCGTAGCGGATTCTGTTACGATTTCATTGTTTATCAAGGATCCACAACAGAGCTTTCAATGGAAAATTTGAAAAACTTTGGGTTTGGAGCGACAGTAGTTTTACATTTTAAAGAAAGATATAGGCCTGGTCAATTTCTTTTTTTTGATAACTATTTTACTACCTACAATTTATTGGAATTACTTGCAATCGATGGTATAAAAGCGGCTGGAACTGTTAGGATCAATCGATTTGGCAAACCACCGTTAACAAATTCTAAAGAAATAAAGAAACTTGGAAGAGGAAGTTCAGAAGAAATAGTTAGTGTGGATGAAAAAATTGTTCTTACGAGGTGGTACGACAATAAAGATGTTTTTTTTGGTTCAAATTTCGTTGGTTTGGGGCAAAAAGATTTGGTTGAAAGATGGGATGGAAATCAAAAGAAATATATAAAAATTGAAAGGCCCGAAGTTGTAAAATTATATAATCAATCAATGGGAGGGGTAGATAAGTTTGACCAACTAATGAGTTACTACAGGATAAGAAGGAAATTCAAAAAATGGACTTTACGAATGATTTTCCATGCAGTTGATATGGCAATAGTGAATAGTTGGTCAGAATATAAAGAAAGATACAAAGAATTAGGAATAAATAAAAATGCAATGGATTTACTTGAATTTAGAAAAACGCTTGCGTTAAATCTTATACATTTACATAGAACGACACTTGCCAAAAAAAGGGGAAGACCCAGTTCAACTCATTCATCGCCTTCCACTTCAAGAGAACAAACCCCAATATTATTTTCCAAGAAGAGTCGGGAAAGTATACCTATTAAAGAACACAGGCTTGATTCTGTAGCTCATTTTCCCGATTGGGATACAAATGTAGAAGCCTCAAGATGCAAACGGTGTAAAACTGGTAAAACACATGTAATTTGTAGTAAATGTCAAGTGCATTTATGTTTCGTAAGAACAAGAAATTGCTTTAAATTATATCATCTAGAATAAAATAATTTAAATGTGACGTTATTGATTTTATTACCTATAATGAGATTTGTACTTGAAATTTATTTCTGATGTGATATGTAATATATGTATAAATTGTTAAGTAACTGATAATGAAATTTTTTTTTTATATTATATTAACTGATAATGAATTCTTTATTTTTATGTTATATTACCTGATAATGAATTACTTTTTTTTATGTTATGTATTTTTAGGTTTTTTTTTATGTTATTGATTATATAATGAAGTAAATTAATTATGTTATTTACGTAAAGAAATAATTTAAAATAAATGAAGTGAAATAAATATAAATAAAAATTATGGTAAAATGATTTAATTTTTTTTTATCTTTGACTGTTTTTGTCCATTGTAATGGACATTCCTAAAAACATACTATTATTAATAAATATTGGTTTTTTAGGTTTGAAATAGTTTAAGGGACGTACTACAATCAGATTTACTGTAAAAATTAATTTTTTTCTAGATGAATTTAAATTTTGCAGTGAAAGGGTTAAGGCAATTGTTAAAAATTATTGTGTATAAGTTAATTACTGAAATAGGAAGATGTTTTAACACTATATTTGGAATTTTATCTATACCTGCCGATGTTTTACCTTTAAGTTTTGATAAAATATCTTTGAGTTCATTTTGATCTATAAAATAATTATTTAAAGTTTCATTTTCAAGTAAATTATTTGAATGTAAATGATTGTTAAATTTAACAAGGGATATGTTATTTGTTTTGTTATTTTGAATTATTTGGTTTAAATTGTTAATACTTTGCTCTACATTGTTACTTATCGGGGTAAATCTGTTTGTAACTTGCTTTTGAACTTGGTATAAATGAGTTGCCATTACTTCATTTATGTGTTCGTTTTCTTTGATAAAATAATTATTGTTTTCTATTTTAAGTTTATTTAAATTTAATTGGGCGTAGTTTAGAATTTGCGTATTGTTAATTGGAATTTTTAAGTAGTCAATTTTGTTTGAGGTTTGTTTTTTATAAATTTTTTTAATTTCAGAAAACAAGTTTTTATTGTTTGATAATTTTATGTTTTTGATTCTGTTAGTCCAATAATTATTTATTGAGAGTTTAGTATTTTGTTTTATTAACGAATTTATGTTTTTCAGTAATGAATTAATTCTTAAAAATGATGGTGCATTTTTGTCTATTTTTAATTTAATTAATTTAAATTTAGCTGTAAGTAATTCACTTTTATATTTTTTAAGTCTAGTAATAGTTGGATTTAAGTAAATATCTAGGCTATTAAAATTATTGTTTTTGGATGGGATTGTTAACGACATTGCTTTCCGTATTGAATTTTCAATGTTTTCGATATAAAAGTCAATGTCCCTATCTGTTAGGTTTTTATTGTTCGGAATATTTTTAAGAATATCATCATTTCTTACTAAATTATTTAACACTTTTTTAAATTTGTTCCATTTAGCTTTCCTAAATAAATAAAGTTTTTCAGGTGATGGAGCCAGTAAATATTCTTCCCTATTATTATAACTAATTTCAGTCCCTAAAGCTAAATGGTCACTATCATAAGAAAATGTTTTTATTTGGTTCTGATTATTAGTTTTTAAATTAATTCTTATGTCAGTAAGGAATATGTCGATATACGATTCTCCTCTCGGAAATGACGGTATATCGGACGAATATAATTTAATTCTATACATACACTTAAATCTTTCGATAAATTTTTCGAGAATAGATCCTCGAGCATTATTTGATTGATTTCCCCATTTTGTGTGTTTAGCGTTTAAGTCTCCTGCCAAAATAAAATAGTTGTTAATGTTATCTAATTGAAGAGTTTGAAATAATTCCAGTAATTCTTTATTAAAATTAGCATTATGATTTTGTGATGCATAAGCAGATATTATAAAAAGACTTTTATTTCTATTTAAAAGTCTTATTTTTATAATACATACTTCTAAACATTTGAACCTATTTAGATTATAATCTTTAATTATATCAAATTTTAAATTATTTTTAATTAGAATGGCCGTACCTCCACCTAAAGTAGCTTCAGATCTATCATGTCGAATTAATTTATAATCCTTTATTTTTATACGACTAGTTTTATCTAATTTCGTTTCACATAAGGTAACCACATCCGGGTTGTGAACATTTAAAAAATTTATTAATGAGAGTTGTTTAAGATAAGATCTACAAGAATTTACGTTTATAGAAAACATTTTTAATTTTAATTGTAGCAAAGTTTTATTCATCATCATGGACAGTTTCAAATAAGAAATCTACCCTTGCAGATAAACTTTGCATTTCTTTTTGCATTTCATTTTGTGCATTTTTAAAATCTTCATTTAATTTGTTTACATTTTTTGTTAAATCACTTATAGCTAAAAGTATTTTATCTAAATTTATGTTGTTATTGTTATTTGTATTATTTTCAGATGAAATATTATTTTTATTGTTGGCATTGTTATTGTTGTCATTAATATTGTTATTGTTGTTAATATTGTTATTGTTGTTATTAATATTGTTATTTTTGTTGTTATTAGTATTGTTGTTGTTGTTGCAAACAGCATTTGCATAGGAGCAGGTGCTTTTTACAAAACTATAAATTTTTGTTGTTTTATTTATTGTTTTTTTTATTTTATTTTGTTTACTTATCTCAATATCATTTATTTTTTTTGTGAAGACTGGGCATTTTGTGTAAGATGCAGGGTGACCATATGACTTGCACAAAGTACAAAATAATTTTTCTGCTGGGCTTTCTTTTTTAATAGTGCAGTTTGCTGGTAAGTGGTTACCGCCACATTTTACACATCTTAATTCCATATTGCAATTATAAGCCGAGTGGTTAAATCGCTGGCATCTTTTGCATTGTGTTATAGTTGGTTTTTTTAATTTCTCCCATTTTATTATCTGATGGTCAATATGTTTTATATTAAGAATGTTGTTAATTGAACTTTGTGGTTCCGCTTGAACAATGTAGATTGGTAACTTTATATTTTCTTTAATTGACTTTTTTGTGGTCATTCTCAATACTTTGGAGAATTTACATTGTTCTACATTATTTGAATTAAGTAAGTTCAGTATTACTTCTGGTGCGTAGTCGTGATGAAGGCCTTTTAACACAAGGCTAATCGGTCTTTGGCTCTTCATAGTATATGAGAAGCATTCTACTTTAGCTTCTTTTAAAGATTCAAAAGTATTTTTAAATTCATTTTCGGTTTGCAAATAAAGAATATGGCGTGTGTTTTTAATTGACTTAATAAAATAATTTGTAATTTTTAATTGAAATTTAATTAATTTTTTTATTATGTCTAAGTCATTAGACGTAATAAATATTGGTGGCACTTTTTTGTTTTTAATGTTATTAGTTGGGATATTATTTATATTGTTATTTTGTGATTTTGAGTTTATTTCAACATCAGGGTTAGAATTTTTTGGATTATTTATATTTTTATTATTTTTTGGTGGTTTTGAATTAGATGGACCGGGTAAGTTTTTTATATTTTCATTATTAATATTCTTGCTATTATTTGTATTATTAATCATTTTATCATTGTTTTTTGTTTTTAAAATTTCCAAGTAATTAAGGTTACTTGCAATTTCTTTTTCACATGTTTTATTTTTTTCGTCATTGATGATGACGTCATTGACATTATCTGTTATATCAAGATCGTCATCATCTCCTAATAATTGAAATCTATTGGTTTCAGTTGAATTGTCATTTATTAATTGATTCACTTTAGATTTCATAGATAATAATTCATTTTTAATACTTTCGTTATTTATAATTTTAATGTTTTTTTTGCTTGGTACTTTTTTTATATTTTTAGATACCATTTTATGTATTGTATCTTTTTTTATATTCGTGCGTTCGTTGTCATTAAACATGCGGTATATTATACCGCATGAATATAAAAAAGAAAATTAATTATGCACTTATTTTTAACTATTTCTTTTTTTCACTATTCTATATAAATAATTTTAAGTTTTTTGTTAAATGTTATTGTTTTTTGCACTTTTACGCGCGTTTTTCAAATAAATTTTTTAAATTTTAGTTTTTTTTTTTTTTTTTTAAGACCGATACTGTTTTTTTGTCAATAGCTCACGTCTACTCTTCTCAAGAGATCAATTCGAACTCAAGTTTTTGTAAGTAAATTACGTCCAATTTTTGAAATTAGGTAAAACTTCTTTGAATTAGGGGAATGTTTAAAAATGGTTTTTGTCGAGTTCTTTTAACCTATTGGAAAACAAAAACTTTAGAAAACCGTTTGCAAAACAGTTTTACCGCTTATCTCTCATTTTTCTATACGTTTTTCTTCTGCTTCTTCATAATTTGGAGCTCCTTGAATTTTTATTGTTATTAATTAATAATTATGAAAAGTTTAAAGTGAAATTTGATAAATTTGTTGAAAAATCCCTAAAAAACTAGTTTTAAAAAAATGCTTTATTACATTTTAAAACTAAAATGTACACCATTCTAGTGTTAACTTTTTTCAATATCATCAACTTAAATTAAAACTCCATTGAGAAGTCAAAAGGGTATACTTAATTTGCCATTATGTCATTCTACTAAGTAAATAGTAATTTACTTGAATTACCGGCGTTTGAATAAAATATAGACGAAGGTTTAGAAAATCAGCAACTTATATTATGTTTTGTACTTACCTGAAAGTTCTAATACGCTCTTCCTTGTTTGTTGATGATTTTATGAGAGAAATGTATGCTTCTTTCTTGGAAAAACTATTTTAAAATACTCTGTATTTAAGCATAATATATACGAAATTGATTTTTTTGATTTTTAAAATTTATTTGAAGAAAACTGGAATTTTACACCGAAATCTTTTTTTAAAAAACAACAACTGCAAAGTAGATAAAAAACAAAAACTTACTAAAAAATGTTGAAAAGGAAAATGTAACGTTATTTAATTTTAAAGATATTATTATTATTCGGATTCTTTAATAGCTTTATTTTTATTATTACTAATATTATCTCATTTAGACTTAGCACTATTTGAAACTATTTGAGAGCAAAAAAATTAGTATTACTAATTACGTGAGCTTTTAGAATAAAGATTAACTTGCGTTAATACCAAAAATTAGAAAATTTCATTGAATCATTGTGCAAAACGCGTAAACAGATCAAAACCAAATTAACCCTGTGGGTTTTTACAATTAAAAAGCTGATACAAAATTTTCAATAAAATTCCTTTAATCGTTTAAGCAAATAATATTTAAAGAAAACTTTAAGGCGTCATGGTGGAAGACGGATTAATCGAACTTAGTCCTAACTTTTTTGCAGTCTCTCTTTGGACTGCAAAATCAACCTTCTAAGTTGGACACAAATCAGAAACAAAATTTTTTTTGAAAGCACGCAAGAACGAAATTGGTTCATCCCAACCAAATTTATACAACTAATTCCGGTTGCTAAGAGGAACATTTGTGCAAAATTTCAAGTCAATTGGTCAAACGGTTTTGACTCGACATCAAAAACATTGAAAAAGCTTTTTTGTGCTATCGTGCCCAAACGGGTTAACTGAACTAAACAAAAATTTGTGACAGACTCTCTTTTCGGCTGCGAAACCACACTGTAAAATTGGACACAAATCGGAAACACAAAATTTTTTGGAAGCCTGCCAGGCCGAAATGGGTCAATTCGTTCCAACAAAATGTATACAACTAATTCCGGTTGCTAAGAGGAACATTTGTGCAAAATTTCAAGTCAATCGGTCAAGCCGTTTTGACTCGACATCCAAAAAACTAAAAAGTTTAAAACGGCTCTTGAGACGCAACCGGTTGACTTATAAAAATGTGACATAGCCTATGCCACTCCCGG
This sequence comes from Dolichopus griseipennis, assembly GCA_963082915.1. Classification (NCBI taxonomy): domain Eukaryota; kingdom Metazoa; phylum Arthropoda; class Insecta; order Diptera; family Dolichopodidae; genus Dolichopus; species Dolichopus griseipennis. Next base: position 253,674,552 of record OY720441.1, on the reverse strand, counting down.
GCTCCCAGAATTATACCTTTAAAATTTTGTGACAATCGGACCTGTGGTTTTCACGTGAATCCTGGACAAACAAATTTTCTCCTTTATAAATAGATAATTCTTGATAAAATATGACCATTATAAACAAGCTTAGCTGTATGATTCGGAATGATACCAGTTCTTTTAATAGCCATACATATAGGGATAATTTGTTTCTTAATTTTTTTAATGTGTTTGTTCCATCTTAAATTTTCATCAATTATCATTCCTAAATATTTAACGCTATCCACTCTTTGAATTATATTATTTTTTATCTTCAGAGTAATATCATCATATTTTTTTTCTGGGTTTTGAATATTATATAATTAGTTTTTTTATCATTTAAACTTAGTTCATTATACTCTAACCAATTACATAATGTTTCCAAGTCCTTATTTAGTACCCCTTCCAATTCTTTCATTGTTATATAATTTAGCTTTTGCAATCACATTGGTGTTATCTGCATTAACATTGTAATTTGACATGATATTATTTTTTGGTATGTTCATTATATATAGTAAGTATAACAGCGGTCCAAGAAGAGACCATTGTGGTACACCTGTTTTTATTAATAGTTCATCGCCCAAAATTTCGTTAATTTCAACGCATTGGGTCCTATTTGTTAAATAACTTTTTAATAAAAGATTACTATTTTCTCTTATTCCCATGTTCTCAAAAAGTTAATAAACTGGAATGATTTACCATGTCAAATTCTTTTGTTAAATCAATAAATACCGAACCTACATAGAATCCATCAACTAACGCATTATAAATTTATAATATTTTTTTTAACCCAGATTTATGTATAGGAACTATAAAGGATTTTTTAAGTTGATCTGGAAATATTCCCTCTGTAAAACATTTATTGATCATTATCTCTAAAGGTTGTTTTATAACATTAACCAATTCCCGTAAGTCTTTTACTGTTATTTGATCTAATCCTCGAGTTGTAATTTTATTTAATTCCATGGTAATTTGATAGATTTCAGCTTCTGTAACTGGAACAAAAAATAACGATTTACTATTATATATTTTATAAGCAGCATTATTAACTGTGCAAAAATTCCGACTCTAAGTTAGAATATATTTACTTACTTCATTAAAAAATTTATTAATTTCCCTGCTTTTTCAATACTTTTAATAATAAGTTTATTTTTAGCTTCCTTAATTAATTTTTCTACTTTCTTTTTGAATAGCATATATATATCTCTTTTCAATATTGTTTGGATATTTTGTGTGTGCGTCATATAGTGATTTTGTGATTTTAAGTTTTTCAAGTATCATGGGTGTAATCCAGTATTATTTCTAGTTCTGACAGTTACTGTTTTAGTACACAATTCTTACGCTTCCTGTATTGTTTTAACTAGTGTATCAATATCCACAATGTTTGTATTTTCTACTTTAGTTTTTACGATGTTACGCATCTGAGTGTAGTCTGTTTTATTTATAGTATAGTTTTGCGTTGGTATTTTCTTAACATTAATTGTTTTGATTGATGTTACGGCTATTTGGTGATCAGATAAACTGTTATCCTTTATTGTAAAAGAAACCTGATATTTTTCAATTAAGTTTGTTATTATATGATCTATTAGAGTTTTAGATTGAGCTGTATTTCTTCTTCTACTTTGCCTCTTATTAAGTACTAGCAGATTTACCCGGCGTTGCCCGGGAGCGTGCAAATTGCAAAAAAGCAAGTTTCGGTAATTTTTTCGAAGTAATGCTTTGGTTAAAAAGAACGCCTCAAAAAAATATTAGTGGAGTTCCGTTAACCCGTTGCGGCCCAGCAGTTTTTATAGGTTTTTTCCTTACTTTGCTATTAATTTGAAATTGTTTAACCGATTGACTTCAAATTTTTTATTCCTGTTCCTCTTTGACAATGGAGTTCACTCTATTAAAAGACTTGGAAATTGTTACCCCTTGCCACCCAACAATTTTTTTAAAAAAAAAAATTAGGGAAGGGTATTATGTCCAATTTTGCGAAATATTGCTTGGTCAAAGTTACAAAAACAGGTTTGTTGAGTTCCGTTAACCCATTGTGGCACAGCAGCTTTTTACAGATTTTTTCATTACTTTACTTTTAAGCAGAAACGATTATTCAATAAAAAAATTTTTGTAAATAAATTACGTCCAATTTTTGAAAGTAGGTAAAACTTCTTTGAATTAGGGGAATGTTTAAAAAAAGTTTTTGTCGAGTTCTTTTAACCGATTGCGAAACAAAAACTTTAAAAAACCGTTTGCAAAACAGTTTTAACGCTTATCTCTCATTATACCCGTATGACTATATAGTCCAAGGGTATAATAAATTTGCCATTACGTTTGTGACGCAGAGAAGGAAGGGGGGTAGATATAGACTCAAGTGTATGGATCGAATCAGAATCGAAAAATAAATCGATTTAGCTTTGTATGTCCGTCCGTCTGTCCGTCTGTCCGTCCGTCCGCACGATAACTCAAAAACTAAAGGAGCTAATATATTGAAAATTTCGCAAATTCGTTTTTTTTGCAATAGCCGTCATCGCTATTTAAATCCAGCCATTTTGGTCCATGGGTTCGGGTAGCTGCCATACAACTTCTGTTTTTATATGAGTATTACTCTGTACCTATTACAGCTGCGTGTCTGAAATTTTACTGAAAGTAGTTTAGTTTTATGGCCAAAGTTTCTGCAAAATTTGGTTTGTCTACTGCAGAGGGTTCGAGTAGCTGCCATACAACTTCTTATTTTATATGAGTATTACTCTCCACCTAATGAAGCTGGGTGTCTGAAATTTTGCTAAACATAGTTTAGTGTAATGGCCAAAGTTACAGCAAAATTTGGTTGGTCTACTGGAGAGGGTTCGAGTAGTTGCCATACAACTCCTTCTTTTATGTGAGTATTCCACTACACTTAATAAAGCTGTATGTTTGAAATTTTACCAAAAGTAATTAACTGAATGACATAGTGTATATATTACGGTCATACGGGTATCCCAGAGTTGACACAGTCTACTCTACCATACTCTTCCTCGTTTTTCTATACGTTTTTCTTCTGCTTCTTCATAATTTGTTGCTCCTTGAATTGTTATTGTTATTAATTAATAATTATGATAAGTTTCAAGTGAAATTTGATAAATTTGTTGAAAAATCCCTAAAAAACTCGTTTTAAAAAAATTGCTTTATTACATTTTAAAATTAAAATGTACACCATTCTTGTGTTAACTTTTTTCAGTAACATCAACTTAAATTAAAACTCCATTGAGAGGTTAAAAGGGTATACTAAATTTGCCATTATGTCATTATACTAAGTAAAGATAAATATATTTTTAATATATTAAATACAAACAAACGTCAATATTTAAAAACAAAAAAAACTTTATACGCAAAAGATATCACAATTTTTATCTTATAATCTTTATTGATTATTATAATAACACAACAAAATGTCAAAACAAGTAAACAAAGCAAATTGCAAAGCTCAATGCAAATCAAATATTAATTTTAGGAAGGATAAAGTAATTCAATGTGATGCAGAATGTAGAAAAAGGTTCTATAACACCTGTTCTGGATTAAGCATTGAAGATTTTGATCATCTCCAAGGTAATCTAGACGAAATCTGGTTTTTTTATAATTTGCAAAGAAAAAAGTCGAAAACGTAAATCAATTGGACTAAATACAACTGCAAATATATCAGTAGCTGGTACAAGTAAATCTACATCTGGCAAAGATAATTCTAGTGGTGGAATACATGAAAAACTGGAGCTAATTATTTCAAACCAAACTAAATAAGCTAATGATTTTCAGAAACTGCAAAGTGAAGTTGGAAATGATTTTTTGAAACTGCAAAGTGAAGTTCGAAATTTAAAAGAATACATGGATTCATTAATTGACCAAAACTTAAACCTGCAGAACGAAAACAAGCTTCTCAGAAATGAAATAAATAAAAATAAAATCGGTCTGGAAAAAATTAAACAGAAAAAACTTTTGAATATGATTGAAATAAGTGGAGTGCCTACAAAACTTGATTACCACTCAATACCCATATAGATTCTAATATATTCGACATAAATAATATTAAAATAAAAGATAAAAATTCACTGAAAATTCTCTATTTCAACGTAAGAAGCATTAAACATAAAATGGATGACTTAACACACATATAAGATAAATTAAAATACATTATTCATATTATTATTATAACAGAAACTTGGATTCTGGAAACTGAACAAGATCACATAAATATAAATAACTACAATAAGTTACTATCCTGTTGAAAAACTAGGCGTGGAGGTGGAGTTGGCTTGTTTGTACACAATTCTCTAAAATTCACACCAATTGAAATATATTGTGATGAAGTAAGCAGCTTTGTTAGTATTACTATAATTCATAACAAAGATAAATTTAATATTACTGGTATCTACCGGCCACCGGACAGTACACCAATCCATATAAAAACATTCCTTGAGAAGTTGGAAAAGTATCTTGAAAAACTAAAAAACAAAAAAAATTTTATTATGGGCGATCTTAACTTCGATATTAAATGTTCAAAAAATAAAAATACTGAAACTTACAAAACAATAATCGAAACCAATAGATTTTCCTTTTGTGCAAATGAAACAACTAGACCTCAATCTGGAACATGTCTGGACCACATTATAACCAATGATCTTGAAGCAGAAATTAATATTTCTCTATTTCAACACGATATTTCAGATCATTTGGGTATTGTTGTTGAATTAGAAAATGTAAATATTGCAAATAATAAAAAGATAACCGATCAGCTGATCCAAAAAATTAATTACAATTATGTCAAACAGGAATTAAAAAAATTTGTCAGCAATGCAGATAGGACCACCAGATGGAAAGACATTATAGAAAGAGCTACTGTGGTTAAAAAAAATGGGATGGAGTAAAAAACAATATTCTGCACCATGGATAGTTAATGAATGCATCGTGTTGATTGAAAGAAAAAATTATTGGTACAAGAAATATGCTCAAAATAGAGAATCAGAAACAATAAAGAACGTTTATAAATATTGGTTAAATAAAGCTACAAACTTGAAAAGGAAAAAGAGAGATGAATATGATAAAAGACAATTTCTAAAAGCAAAAAAAACCCAAAAAAAAATTGGCAATATATTAAAGAGCATATATGTAGTAACAACAAAAAACCAAATGAATTCTTTAAAAACGATGAGCTAGATCAAAATGAAAAAATTAATAAAATTAATCGATTTAATAATTTTTATGCTAATGTTGGTGTGAATTTGAAAATTGTATAAATGTTTACTACCCGAAAATGAGAACAAATAACGAATTCAAGTTCAAGTATATAAATTTAAATGAATGTCACAGGCTCATAGATAAATTAACTAACACTAAATCTGCTGGGCCTGATCAGCTGTCTCCATTGTTATTTAAAACCCGCAAGAATGAAATTGCTGAAAACATAACACATTTCATAAACAAATCTTTGATGAGTGGTGAAATGCCACTAACAATAAAAGTAAACAAAGTGGTACCCATTTATAAAAAAGAAGGAGATATTAATGACGTGAATAACTACCGGCCAATTTCTATCTCGTCAACTTTTTGCAAAATAGTTGAAACACTTGTAAATGATCAACTTACTGATTATTTATATAGAGAAAATTTAACAAATAATCGGCAGTACGGTTTTACAAGAAACTCAAGTACTCACGCAGCATTGTTCGACATAATTTCAGATATTCAATTCGGCATCGATAAAAATAAAAAAGTTGCCATAGTATTTTTTGATGTAAAAAAAGCTTTTGATTCTGTTGACAGAAATATAATTTTAAGAATTCTGTTTGAGCATGGTGTAAAAGGCAATGAATTTAACTGGTTTTCAAGTTATTTGTCAGATAGGTATCAATATGCGGAATGTGATGGAGTACAAAGCGAACTACGATGTGTTAAGTATGGTGTAATACAGAGCAGTGCACTAGGGCCTACCCTGTTTCCTAGTTATATAAGCGGCTTACTAAACACCACATAATTCGGTAAACCGTTTATGTACGCAGATGACCTAGCTATTGTATACACAGAAAATACATGTAGCAACCTAGAAGAAAAAATAAATGCAGATATGAGTAAAATTCAGAATTGGATGATGAATCACAGTTTAACAATAAATGTAAACAAAACTAAATGTATGTTAGTTAAAGGAAAACCCAACGATCATTTAAAAACAATTTTTGAGAGTTCAGAAGTAGAAGTGGTCCGCAGCTATAAATATTTAGGCGTTATCGTTGACAATAATCTCACTTGGGAACTACAAATCCAGGAACAATTGAAAAAAGCAAGGGAAGTGGCAAGAATCTTTAAATTAATAGGTAATCGAATTCCTTTTAATGTAAAAAGATCAGTATATTTCAGCATATTCCACTCCGCAACTACTTACGGTATTCAAAATTGGGGTAATGTTTGCAATAACAAATTAAATTTACTACAAGTGGCTCAAAATAAAGCCATTAAAAATCTATATGGAAATAAAACAAGAACCCCAACGCGGGAAATTCACAGTAAAAACAATATTTTACCTTTGCAACTTCTGGTAAAAAGTAAACTGGCAACACAAATACATCTAATAATTACAAATAGAATTAACTCAAGAGTTATACCGACTTTAAATAATGAAGTTTACACTTACAACACTAAAAATTCTACTCAGCTAAGAATCGTATCTTCAAAAGTCAGATCCAACAATCATGATACTCAGGGCTGGACTGAGAATGAATTTAGGACCGGGAAATTTAAAAATTTCGGCCCTTTTCAATACATTTTGTTTTAACAATCAAGTAAAGTTAAGAATAGCTATGCCTTTTGATGATTGATGAATATATGAGGAAAATTAAAGTCAAAAAATTACCACATATTTTTATAATAAAATACTAATTCTTTTTTATTTATTATTTAATATATGATTAAATAGAAAATGAACAATGAAATATAAAATAATTAGAATTAACAAAAAATAACATTTAGAAAACAAAATTTTTTTTTCATAAAATAACCAATTTTTAATAATAATTTTCTTATTTTTAATAATAAGTTTCAAATGTAATTTACTTTCTTTTTTATGTTAATAATTTTTTCAACAGACTACTTTTTTCTTTCAAAATATCAATAATTTCCTCGTTCTTAATAAAATTTAGAATATCTCTTTCGCATGACATTAACATAAAATCTTCTAAATGTGTTTGACTTAAGCAATTTCTCAATCTATTTAAGATGTATTTTAATTTTGAAAAACTTCTTTCACACGAAACTTGGCTTGAAGATAATGTTATGACAAATTTATACACAAAAAATGATTCCATGACATTTTCTCGAAAAACATTTTATCGAAAAACATTTGCTCGAACAACATTTGCTCGAACAACAATTATTCGAACAACAATTACTCGACTGTCATTTTCTGGTAAAATTAATAACCGAAAAATTCTTCAAAAAATCGCGCGATTTCCGCGAATCGTGCGAGAGAAATGATTTTTGAAAATTATTTAAATGTTATTTTTTTAATAATTATAATAATAATAATAAATATTTTTGTTCAATGACATTTCACCTTTTTGATTGAAAGCATACACTACTTATTCGTTGAAAATATTAAAATACTACTCTGTTAAGTTAAAAAAAAGTTATAAATATGAATTTATGTCAAGTTTTTTTACCAGAAAATGTTTTTGGAGTAAATGCTTTTCGATCAAATATAGTTTTATACATTTTCGAGAAAATGTTCTTCGACTAAATGTTTTTCGAGCAAATAATTTTGGAGTAAATGTTTTTCTAGAATATTTTTTTCGAGTAAATGTTTTTCTAGAATATTTTTTTCGAGTAAGTGTCGGGATACCAAAAAAAATACCAAAATTAAAAACGGTTTTTTTTATATGAAATCAATATTCAAAATAGATTTTTTGACAAATTAAAAATGGTACGCGCGTATCGATTTCGGGATACGTCGACGCATCGACGTACGGCGTATTGTACGTCATATGTCGTACGCTTTTGATTAGGTAAAGGCCTGAAAAAAAAAATCAAAAAATTGGTTTTTCCTTTTCTGTGGTAAATTTTTTATTTTTTGATTACATTAATTGTAAGAAAATTTGAAATTGCTATTGTTTTTATGGGAAAAATTAAAAAAAAAAATTGTTTCTGTGGGTTTTTTTTTTAAATTTGATATAAAAATAATATTTATGGGAATCATTTTTGATTTAATATTCGGCACGGCCCACCGGGAAACTCCCGGTACATTGGTAGGCCTGTCCAGCTCTGATGATACTATATATAACACAGCCTATAAAAACTTCAATGAATTGCCTGCAGAAATTAAAAATAATACCAATGACAATGTCAAGAAGAAGATAAATGAATACTACATCAGTAAAATCTAAAATGTCCGATTATGATAGCAATAGTTAACTTGAATTTTCTATATTTCATTTTATTTTTTGTTTTTTTTTGTGTTTTTTGTCTTGAATGAATTATTAGTGATCATTTTTATAATTTTTATAATCTCTACTATTTTATATATACAGTCAATAGTCATTATATTATTATTGTATAAATAATTTCTAATTATTTGTATTATTTTCTAAATTATATTATTAATTTCTAGTTTATAATAGTTTACTTTTATACTTTGTTTTATATATTACGTTTTGCATTCTTGAATTACTATTTAATTGTTCTTTATATTTATATTTTTTTTGTAAATTATATCTTTGTTAAAACTTAATATTTTATATTATATATATACGAGCACTAGTGCTCTCTCAGTTTAAATAAATGAAATAAATAAATAAAATAAAATAAATAGTAATTTACTTGAATTGCCAGCGTTTGAATAAAATATAGACGAAGGTTTAGAAAAGGCTTAAAAATCAGCTTTTTAACTTATATTTTGTTTTGTACTTACCTGTAAGTTCTAATACGCTCTTCCTTGTTTGTTTATGATTTTATGAGAGAAACGTATGCTTCTTTCTTGGAAAAACTATTTTAAAATACTCTGTATTTAAGCATAATATATACGAAATTGATTTTTTTGATTTTTAAAATTATTTGAAGAAAACTGCAATTTTACACCGAAATCTTTTTTTAAAAAACAACAACTGCAAAGTAGATAAAAAACAATGACTTACAAAAAAATGTAGAAAAGGAAAATGTTACGTTATTTAATTTTAAAGATATTATTATTATTCGGATTCTTTAATAGCTTTATTATACCCGTGCATACATATATGACATCGGGTATATTAGAATTGCTCCTCCGTTTGTAACGCATCGATCTAGACGAGCTAGATATAGTGTCAAGGGTACGTATCGGCTCAGAATCGAAAAATGAGTCGATCTAGCTATGTGTGTCTGTCCGTCCGTTCGTCCATCCGTCTGTGTGTCAGCACGATAACTCAAAAACTAAAAGAGCTACAGTTTTGAAATTTTCACAAAATATTTTTCAATCAATTTCTAGGTTCCCTATTTTTTTTGGTTAAGATCGGACCAAAACTTCGGGTAGCTCTCGAACAACTAACTTTTGTAACTCCAATATTTTCATATAAAAATTTTGCTATGCATCTTGTATTTAACATGAAATTATATAAATTTTGTTTTTTGTTGTTCTTTTCTTTATTTTTTTTTTGTAGATAACGATTTCGAGTTACGATTTCATATGATTTAAATGATGCGTAATTTATTTAAGATAAGCAAAAAAGAACACAAAGGTTTTTTTTTTAAGTAAATGGCTTATTGATATTGATAGATATATTCATTATGAATATGATGATTGTTATCTATCATGATGATCCATATATGAATATGAACATATGAAGTTGATATGAAGTTGATTTTGCTTAAGTTTGATATATTCGTGAATTAAAAATTAATTATGCATAAGAGATAGAATTGAAAAATTAGAGTAAGAGTTTTGAAATTCACACAAAACATCTTTTGGACATTTTTGAGGCTCCCTATTATTTTTGGTTAAGACCAGATCAAGGTTTCGGGGAGCTGCCACACAACTTCTTTGCACCAATATGAATTTCTTGGAAACTGATTATACTACGAGAATGAAAATTACACACTGTTAGTTATATAATGAATCGAGCACTTATATGAAGTTTCAAAAATTTACGGCCCCATATTCGGGGGGCTGCAATACAACTTCTTTGCACCAATATGAATTTCTTGGAAACTAATTATACTACGAGGATAAAAATTACACACTGTTAGTTATATAATGAATCGAGCATTTATCTGAAGTTTCAAAATGTTAAGGCCCCGTTTTCGGGCAGCTGCCATACAAAGTAATCAGTGCGATAACTGTGAATCTAATGAAGCTACGAGGTTAAAATCAAAACTGGGCATATAAAGTAATAGGGCAAGTTAGTTGGCAAAGTTGGACATCACTTGGACCAATTTTTAGGGTGGCTACTTTTTTTTTTTTATGGGATAATAAGTTAATCAAAAATTAAGGGATAATAAGTTAAATTTTTTTTTTTAATTATTTTACTTTCTTATATTTTTTTTGTAATATTTATAATAGCATAGGGGAAATAAATAACGGTTAGTGGGTATGCACGCGTATCTAAAAGTTGACAAGGGCAACTATAATCTTCCTCGTTTTAATTATTATTAATTATATCTCATTTAGATTTAGCACTATTTGAGACTATTTGAGGGCAAACAAATCAGTATTACTAATTAAGTGAGCTTTTAGAATAAAGATTAACTTGCGTTAATACCAACACTTAGAAAATTTCATTGAATCATTGTGCAAAACGCGTAAACAGGTCAAAACCAAATTAACCCTGTTGGTTTTTTATAATTAAAATGCTGATACAAAATTTTCAATAAAATTCTTTTAATCGTTTAAGCAAATAATATTTAAAGAAAACTTCAACGCGTCGTCGTGGAAAACGGGTTAATCGAACTTAATCCTAACTTTTTTGCAGTTTCTCTTTGGACTGTAGAATCAACCTTCTAAATTGGACACAAATCGGAAACACAATTTTTTTTGAAAGCCTCCACATCAAAAACATTGAAAAAGCTTCATTAGGCACTCGTGCCCAAACGGGTTAACTGAACTCAACAAAAATTTGTGCCAGACTCTCTTTTCGACTGCGAAACCACCCTGTAAAATTGGACACAAATCGGAAACACAAAATTTTTTGGAAGCCTGCCAGGCCGAAATGGGTTAATTCATTCCAACCAAATTTATATAACTAATTCCGGTTGCTAAGAGGAACATTTGTGCAAAATTTCAAGTCAATTGGTCAAACGGTTTTGACTCGACATCAAAAACATTGAAAAGGCTTCTTTACGCTCTCGTGCCCAAACGGTTTAACTGAACTCAACAAAAATTTGTGCCAGACTCTCTTTTCGACTGCGAAACCACCCTGTAAAATTGGACACAAATCGGAAACACAAAATTTTTTGGAAGCACGCCAGCCTGAAATGGGTAAAATTATTCCAACAACTAGTTATACAACTAGTTCCGGTTGCTAGAGGAACATTTGTGCACAATTTCAAGTCAATCGGTCAAGTCGTTTCAACTCGACATCCAAAAAACAAAAAAGTTTAAATCGGCTCTTCATCCGCAATCTGTTGACTTATAAAAATGTGACATAGCCTATGTCACCGTCGGGCTCCCAGAATTATTCCTTTAAAATTTTGTGACAATCGGACCTGTGGTTTTTACGAGAATCCTGGACAAACAAATAAACAAACAAACAAATTTTCTCCTTTATATATTAGATAATTCTTGATAAAATATGATCATTGTAAACAAGCTTAGCTGTATGATTCGGAATGCTATCAGTTCTTTTAATAGGGATAATTTGTTTCTTAATTTTTTTAATGTGTTTGTTCCATCTTAAATTTTCATCAATTATCATTCCTATATATTTAACGCTATCCACTCTTTGAATTATATTATTTTTTATCTTCAGAGTAATATCATCATATTTTTTTTCTGGGTTTTGAATATTATGTAATTATTTTTTTTATCATTTAAACTTAGTTCATTATACTCTAACCAATTACATAATGTTTCCAGGTCCTTATTTAGTACCCCTTCCTATTCTTTCATTGTTATATAATTTAGCTTTTGCAAACACATTGGTGTCATCTGCATTAACATTGTAATTTGACATGATATTATTTTTTGGTATGTTCATTTTATATAGTAAGTATAACAGCGACCCAAGAAGAAACTATTGTGGTACACCTGTTTTTATTAATAGTTCATCGCCCAAAATTTCGTTAATTTTAACGCATTGGGTCCTATTTGCTAAATAACTTTTTAATAAAAGATTACTATTTTCTCTTATTCCCATGTTCTCTAAAAAAGTTAATAAACTGGAATGACTTACCATGTCAAATTCTTTTGTTAAATCTATAAATACCGAACCTACATAGAATCCATCAACTAATGCATTATAAATTTACAATATTTTTTTTAACCTAGATTTATGTATAGGAACTATAAAGGAATTTTTAAGTTGATCTGGAAATATTCCCTCTGTAAAACATTTATTGATCATTATCTTTAAAGGTTGTTTTATAACATTAACCAATTCCCGTAAGTCTTTTACTGTTATTTTATCTAATCCTGGAGTTGTAATTTTATTTAATTCCATGATAATTTGATAGATTTCAGCTTCTGTAAATGGAGCAGGAAATAACGATTTACTATTATATATTTTATAAGCAGCATTATTAACTGTGCAAAAATTCCGACAATATCCATAATATTTGTATTTTCTACTTTAGTATTTACGATGTTACGCATCTGAGTGTAGTCTGTTTTATTTATAGTATAGTTTTGAATTGGTATTTTCTTAACATTAATTGTTTTGATTGTGTTACGGCTATTTGGTGATCAGATAAACTGTTATCCTTTATTGTAAAAGAAACCTGATATTTTTCAATTAAGTTTGTTATTATATGATCTATTAGAGTTTTAGATTGAGCTGTATTTCTTCTACTTTGCCTCTTATTAATTACTAGCAGATTTACCCGGCGTTGCCCGGGAGCGTGCAAATTGCAAAAAAGCAAGTTTCGACCATTTTGTCGAAGTACTGCTTTGGTTAAAAAGAAAGCCTAACAAAAATATTTGTGGAGTTCCGTTAACCCGTTGCGGCCCAGCAGCTTTTTATAGGTTTTTTCCTTACTTTGCTATAAATTAGAAATTGTTTAACCGATTGATTTCAAATTTTTTATTCCTGTTCCTCTTTGACAATGGAGTTCACTCTATTAACAGACTTGGAATTTGTTACCCCTTGCCACCCGACAATTTTTAAAAAAAAAAAATTAGTGAAGGATATTACGTCCAATTTTGCGAAATATTGCTTGGTCAAAGTTACAAAAACAGGTTTGTTGAGTTCCGTTAACCCATTGTGGCACAGCAGCTTTTTACAGATTTTTTCATTACTTTACTTTTAAGCAGAAGCGATTATTCAATAAAAAAATTTTTGTAAGTAAATTACGTCCAATTTTTGAAAGTAGGTAAAACTTCTTTGAATTGGGGGAATGTTTAAAAAAAGTTTTTGTCGAGTTCTTTTAACCGATTGCGAAACAAAAACTTTAAAAAACCGTTTGCAAAACAGTTTTAACGCTTATCTCTCATTTTTCTATACGTTTTTCTTCTGCTTCCTCATAATTTGGTGCTCCTTGAATTTTTATTGTTATTAATTAATAATTATGAAAAGTTTCAAGTGAAATTTGATAAATTTGTTGAAAAATCCCTAAAAAACTCGTTTTAAAAAAATTTCTTTATTACATTTTAAAATTAAAATGTACACCATTCTTGTGTTAACTTTTTTCAATAACATCAACTTAAATTAAAACTCCATTGAGAGGTCAAAAAGGTATACTAAATTTGCCATTATGTCATTATACGAAATATAGTAATAGGTATAACTGATAGGATTGAGGCAATACAAAAAAATTTTCTTAGATTTACCCTTACGCCATTTGCCATGGTCGAATCCCATTATTTTACCACCATATGAACAAAGGCTAAAATTAATTGATTTGTGTACTTTAAATTTTCGACGTGAAGTTTCTGATGTCATTTTTATTACAGAAATTGTCAAGGGTAACGTTAAATCTAATTTAATTTCTAGTAAAATTATTATTAAAAATCTTCAACGCCTTCGCTCTTGCAATTTATTTGAAACTTATAATCAAAAGACTAACTATGGCAAATTCGAACCTATTAATAGAGTGCTTATTATAGGTAACAAACATAAACATTATATTGACTTTACACTTTCAAAACACTCCCAAAAACAAAAATTATACAATCGCTATTATTAGGATTATTTTTGTTTTGTTTTTCTTGTAGTAATGTAAAGTTTATAATTTTTAACTTTTAATTTTAATTTTAGTTTGAACATATTTATAATTAGTCAAATATGTAATTTTTTATATTGATTTTAATTGTATAATTTTAATTGTTCTTTGTATGCTTTTTTGTAAACTGTTTGTGTTAAGCAGTATAATAAATAAATAAAAATCAGCTTTTCAACTTATATTTTGTTTTGTACTTACCTGAAAGTTCTAATACGCTCTTCCTTGTTTGTTAATGATTTTATGAGAGAAATGTATGCTTCTTTCTTGGAAAAACTATTTTAAAATACTCTGTATTTAAGCATAATATATACGAAATTGATTTTTTTGATTTTTAAAATTTATTTGAATAAAACTGCAATTTTACACCGAAATCTTTTTTTAAAAAACAACAACTGCAAAGTAGATAAAAAACAATGACTTACAAAAAAATGTAGAAAAGGAAAATGTTACGTTATTTAATTTTAAAGATATTATTATTATTCAGATTCTTTAATATCTTTATTTTTATTATTATTAATTATATCTCATTTAGATTTAGCACTATTTGAGACTATTTGAGAGCAAAAAAAATAGTATTACAAATTAAGTGAGCTTTTAGAATAAAGATTAACTTGCGTTAATACCAAAAATTAGAAAATTTCATTGAATCATTGTGTAAAACGCGCAAACAGATCAAAACAAAATTAACCCTGTGGGTTTTTATAATTAAAATGCTGATACAAAATTTTCAATAAAATTCTTTTAATCGTTTAAGCAAATAATATTTAAAGAAAACTTCAAGGCGTCGTCGTGGAAAACGGGTTAATCGAACTTAATCCTAACTTTTTACAGTCTCTCTTTGGACTGCAAAATCAACCTTCTAAATTGGACACAAATTGGAAACACAAAATTTTTTGGGACCCTGCCAGGCCGAATTGATTAATTCATTCCAACCAAATTTATATAACTAATTCCGGTTGCTAAGAGGAACATTTGTGCAAAATTTCAAGTCAATTGGTCAAACGGTTTTGACTCGACATCAAAAACATTGAAAAGGTTCTTTGCGCTCTCGTGCCCAAACGGGTTAACCGAACTCAACAAAAATTTGTGCCAGACTCTATTTTCGACTGCGAAACAACCTTGTAAAATTGAACACAAATCGGAAACACAAAATTTTTTGGAAGCCCGCCAGGCCGAAATGGGTTAAATTATTCCAACAAAATTTATACAACTAGTTCCGGTTGCTAAGAGGAACATTTGTGCACAATTTCAAGTCAATCGGTCAAGCCGTTTTGACTCGACATCCAAAAAGTTTAAAACGGCTCTTGAGCCGCATCCGGTTGACTTATAAAAATGTGATATAGCCTATGTCACCCCCGGGCTCATAGAATTAATCCTTTAAAATTTTGTGACAATCGGACCTGTGGTTTTCACGTGAATCCTAGGCAAACAAATAAACAAACAAACAAACAAATTTTCTCCTTTAAAAATTAGATAATTCTTGATAAAATATGACGATTGTAAACAAGCTTAGCTGTATGATTCGGAATGCTACCAGTTCTTTTAATAGCCATACATATAGGGATAATTTGCTTCTTAATTGTTTTAATGTGTTTGTTCCATCTTAAATTTGCATCAATTATCATTCCTAAATATTTAACGCTATCCACTCTTTGAATTATATTATTTTTTATCTTCAGAGTAATATCATCATATTTTTTTCTGAGTTTTGAATATTATGTAATTAGTTTTTTTATGATTTATACTTAGTTCATTATACTCTAACCAATTACATAATGTTTCCAGGTCCTTATTTAGTACCCCTTCCAATTCTTTCATTATTATATAATTTAGCTTTTGCAAACACATTGGTGTCATCTGCATTAACATTGTAATTTGACATGATATTATTTTTTGGTATGTTCATTTTATATAGTAAGTATAACAGCGACCCAAGAAGAGACCATTGTGGTACACCTGTTTTTACTAATAGTTCATCGCCCAAAATTTCGTTAATTTTAACGCATTGGGTCCTATTTGCTAAATAACTTTTTAATAAAAGATTACTGTTTTCTCTTATTCCCATGTTCTCTAAAAAAGTTAATAAACTGGAATGACTTACCATGTCAAATTCTTTTGTTAAATCTATAAATACCGAACCTACATAGAATCCATCAACTAATGCATTATAAATTTACAATATTTTTTTTAACCTAGATTTATGTATAGGAACTATAAAGGAATTTTTAAGTTGATCTGGAAATATTCCCTCTGTAAAACATTTATTGATCATTATCTTTAAAGGTTGTTTTATAACATTAACCAATTCCCGTAAGTCTTTTACTGTTATTTCATCTAATCCTGGAGTTGTAATTTTATTTAATTCCATGATAATTTGATAGATTTCACCTTCTGTAAATGGAGCAGGAAATAACGATTTACTATTATATATTTTATAAGCAGCATTATTAACTGTGCAAAAATTCCGACAATATCCATTATATTTGTATTTTCTACTTTAGTATTTACGATGTTACGCATCTGAGTGTAGTCTGTTTTATTTATAGTATAGTTTTGCATTGGTATTTTCTTAACATTAATTGTTTTGATTGTGTTACGGCTATTTGGTGATCAGATAAACTGTTATCCTTTATTGTAAAAGAAACCTGATATTTTTCAATTAAGTTTGTTATTATATGATCTATTAGAGTTTTAGATTGAGCTGTATTTCTTCTACTTTGCCTCTTATTAATTACTAGCAGATTTACCCGGCGTTGCCCGGGAGCGTGCAAATTGCAAAAAAGCAAGTTTCGACCATTTTTTCGAAGTACTACTTTAGTTAAAAAGAAAGCCTCACAAAAATATTTGTGGAGTTCCGTTAACCCGTTGCGGCCCAGCAGCTTTTTATAGGTTTTTTGCTTACTTTGCTATAAATTAGAAATTGTTTAACCGATTGACTTCAATTTTTATTCCTGTTCCTCTTTGACAATGGAGTTGTCACCCGACAATTTTTTAAAAAAAAAAAATTAGGGAAGGGTATTAAGTTCAATTTTGCGAAATCTTGCTTGGTCAAAGTTACAAAAACAGGTCTGTTGAGTTCCGTTAACCCATTGTGGCACAGCAGCTTTGTACAGATTTTTTCATTACTTTACTTTTAAGCAGAAGCGATTATTCAATAAAAAAATTTTTGTAAATAAATTACGTCCAATTTTTGAAAGTAGGTAAAACTTCTTTGAATTAGGGGAGTGTTTAAAAAAAGTTTTTGCCAAGTTCTTTTAACCGATTGCGAAATAAAAACTTTAAAAAACCGTTTGCAAAACAGTTTTAACGCTCATCTCTCATTTTTCTATACGTTTTTCTTCTGCTTCTTCATAATTTGGTGCTCCTTGAATTTTTATTGTTATTAATTAATAATTATGAAAAGTTTCAAGTGAAATTTGATAAATTTGTTGAAAATCCCTAAAAAACTCGTTTTAAAAATGTTGCTTTATTACATTTTAAAATTAAAATGTACACCATTCTTGTGTTAACTTTTTTCAATAACATCAACTTAAATTAAAACTCCATTGAGAGGTCAAAAGGGTATACTAAATTTGCCATTATGTCATTATACTAAGTAAAAAGTAATTTACTTGAATTGCCAGCGTTTGAATAAAATATAGACCAAGGTTTAGAAAAGGCTTAAAAATCAGCTTTTCAACTTATATTTTGTTTTGTACTTACCTGAAAGTTCCTTGTTTGTTTATGATTTTATGAGAGAAATGTATGCTTCTTTCTTGGAAAAACTATTTTAAAATACTCTGTATTTAAGCATAATATATACGAAATTGATTTTTTTGATTTTTAAAATTTATTTGAAGAAATCTGCAATTTTACACCGAAATCTTTTTTTAAAAAACAACAACTGCAAAGTAGATAAAAAACAAAGATTTACAAAAAAATGTAGAAAAGGAAAATGTTACATTATTTAATTTTAAAGATATTATTATTATTCGGATTCTTTAATAGCTTTATTTTTATTATTATTAATATTATCTCATTTAGATTTAGTACTATTTGAGACTATTTGAGAGCAAAAAAATTAGTATTACTAATTAAGTGAGCTTTTAGAATAAAGATTAACTTGCGTTAATACCAAAAATTAGAAAATTTTATTGAATCATTGTGCAAAACGCGTAAACAGGTCGAAACCAAATTAACCCTGTGGGTTTTTATAATTAAAATGCTGATACAAAATTTTCAAAAAAATTCTTTTAATCGTTTAAGCAAATAATATTTAAAGAAAACTTCAAGGCGTCGTCGTGGAAAACTGGTTAATCGAACTTAATCCTAACTTTTTTGCAGTCTCTCTTTGGACTGCAAAATCAACCTTCTAAATTGAACACAAATCGGAAACATAATTTTTTTTGGAAGCCTCGACATCAAAAACATTTAAAAAGCTTCATCGGAAAAGCGAAAGCACCCTGTAAAATTAGACACAAATCGGAAACACAAAATTTTTTGGAAGCCCGCCAGACCGCAATGGGTTAATTTATTTTAACCAAATTTATACAACTTTTTTCCGGTTGCCAATAGGAACATTTGTGCAAAATTTCAAGTCAATCGGTCAAGCCGATTTGACTCGACATCCAAAAAACGAAAAACGTTAAAATGGCTCTGGAGCCGCAACCTGTTGACTTATAAAAATGTGGCATAGCCTATGTCACCCACCGGGCTCCCAGAATTATTCCTTTAAAATTTTTTGACAATCGGACCAGTGGTTTTAACGTTAATCCTGGACAAACAAAGAAACAAACAAACAAATTTTCTCCTTTATATATTAGATATAATATCCAGAAGTAGCTATTATATCTTTGTATCTTATTAGTAAGTTAGTATTATCAAACAAATTTAAGTTAGTAGTAGCAAAAAATATGTGGCTTGAATTATCCTTCATTTTAGTTTCTAAGAATTCTATAAATAAATTGCTGTTTTCCTGGAGCTGGAGCTTTATAGAATGTTCCAATTTTTACTCTAGGTTGAGAGTTTAGGATTTCAATTACCATATAATTATATATTTCATCCTTATATACGACATTAAAGGGTATGTTATCCTTTTCAAAAATTGCTGTACCTCCTCCCCTTTTTTCTTTTCTTCAGTTATAAACCGCTTTAAAATTGAGAATATTATGTACATCAATTTCGTTGTCGAATATCCATACCTCTGCAAGTACTACTATATCAATATCCTTGAATTCTGTGATTAAAACTTCTAATTATAATATTTTATTTCTTATGCTACATATATTTAAGTATAAAATATTTAGATTCCCTATTTGTTTTCTTATATTTGGGTGATTGATCTTTATCGAATGCTTATCATATAATTTTGCCAGTTTTCTCTTATTTTTCGAAGATACTGTCGATATTTATTATCTATGTGGTTTCTATACGATTTTAGAACCTTAACATCCTCATGAGAGACTTCGATATTTTCATGATACTTATAATATATTTTACGTAGTTCTTTATAATCGGTTGGTAATCCTTCTTGATCGATTAGTACTTTGATATTTGTTTGTATCATACATACCATTATAACAAATATCAGCTTGATCATAAAAATATGATAAATATATTCTTACGTTGCTATATATTCTGTGATCTCTTAATCTGGATAGTACATATACGTTATCACCACTTTCAATTGCTCTTTTGGTAAGTTTCACAATTGGAGGCGCCATAGGGTCAAGCAAACTTGTATTAGTATCTTTAGAAATATTCAGATTAATCTGGTCCTTATTTTCGGTTTTTGGATTTAGTATTTCTCCTTTCTTCCAGTTAGGGTATAAAAAATTTGCATCTGCTTTACTTTTAAAACTAAGGGTATTTTTATTATTTCTTTTTTAACTAGTGATTTTATCATTACTGGAAATTTTTTTATTATGATCAATTTCAGTGCCTTTACTTGACCAAAATTTTCGAAAATTAAGTATGCTACTATTTGTTATACCCTACACCTATAGAATGGGTAAAAGGGTATATTAACTTTGGTATGGTGTTTGTAACCACCTAAAGGAAGCGAGCTAGATATAGAAAAGTATATATATTTGTGATCAGCGTGACCTCCTGAGTCGATATCCGTCCGTCCGACCGACCGTAGGCACGATAACTCAAAAAATAATGGAGCTATCTTGATGAAATTTAAACTGTACGTTACTAGGACTGAAATTACGGCAGGGATTGCATGTGGGCGAAATCGACTCATGGGTTCGGATTCTGGAACTTTTAATCTATCGAAGGGAATATATATAAAAAATCACAATAACTCAACAACTACTGAAGCTATCTTCATCAAATTTGTGCTGTAGGTTACTAGTAAAGAAACTACTTCGGGGATTGCGCAAGTTCGGGATTGGACAATGGGTTCGGAACCTAGATCTTTTTGGTCGAATTTAGGCCAAACGAGCCTAATTCCGAAACCAGTGAAGATAGAACCTCCAAATTTGGTATCAAAGTGTCGCTTTCAATTTCCTTAGTCTCCATGAAATTTGAGCCCAATACTCAAAAAGTAATGCCGCTATTTTGACGAAATTTAAACTCTAGGTTACCAGTAATGAAAGTACCATGGAAATTGGTTCTGGTCGAGTGTGGTCAATGAGTTCGGGTTCTAGAAGCTTTTGATCGATTTGAGTCCGAACGAGTATAATTTCGAAGCCAAAGACTATATTTCCTATTTCCTATGTGTCCCCGAAATTTAGACTTAATTGTAGGTTCAGCTATGTTCAAAGGTACTTGCTGCATTTTTGTAAAATTTATTTTTATATTTAAATGAATTACATGAAAATGTTTAATTTTGTAATTGTATTTTAGAAATGCATTTATTGCATATTTTGCGTTTATAAGCTTTATTAGGTATATAAACTAACCATTTAAAATAATTGCAATTTTAAAAAATTTGGATTATTAAATATATTATGCTTTGATTTTTATCACAAAATTTAATAATTAGATTTTTTTCATTTTGTAATTGAATTGGAATAAATATATTTTCATTTATTTCAAGTTTTTTTGTTTTTTAATATATTTAAATAGATAAATTAGTAAGAATTTGTAATATTTTTTAATAGATAGTGTAATTAGGAAATGTTTTTAGTATTATAAAGTTAATTTGGTTAGCTATATCTTACGATCAAATTAATAACAACTTTTATGGTGTTAAAATGACTTATGGATATGTCTGAAATTTGAACCAAATAGGTGTACGGTATGTCTAGGTCGGTTGCACCGAATGACGGTTTCTTTACTTGTTTTTTCCTGATTAGATTTACATTTTATTCCTATTTCATTCTTATTTACAATTACTTCACCTCTCTTTCATCTTTATTGGATTTATTTATACTAACATTATTATTGAACTGATTATTTTCACTATAATTATTATTGAAATTATAATTATGGTTGTTTTCATTAATACCTATTAGTAACCCACTTTGCTCGAAATTCGAGCTTTTTGTGCTTTTAAATTTACATAAAAAATCCGTTTTGTGTAATTTATATTAGACTAATATTACACGAAACTAATTTTTTTTTCCTGTACATAATAAAATGTATGGCAACAATGTTGTCAACAATTCTTGCGTTTGAAATTTGCTTAAAAAAAAATTTATAATTTTTTCAATATTATATAAACATTTTTAAGTATTTTTATATTTTATTCCTGTAGCTTAACGCGCTATAAAGAGAGTATAATTTTGTACACATATTACACAAAAAAAGCGATTTACATTCTAAATATAAATAGTGTTCTAATATATAATGTTCTGGAAATTTTATGATTTTTCTAAACAAATGTATACATATTTACTGAAGTCAAGTAGCAAAAATTCGAGTTAATGCTGTCCTACATGTAGAAAACTGTACTTTTTTTCTAAATATTTTAGTACGATTTGAACTATGTTGTATGTATTCTGTATCATAATTAAAAAGTTTATTCATAGAGCATAATATGTACAGCAAAATTTAACATACTTATCATAATTCATAAGTAAATAAGTTAAGTGCTTAGTATTATATTATATTGAAGGTGCCAAAATACAAAATAATAGTTAAGTTGACAGAAGTCGAGATTTTTTTTAAAATCACAATTTTAAGATTTATAACATATCTACAAAGATATTAAAAAAAATAACTAATCAATTAAAAAATTGATAAATTTTTTCCTCCTCTTATTCCATTTTTAAATTTAGTAGCTACATAGGCAAATAAGCACTACATTTCAAAAACAAAATCTGAAATTTTTACTACAAATGTATGTACATACACAAAAAATGGTTCTGAATTCTTTATTTTACTTTATATTATACCTATTTGTCTAGGAGTAAACTACTCTTTTTACAGCTACACCACACCGCCTCTTGAAAAAGAGTACATGAAAGGAGTAGATAATTAAATATTTATTTTATCTAAATTAAAGCATACGACGTACAATTTTTATACGCCAGTACGTCAATATGTCTATTTATATATCAGTAAATTGTACACACAAAAATATTTATCTGAGTGTTTTAATTTAGTACAAAAATTTTTCTTAATTTCATATAATAGGTACATTTTGAATTTTTTTCAATATAAGATATTTTTTAAAACATAATCTTAGAAATATAAGAAAAACCAAAAACCATTTGTCAATTTATAAATTTTAAAAATCCGATTACAGTACATCGCGTTACGCGTATTTTGATTGCTCTCATGTAAATTCATGTACCTATTTATTAGTAAATTTTTGGACAGAAACTGTACGCCGAACGCTTTTATTTAAGTTGAAGATTATTTTTTAGTTTTTCTTGCGAACATATTATAGGTATTTTCTATTATTTTGAATGTGTTTTTTTAAAAAAAAAATATCTTAAAATATTTTATTTTGAAAACTTAATCGTAGCAACATCAGAAAAAACAATTACAATATTTTTATACGCTCTGTCAAATTTTAAAATTTTAAATTCCGAAGTTCAGTACATAACATACCTACTTATTTCAAAAGTTTTGACAGAAACTGCATGCCGTACGCATTTATTCTGGTTGATCTCTAAAGAACACATAATTTTTCTTAAGAAATGTAATTTTTTTGTTTCTGCAAACATATTAAAGGTATTTCAATTATTTTAAATACCTATATGTAATTTATTTTTAAAAAAATAAAGGTTTTTTTAGAACAATATTATTTTAAAATATTTTATTTTTAGAACAATAACAACATAAGGAAAATAAGAAAAATTTTTATATGCTTTGTCAATGTTTAAATTTTAAAAATTCGAGGTACAGTAAGTTATTCTCATGTAATATCATATACTTAACTACTAATTTAAAACTTTTTGTTAGCAATTATACACCATAAGCGTTGATTTTGGTTAGGCCCTAGAAACAAAATTACAAATTATTTTTAAGAAAGATTTGCCGTTTTTAATTTTTTGCAAACATATTTTATAACAACTTTTGTTATACAACTCTCAAACGTAATGGGAACTACAGAATATATTTCAAAAGTCGGTTATTTAATTATTATAAAAAACCTAACAAAAAGCAACAACAATATACGAAGTAGCAAAAAGAAAACATACAGTACTTATCGCTTATAACGACCATGAAGTGACAGAAAATATTCGTCGTAATAGATGCATATTTGATGCATTATTATGATTTTTTTTTTATATTCAAAAATAAATATAAAAATACTAAATTAATCGCCAAGCAAGATTATTAGATATAATAAATTTAAATAAAAGAAATATGAGTGTAATAAAGAACTTACATTTTTAGGTAAAATTTAATTCATTGGCAAAAAGTGTTACGTTTATTATAATTAAAATTGAACAGAGTTCGTTATAAATGAAAACTACTGTATAAACCAAATATATTGCTTTCATTTCGAACAGAACTCATTTTTTTTAAGAAATTAAGATAAAGAAAAAAAACAAAAAAACTTAACAAAAATTTTAAAAAAATTTCAATCTCCTTGTGCATTGAACATTTGAACTAAACAAAAAAAAGAAAGACATAAGTTTGCGCATATAATAGTTTGATTGAGCTGCGAGTTACAACCGAAAATGAATTACTTTTACCCAGAAAGTCGGCGCATAATATTGGAGTCATAAGCCTTAACTTTTAACAGCGTGACCGTTAAATTCAAATTAACGTTAAATTAAAGAGGGTTTTTACCTAAAAAAACGCAATATTCAGTTTCATTAAAATTTTAATTTTCAACAACAATTTCTGGAACACCCTTTGCACAATTATTCAATATATTTTCATCCTCTTACAATTGCTAGTACCAAATTTTTTGCTTTCTTTCATTTAATTTTATTTTTGATATACTGCACGAAATCTACTAAATGTTTTATGTTTTACATCTAGTCCTAGCTTGAGTTTTTCATTATTTTTCTTGCAATTTATGCATTCATTAATTTCTTCCTGTTGTTTACAATCACTTGTTTTATGGTTCTGGTGACACTTCATGCATGTTTCTTTGTTTGTACAGTCAGCCGATTTATGGTTAAAGTAACATCTTCATCACTTGTAACATCTTCTCACACTAATAGCATCAAAAATCTTGCACATTTCCCAACCAATACAAAGTTTTTCCGCAGCTAATATTTTCGGCAAAGAATCCATATGCACTTCACTTACAGCGTTCTGCATATTTTTGTTGTATTTATTAACAATATTTAATTTTATTATTTTTAACGCACTTTGTTCCAAAAAACTATTTTGTTTCATAAGCTTCTCTATTATTTCATCCTCATTAAATTGATTGTTCATATACAAAATTTCAAATTTAGGTTTTATTTCCACAGGAATTTTGATAACATATGATTTTCAAGTTCATTTTTAATTTATTCACGATTTTCATTTGAATCTGTTTCAATTAAAATAGTACCATTATTTCTACTTTCAAAATTTTTAATTTTTAGATTTTTGATCCACCTTAGTATTTAAATCTTTTTTGTAATTTCTGTTTTTTGTTATTTTTTTGGTTTTATTAATAACGGCAATTTTTTTTTTCATTGCTGGCAATGCATTAACCCTATTTTTGCTGACACATGCACTTTGTTTCACAATATCAGTAAATGAAACGCTGTGACCTACATTAAGTTTTATTTCATTTTCGTTTTAATTTTTTATTTTATAACAGAGTTCATTACTTTTTAATAAAGAACTAGTTATCACTGTATTTAGCTTTTCACTATCCATTTTGAACACATCAGTTATTTTTGAAACTTTTTCGAATTCTTTTTGGTGTTCACTTTTTATGCTTTCTATACGCTCCATATATCTATTTTCAATACCTTTAAGTAACTGAATTACTTCATTTTAATTTTTTTTATAGCACTTTCAAATTCCTTTTTATATTCGTTCAAATAATAATTATTTTTTTTAACACCACAATCAATATTTTGTAATACCATATCTACATTTTGTGTATATAGAATACAATCATCACAAATTCATTTTATGTTCACATTAGAGTCTAATAAATTACTTGCAGCCTGTTAAAGTCCCGAGCACTAGGTGGCGCAGTGAAAAAATTTTCCGCACACTTCGCCACATCTAATACTGATTTCGCCTCTTATAATACCATGGCATTTATGACAATTCGTCATTGTCCGTATAGTTCTAGAACAACTGTTTAACACCGCTCGTCCGTTACGTTTGAAAATAACGCTGAAAGTTTTCTTAATTCAATATTTATTTGAAAAGTTATAAAAAATTTTTACAGTTAAACCCAAACAGTTAAATCAAAGCCAATAAAGTTCGTCCGTTACGTTTGAAAATTACGCTGAAAGTTTTAAACTTAATTTAATAATTATTTGAAAAATTTAAATTTTGGTTTTGAATTCAAAGATAATAAAACTCATCCGTTATGTTTTAAAAAATTAAGCTGTCAACTGAAATTTTAAAGTTGAAAAGCTTAAAAAACGATGAAATTTTTTTGTTTGAGCATTAACTTAATTAAAAAGTTTTTTCAAAAAGGAAAAAAATAAACTTTTGAAATTATATTAATAATAAAAGCTATGAACATGAAATACAAATTGACAACGTGATCAAGTGCAAGTTAAAAGTAAACTTTTTATTTAATTGTGAACTTAACTAAAAAAGTTTTGAAACAAATAATAACAAGCTTAAACTAGTTTGGTTTGTTTAAATACAAAATTATTGGAGTTTATTTCCTTTGAAATTAATATATACACAGTTAGTTAGGAATAATAACATATATAATAAATTTAACAATCTTAAGTGTAATATCAAATACATATTAAACGAGGAAGAGTGTAGTAGAGTAGACTGTGTCAACTCTGAGATACCCGTATGACCGTGACATATACATTATATCATCTGGTTAATTACTATTGGCAAAATTTCAAACATACAGCTTTATTAGGTGTAGTGGAATGCTCATATAAAAGAAGGAGTTGTATGGCAGCTACTCAAACACTCTACATAAGACCAACCAAATTTTGCAGAAACTTTGGCCATTACACTAAACTATTTTTGGCAAAATTTCTGACACCAAGCTTCATTAGGTGTAGTTGAATGCTCATATAAAAGAAGGAGTTGTATGGCAGCTTCTCGAACCCTCTACATAAGACCAACCAAATTTTGCAGAAACTTTGGCCATTACACTAAACTATTTTTGGCAAAATTTCAGACACCAAGCTTCATTAGGTGGAGAGTAATGCTCATATAAAATAAGAAGTTGTATGGCAGCTAATCGAACCCACTGCCCTAGACAAATTAAATTTCGCAGAAACTTGGCCATAAAACTAAACTAATTTTGGCAAAATTTAAGACATGCAACTGTAATAGGTACAGGGTAATACTCATATAAAAAAAGAAGTTGTATGGCAGCTACCCGAATCCATGGACCAAAATAAGTTTATTTAAATGGCGATGACAGCTATTGCAAAAAAACGAATTTGCGAAAATTTCAAGATCCTAGGTTCTTTAGTTTTTGAGTTATCGTGCGGACGGACATGCACAGCAAAATCGATTTATTTTTCGATTCTGATTCGATCCATACACTTGAATCTATATCTACTCCCCCTCCTTCTCTGCGTCACAAACGTAATGGCAAATTTATTATACCCTTTGAATATATAGTCATACGGGTATATGGATCATTTATAATCCTCTATATTTAAGTCATTAACAACATATTTTTTAACCCCTTTTGCTTTTTATACCCTACACCTATAGAATAGGTAAAGGGGTATATTAACTTTGGTATGGTGTTTGTAACCACCTAAAGGAAGCGAGCTAGATATGGAAAAGTATATATATTTGTGATCAGCGTGACCGCCTTAGTCGATATAGCCATGTCCGTCCGTCCGTAGGCACGATAACTCAAAAAATAATGGAGCTATCTTGATGAAATTTTAACTGTAGGTTACTAGGACTGAAAGTACGGCGGGGATTGCATATGGGCGAAATCGGCCCATGGGTTCGGATTCTGGACCTTTTAATCGGTTTCAGGGCTAACGAACAAATATAAAAAATCACGATAACTCAACAACTAATGACGCTATCTTCATCAAATTTGTGCTGTAGGTTACTAGTAATGAAACTACTTCGGGAATTGCGTAAGGTCGGGATTGGACCATGGGTTCGGAACCTAGAACTTTTTGATCGAATTTAGGCCAAACGAGCATAATTCCGAAACCAATGAAGATAGAACCTCCAAATTTAGTATCAGGGTGTCCCTTCCTATTTCCTAAGTGTCTTGTGAATTTGGGTCCCATTGGAGTAGTGGGTCGGGGACCAGCCACACATTTCCGAAGACCTTAAAGCATATCTTTAAAATTAATAAAGATAACAACTTGAAAAAATGTAGAAGCTTCCAATTTGCCACAAGGGTGTTCTTTACTATATCTTGCGTGTTCCCTTAATTTGGGATCAATTGGAGAGGTGGTTCAGTACCCCTCTCAGACCTCCCAAGTTTTAAAAGCTTATAATCGAAATTACTAAAAATAGTTACTTAAAATTAAGATAGACCGTTCAAATTGTGTACAAGGGTTAACTAGTACTATAAGTAAAGCACGGGCTGTATAAAGGCGAAATCAGCCCATGGGTTCGGATTCTGGACCTTTTAGTCGGTGTCAGGGATAACGGACATATATTAAAAATCACGATAACTCAACAACTAATGAGGCTATCTTCATGAAATTTTTGCTGTAGGTTATTGGTAATGAAACTACGGCGGTGATTACGTACGGTGAGGATTGGACAATGGGTTCGGAACTGAGAACTTTTTGATTGAATTTAGGCCAAACTAGCGTAATTCCGAAACCAATGAAGATATAACCTCCAACTTTGGTATCAGGGTGTCCCTTCCTATTGCGTAAGTGTCTTTGAAATTTGGGCCCCATTGGACTAGTGGGTCGGGGACCAGCCACTCAGTTCCGAGGACCTTAAAGCATATTTTCGAAATTAATAAAAATAGTAACTTGAAACAAATGTAGAAGCTTCAAATTTGGCCTAGGGTGTTATTTTCTATTTCTTCCGTGCCCCCCTAATTTGGGATCATTTGGAGTGATGGTTCACAACCTCTCTTAGACCCCCAAATATGTAAAAGCTTATCATCGAAATTAATAAAACTAGTAACTTAAAATTAAGATAGAACGTTCCAATTGTATACAAGGGTTAACTATTATTGAAAGTATGACGGGACTGCATATGGGCGAAATCGTACCATGGTTTCGGGTTCTGGAACCCTTGACAAGTTCAAGGACTAAAAAACATATATCTTAAAAACACCATAACTTAAAAAATAATGCCGGTATTTTGATGAAATTTAAACTCTAGGTTACTAGTAATGAAAGTACCATGGGAATTGGTTCTGGTCGAGTTTAATTTCAAAGCCAAAGAATATATTTCCTATGTCCTATGTGTCTCCGAAATCTAGACTAAATTGTAGTGGTTCAGCTATGTTCAAAGGTACTTGCTGCATTTATGTAAAATTTATTTGAATATTTAAATGAATTATATGAAAAGGTCTAAATTTGTAATTGTATTTTAGAAATACATTTATTGCATATTTTGCGTTTATAAGCTTTTCTATTAGGTATATAAACTAACCATTTAAAATAATTGCAATTTTGAAAAATTTGGATTATTAAATATATTATGCTTTGATTATCTTTTTATCACAAAATTTAATAATTAGAATTTTTTCATTTTGTAATTGAATTGGAATAAATATATTTTCATTTATTTCAAGTTTGTTTGTTTTTTAATATTTTCAAATAGATAAATTGGTAAGAATTTGTAATATTTTTTAATAGATAGTGTAATTAGAAAATGTTTTTAGTATTATAAAGTTAATTTGGTTAGCTATGTCTTACGATCAAATTAATAACAGCTTTTATGGTGTTAAAATGACTTATGGATATGTCCTTAAATTTGAACCAAATAGGTGTAGGGTATTTCTAAGTCGGTTGCACCGACTGACTGTTTCTTAACTTGTTTAATGCTTTATTTTCTACAGTTTGAAGAAAATACATTTTTGATCTTAAACCTATAAATTCAGTAAATTTTTTTCCACCCATTTCATCTTTAAATAGACCTAATATTTTCTTATTGCTGAGGAAAGTTATATGGGTTATATTTTGCATAATCTGACGTATTAAAGTGTTGAATCAGATCTGGTTTTATGTTAGTATAAAAATCTTCCTTTGTTATTGTATATATAAAACTATCTGTATCTATATAACTACGAGTTAAATTATTTTGAAACTTTGGTTTCATATAATTATGTATAGTGAAAATTATACATTAAAATATTAGACTGGTCTAAAATTGTGAATCCTATATAAATCGGTTTGTTATAATGTATTATAGTTTTCTTTAACTCTATAGCCACTAGATTAGACTCAAACACTGAGATACTGTTAAAATTAGGTTTTGCTATTGGAGCTCTAGCTCCTAAATGTCTTTCTTTGCTTTCCCATGGATTAGCTATTTTAAATATTTTTCTATTATCAACGTTTTCCTTTGTTTTACCAAACACGAAATTATTCATTAATTTAAAAAAGTTTTTTTCAAGTTATTTTTAGCTTTTTTCCTTTATTCAGTATTTAAATTAATATTCTTCATTAACCAATCACTCTGTTTAAATTTCAAAACTCTATGTACTTTTTTTAAAACTAGCCCGTTTTCAAGACATTGCTTGAGATTTCTATAATGGATTATATATTGTCTCTTGTTATTTAAATTGGTTAACAATTTTTTTGCTTTTCCTTTTGGAGGAATACTATTTTCAGGGCAAAAAGGTAAATCATGTTTTTCTAAAATTTTCAAAAACGTCGGCTAATATTAAAACATCAGTTTTTAAATACAATTTTAAATAATCTAATAAATTTTGACAATTAAAGGAATTCTATACGGTAATTGCATGATTATAATCTTCTATCGAACAGTGAGTGTTTGAATTTTATTATTACAGGTAAATTTTCTTCTTCTAGTTTTTCCCAGCAGTTCACATAATCATATGGAAAATTTCCTTTTCTAAGCATAAGATCTGAATTATTTCCAAAAGAATGTTAAATGTTTTGCATAATATTTTTAATATATCTTTAGCAAGACTGTCTAAACTAGCGGCCATAAAACGAAAACTGTTTTAAAAATCGAATATCAAAAGTAGAGTTTTTTTCAGGAACTATAATTTTTTTAGTTAACGATACTGTAATTTTTTTAGTTAACGCCGGTTCAAAGGAATGACCGATATGTTACCTGGTACTATGTTTAATTACTTAAATAAGAGATAGAAATTATATGCTGAGAACTTAAGAAAAAATACAGGGAAATATCATGGTTTTCTATATAAAATATTGCAACTAAGATGTGAAGGACGTCTATATTTACCACTAAAATGACAATGGTCCCGTACTCAATTAGTATAGTCTAAAAACTTACTGCAAATATGACATGTAGGTTCCCTTAACTGCCTAAGTTCTTCATCTAAACTCATTTTGGTCATCGGTTTTGGATTTTTAAAATATGTTAAGTAACAAATTGTACAGTCTTTTTTTAATCTGTAAGAAATACAAAATTAGAAATAAAGATAAACACATCAAGTTTTAGAACTAAGTCGTCGGCACAAGTAGGTCCAATGCACTCTACACACT
Organism: Dolichopus griseipennis; assembly: GCA_963082915.1. Taxonomy (NCBI): domain Eukaryota; kingdom Metazoa; phylum Arthropoda; class Insecta; order Diptera; family Dolichopodidae; genus Dolichopus; species Dolichopus griseipennis. Next base: position 253,643,050 of record OY720441.1, on the reverse strand, counting down.
TATTTAGAGAAGCAACAAATGAACATTTTATTAAATATGAAAAAGCTGCAGGGACGTGTTCTTGAATATTTGTTGTAAATGGCTTTTCTGCACCTGGCTGACATGTTGAAATTGGTTTTAATATAGTTTCAGTATCTGTATATATTACAAAAGGCGCTTCCATTTGCTGATTACGGTTTTCAAATTTTAAACTATTTTCAGTCTCCGTTGTTTGGTTTTTATTATGGTTTTGAGGCTGTGCTGGATGATGGAAATGTTGTAAACAGCTTTTGCAAATATAAATTTTTGATTTATGTTAAGTTCAGTTAGTGTGGAGTAACTTCGATAAACTTTTTATAAGAACATAATGCGGTTTTTCTTTTTGTCCAGAAGTATTAGATTGACAGGATGTTCTTTTTCATCTTTTGATTACTTAACACGTTCCTATTAATTTATTCTTTTCAACTCCAAAAATATTAATGCTTATTTTTGGATTTTTGTCCTCAAATATTTTTAATTGTGTAACTTTAACTGGAAACTCAATTCCCTCAAAGTTTAAAACGGAAGCTGCACCGCTATTTAATTTTATTTTTTATTTTAGTTGAATTAATATTTTTTATTTTATACGATCGAGGTAGGGAGATATTATTTTTTGGTGACCAAAATGCTGATATTAAGGCCCATTTAAAGCAGTAAATATCTGAATTTTTAAAATATATGCAAGCTTTTTAATTTTCTATCACTCGAGGAAGCTTAATATAACCTGATCCTCTAAGAAGTTGATATTCATTAACATTTATTTCTAATCCAATTATTTTTAATAGTGCCCATCCACTATCTTTCTCTTGAAAATCTTCTGCACGTTCCTGTATTTTTAGAATGATATTCTCTAATGCATTTTGTAAATCTTTAATAATCAACACAGAAACCATCGGTGTATGGAACGATTTAATAGATATTTGCACATCATTTTCATTTCGATTCATTATTATATTGGAATATTTAGTTAAAAAATGTTTTTACTCGTCCCTTAAAAGTTGTTTTATTAATTTGACGTTGTCGGCAAGTTCTTTTGCTGTACGTTGTCTATGCAGAAATTAACGTACATGTACATTACGATTTGCAACTATTACATTGCACTTATTACAAAAGTAAAATTCCATTTTTGTTTTTTTTTTCTTTTTAACTCAAACAACTTAACAGAGAACTGCTTACGTTTATGGATTACAACGGAAGAATTATTGTTTGTATTAGCTATTATATATAAAAAAATTATTTATTAATTCTTCTTTTGCTAGTTCGTATTAAAAGTTGAGTCTAACAATGAAATGCAACTATATTATAATTTTTTAGGAAATTCATACCAATATCAATAATAATAAACAAAGTTACATTTGATTTAAGACACAACTCTTGATTGTAACAATGTTGCATCGTATTAGAATATTTCATCAATTATTTTTATTTACGGTTTATTTACATTAAAAATAATAATATTAACAAAGTAGCATTTTAATTAAAGTTTTTCTACATATTAAGCTTTTGTGAAATGATTAGCTATAAACGCTTGTTTGATATAGAAAATAAAACATGATTATAAGGCAACTTTTAAGTAAGATTTGATCTGTTTTTAACCTTTTCATTTATAGAGAGAATTTACAAATTATAAATTAATAACAACTAAAATTAAATATAACAAGTCATGAAAAAAACCAAGGGTTTTTAAGAAAGCACATTTTCAAAATTATATTGTGTTAAAAACTAAGATCAATTTTGGAAATATATACACTGGTAACTTGTAAAACAGTAAATTTTTAATTTTTAAGTCCTAATATCCCTTCAATGGGGAAGGTTGCCAAATTTCTGAAGGATCGAATCTCACTCCCCTTTCCATTTTTTTTGGTTCTAGGAATTAAACCAATATGTGAAATTTTACTTAGAATTTTACTATCTAAGCAAAAATGGATAAAACTGAGAGACACTTTCTTCAATTTAAAGAACCGCTTTTAAATTTAAGAAAAACCCTTAACATATGTTAAAATATAATGTTGGACCTTTAAATTTTGTATATTAATAAAAAAAAAATTGGGCAGGTATTCAAGTTACAGGTGTTTAAAAATAGCTCATTTAATAATTCAATTTTGAAACCCTTACAGTTCTTAAATGGGGGGCGCAACAAAAAAATTTTCTAAACGAGTCCTACTAATTTCTGAAGATCTAGCATCTCCCAAAGTTTTTCAGCTTGAGCCGTTTAGAAGTTATGTGGGGCCAAAAATTTTGCAAAAATTGAGTTTGAGTTTTTTTGAAAAACGGTAAATTTTAGTACCATTTGGCAACCCAATGAATTTTTTTTAAAAGTTTGTAAAGCTTATAAAAGCAGCTACCTTTCGACGTTTTCAGATTGAAAATATACCTAATAGAACTCTTGTTATAACGTTTTAAATATAGGGTTTCTTCCAAATTTGAGGGGCTGTAGCTCCGTAACTGGTGGAGCCACAAAAAAAAGTTCTTCTATGAAATTTGTTTTTTTTTGCAATACTTTCTATTTCAAACGGTGTAAAAGTTAATGTAAACATACGGACAGAAGGACGGCAGACAAAGTTATAATTAAAAAAACCTTTGACACTTGTTGAAACTTTCGTTTTAGAGCTTTCAACTTGGTGTATAAAAAAAATTTAAATTTCAAGTTTCTAGATCGAGCCGTTCAGAAATTATTAATGGCCAAAAATTTTTGCAAAACTTAGTTTTAGATAACGGTAAATTTTAATACACTAGGGTAACCCTCATTTGGCTTTTAAAAGTTTTAAAACCTATTAAAGCAGTTGTCTTTTACCGTTTTCAGGTTGAAAATATTCGTTATAGAACTCTTGTTATAACTATTTAAATATAGTGCTTTTTCCGACTTTGAGGGGCTGTAGCTCCGTAATGGGAGGGGTTACAGAAAAAAGTTTTAACATTAAATTATTTTTATTGCAATATCTACCCGTTGCTGATATTTTTTAACCAGCCGTAGGTAATAAGAGATGGACGGACGGACAGAGTAAAACTATATAGGCACATTTTTACAAAATTTTTTGAAAATGTGCTAAAAACATCAGAAAATAATTATTCAGTGAACAAATTGATTTGTATATAATAAACTGCAGATTTATCATCATATTACAAGTAAAAAGTCAGCTGCAATTCCCATTACAAAATGGTAAGTAAATATTATTTACATATTTATTTTATTTTAAATTTTCTACAATATTTTAAATGTTTTTATCTTTTCTTCGTTTTTAGATAATTTACAGGCAGCAGCCAAAGGTGATCAGGAGATGTACAAAAGGATAGATGATTTGGCTGAGGGACAGCTTTATAAAATTATAAAATTGTTCTTCATTAGTACAAAAAGAGGTCAACAGGTACTGCTCGCAGAAGTTTTTGACTGCTTAACAAAAGAAAAACTAATTGAGGCAGAACTGTGACTCTGGCACCTGATGAATTCGGCCGGACTCTGGCGGCGCACTCAACTTGTCTTCTTTTATATTTCTAATATCTATATTTATAATATTTAATTTTCTTTTATTAAAAAAAAAAAATTCCGACTCTGTCCATGGTTGCTAGAATCTGCAGATATAAATAAAGGTTGTTGGCTCAATTTCTTTTGTAGTAAAGAACAAAATAAACAACAGAAAAGCAGTATTTGATCTACAATTTGTTGTTGGAAACAAGAAACAATATTTCTTTAAAAAATTTACTTTGGTAGCCGAAGGGTCACTGGTATCGACACCGTTTATGTTTAGAACACCATATTCGTTCGAAGAGTTAAATAGCAGAGTTAAACAAGAAAATGAATTCAATAAAACGCAAATAAATTGTCTTGACTGCGGTGATGGATTTATTGAATATTTAGCAATTAAAAATATCTTAACGAAACATTTAAATTCATTCGATTGTCGTTTACGTAAAAGACCACCAGAAAAAAATATTTTTAGATAAGTTTGTTTCGAATTCAGTAGAAGTTATCAATTTTATAATGATTTTTTTTTTTTAATACTTTTTGCATTATGTACTGTAGATATAATAAATGAAGGAATTTAAATATATAGATTAAGTTAAATTAAATTTACATAAATTAACAATAAAAAATATTTATATTTTAAATAACAAAAGATAACTAAGATAACAAAATAAATAAATAAAAGTTTAAAACAAAAAAAAAAAAAAATCACTGCTTGTGTAAAGTCTAACATAAGAAAAAGGCGGGTGTACTCATCAAGTTGCAATGTGTTTGAAAAAAAAAATCACTCTGTCCGTCTGTTCGTATGTTTACACAAACTTTTACATCGTTTGAAATAGAGAAAAGAAATTTCAACCACGGTATGTATTGCAAAAAAAGTAATTTCATAGAAGAACATTTTTCTGTAGCCCCACCCTTTTCGGAGCTACAGCCCCCCAATTTGGAAGAAGCCTTATTTCTAAATTGTTATAAAAAGAGTTCTGTTAGGTGTATTTTCAATCTGAAAATGGCACAAAATAGCTGGTTTTAAAAACTTTATAAATTTTTAAAAGGAAAATGTTTAAGGTTGCTATACGGTACAAAAATTAACCATTATGTAAAACTCAATTTTTGCAAAAGCTTTGATCACACATATCTTCTAAACGACTCAAACTAGGGTTTTGAAATTTTGGGAAGAGATAAATCCTTAGAAACTAAGTAGGAGTCGGTTAACAAAATTTTTTTGTCAAGCCTCCAGTTTATGAGTTATAAGAGCTCGGAAATTGAAATTTAAAATTTCTATTTTTAAACACCTGTAACTTCAATACCTGTTCAAATTTTTTTTTTAGTGATATACAAAACTGAAACCTCATTAATTATATTTCAACATGTGTCAAATGTTTTTTTTAGTTTTGGAGGGTGACGAAGCTACAGCCCCCAAAAATTTCAAAAAAGCCCTATATATAAATTAGTCTAACAAGAGTTCCGTTAAATGCATTTTCAATCTAAAACCAGTTAAAGAGAGCTGCTTTTATAGGCTTCACAAAAATACAAAGCTAAAAGTTATAGAGTTGCCATACGGTACTAAAATTTACCATTATGAAAAACTCAATTTTTGCAAAATTTTCGGCCCCACAAATCTTCTAAACGGTTCAAATTAGGGTTTTGAAATTTTGGGAGAAGTTAAACCTTCAGAAATTAGTAGGAGTCGATCAACAAAATTTTTTTTTGGCAAGATCCCAGTTTAGGAGCTATAAGGGCTCGAAAATTTAAATTTTTCTATTTTAAACACCTGTAACTTGAATACCTGTCAAAATTTTTTTTTACAAATATACAAAATTTGAAGCTTCAGCATTTCATATGTAAAAGGTTTTTCTTAAATTTAAAAGAGTTTCTTTAAATTGAAGAAACTGTCTCGTAGTTTTAACCATTTTGCTTTGATAATAAAATTCTAGTAAAACTCCAAATTTTGGTTTTCCAAAATTAAACGTTAACTTTGAAGCTCCAACATTACAATTCGCAGTTTTTAACAAGTTTTCTTGAGTGGATTGGGATTATATTCTAAGTATTGATTTCACTATTATTCATAATTAATAAATTGATGAAATAACTAATCTATAATATTATCATTTATTATCAAAATACTCAGTAAGAAACACTATATAATTTTGAAAATGTGCTTTTTAAAAACCCGGGTTTTTTTCATCACTTGTTTATATTTCCCAGTATGATTAAATGTTAAAGAAAATCCTTTTGAATTTAATTTGGGTTGATTGATTGTAAGATCTTGATAAAATTCATACCACGTCAAATAATTCATCTCACAAATAACTTTATGATGACGTTGAAAAATTATTGATGCAGCTAAGTTTTCAACATAAAATTCAATTTGTATTTTTGTTGTTTGTTTTTTATCCAAATAACAGATATAACTTAGTAAAAGATTTTGTGGAGGTTCACTTGCTTGTTTTTCAACGACTTCTGAATTTGATACTTGCTCCATTTTTTTTTTTAACTGAAAAATTTTATATGAAACATTTTATATTTATAGTGTTTGGTCACATTATTTTTAAAAAAAAATTGTCCGAAACATTCTTTGTATTTTTTTACCATTTTTGAAAGGCGATGAAATTGTATTAAATAAATTAATAAAATTTTTCATACTTTTGCAGTTAAACCGCCTCCATAAATATATGCAACAATACTGACCGCAAACTGAGGTACAATCGCTTTGAAACGTTTGTTGTTAAAAACAAAATATTTTGATTGATTTTGTAGAAATTTTATAATTTCACTGTGGAATGGTGGATTTTCAAATGAATCAAAATACTCTGCGCACCCTTGAAATGGTACAAAAATTGCTAACCAGTGTGTTCCTTTTTCATCAGAAGTGTCGGTGTTTATTCCTAAAATAGCAGGTTTGGAAAAATTGTATGGTCGAGAGCAAAAACACCTTTAAATTGTTTACGTGTTATAGTATTACATTTCAGCGCTTTCGTTATCTGAATTGTATTCATTATTTGTTATCTGTAAACGAGAAATATCTGACCAATGGCCTAGTGGTAAAGACGTTGCCTTTCATGTGGAAGGTCTAGGGTTCAAACCCCGGTCAGATCATATCTAATAAAAAAATATCGTAAAATTGTATAATTATATCGTAATATGAAATAAGATTTAATAAAAATATATAAATATTTCTTGTGTAAGATTATAGATGGCGCACAAAGTTAACATTTGTGCATTCATATTTCATAACCTTATACAATAGCTACAGCCGAGTAATCAACTGCTTAGTGAATATTATGATTAAAGAAACTGAAGCCTAGTTTAAATAAACTTGGTGAATGTCCTATACTTCTTAAAGGAGTGGAAAAGGAATAAAAAAAACGAGAAATATCAATTAGACGAGTATTTCCGCTTATATATGTTGTCAGAAATTTAGCTTTAAGTTTTCCATTTGTTAAGACTATATCGAATTTTTCAAGTAACTTTATTAAACTGTTTTTTCGTTATCGATATGAGCACAAAAGTAATTCTCAATGTCTGTTCTTTTTCAATACCTGGTCGAAAATTCATACTTAAATTCCTTTACAATAGTTTTACATTTTTCTTTTATTCCAGCTACAGCAAGATTTTTCACAAATATAGTATTATTTTCGTCCGTAGAGAACGATAAACCTACTAGAGCACAGGCCATTTTCAAATGAATAGAGATGGTACATTAAACTTTCTTTTATATGTTTAAGTAGTTTAAGTTTTATCAATTTCAATACTGGCATCAAATTCCGCAAACACAATTCATGTTAAAGTTGAAGCTAATGGAGTACTGAGTCTTGCTTCAATATTTACAACTCCCTGGTTTAATAAACTTTTACATGTATCAGTTCCAGAACCATTTGGTGAAAAATCATAAGCTAGTATTGTATAACTTTTTGAAAATAGATCTTTTGAAATTTGATGCCATTTAACAAAATGATGTATACCTGTTCCGCTAAATAATGTTAAATATGCACGAGAGTTACAATGGTTATTCGATTTAAAACTTGTTTCAATTGCAGATTTTGGTGTAGGTACTCCATTGACATATAATTGAAATTGTGTGAGATTTTGATGATCGAAATGGTATGGATTTTACTATTAAAATTTTCATTATTAACCATACAAAATACAAGAGCTTTTGGTATTTGCCTATTTGAAAAAACTTTCAGCGTAATTTTCAAACGTTACGGACGAGCTTTATTAGCTTTGAATTTGAACCCAAACTTTAAAAATTTTGTATAGCTTTTCAAAAAAATATCGAAATAAGTTTAAGCTTTTCAGCTTAATTTTCAAATGTAACGGACGAGCTTTATTAGCTTTAAATTTAAATCCAAACTTTAGAAATGTTTTATAATTTTTCAAATAAATATTAAATTAAGTTTAAGCTTTTCAGTTTAACTTTCAAACGTAACGAACAAGCTTTATTAGCTTTGACTTTAGAGCTTTTTATCCAGAAACCGCGGGTCTATACTACTGTACTTTTTAAAATCCCTCGGTTTTTTTCATCACTTGTTGTATTTAAACAAAGTAAATGCTGAATAGGCATAATTATAATTGTAAATTATTAAATAATTGGTATTAAGAAATTTTGTATGTTAGTCTTGAATTATAAGTCAAAGAGAACAGTATATTAATTTGGGAAATTAAGTAAAAGATTTCCGAACCCTTGGTCTGATTTCGCCCTTATACAGTCCGCGCTGTACTTATAGTACTAGTTAACTCTTGTACACAATTTGAACGGTCTATCTTAATTTTAAATTACTATTTTCAGTAATTTCGATTATAAGCTTTTAAAACTTGGGAGGTCTGAGAGGGGTACTGAACCACCACTCCAATTGATCCCAAATTAAGGGAACACGCAAGAGATAGTAAAGAACACCCTTGTGGCAAATTTGAAGCTTCTACATTTTTTCAAGTTGCTATCTTTATTAATTTCAAAGGGATGCTTTAAGGTCTTCGGAAATGTGTGGCTGGTCCCCGACCCACTACTCCAATGGAGCCCAAATTTCCAAGACACTTAGGAAATAGCAAGGGACACCCTAATACCAAATTTGGAGGTTCTATCTTCATTGGTTTCGGGACAATGCTCGTTTGGCCTAAATTCGATCAAAAAGTTCTAGGTTCCGAACCCATGGTCCAATCCCGATATTACGCAATCCCCGATGTAGTTTCATTACTAGTAACCTACAGCACAAATTTGATGAAGATAGCGTCATTAGTTGTTGAGTTATCGTGATTTTTTATATATGTTCGTTAGCCCTTCGATTGATTAAAATGTCCAGAATCCGAACCCATGGGCTGATTTCGCCCATATGCAATCCCCGCCGTACTTTCAGTCCTAGTAACCTACAGTTAAAATTTCATCAAGATAGCTTCATTATTTTTTGAGTTATCGTACCTACGGACGGACGGACGGACATGGCTATATCGCCTCAGGCGGTCACGCTGATCACAAATATATATAGTTTTTCATATCTAGCTCGCTTCCTTTAGGTGGTTACAAACACCATACCAAAGTTAATATACCCCTTTACCTATTCTATAGGTGTAGGGTATAACAAACTCTTATAAAATAAATTAACATATTATTAAAATAAAATAATAATTTATTAACAAAAAAAAATAAAAAAATATTTATGAACCAACTAATTTGAGAAAGTGGATAACGAAGTACAAATATTTAATTCATTAATGATAAAAAGTGCGTAGAAACAAACTTCTCAGTTATATAAAATTGTTTATGAGATGATTAAATAAGAACGAACTAGTTGACTTAAATCGCAATATAAATACAAAAACAAGTAAAGAAACAGTCAGTCTGTGCAACCGGCTTAGAAATACCCTACACCTATTTGGTTCAAATTTAATGACATATCCATAAGTCATTTAAACGCCATAAAAGCTGTTATTAATTTGATTGTAAGACATAGCTAACAAAATTAACTTTATAATTATAATACTAAAAACATTTTCTAATTACTTTATCATTTCAAAAATATTACAAATTCTTACTAATTTATTTATTTAAAAATATTAAAAAACAAAAAAAACTTGTTATAAATGAAAATATATTTATTCCAATTCAATTACAAAATGAAAAAATTCTAGTTATTAAATTTTGTGATAAGAAACTAATCAAAGCATAATATATTTAATAACCCAAATTTTTCAAAAATTCCAATTATTTTAAATGGCTAGTTAATATACCTAATAGAAAAGCTTATACGCAAAATATGCAATAAATGTATTTCTAAAATACAATTACAAATTTACACCTATTCATATAATTCATTTAAATATAAAAATAAATTTTACATAAATTCAGCAAGTACCTTTGAACATAGCTGAACCACTACAATTAAGTCTAAATTTCGGGGACGACATAGGAAATAGGAAATATATCCTTTGGCTTCGAAATTATACTCGTTCGGCCTCAAATCGATCAAAAGCTTCTAGAATCCGAACTCATTGACCAAACTCGACCAGAACCAATTCCAATGGTACTTTCATTACTAGTAACCTAGAGTTTAAATTTCATCAAAATAGCGGCATTATTTTTTGAGTTATGGTATTTATGGTGTATTTTTGGGAATATATGTTTGTTAGCCCTTGAACTTTTCAAGGGTTCCAGAACCCGAAATTATGGTACGATTTCGCCTATATTCAGTCCCCGTCATACTTTCAATACTAGTTAACCACAATTCGAACGTTCTATCTTAATTTTAAGTTACTAGTTTTATTAATTTCGATGATAAACTTTTACACATTGGGGGGTCTAAGAGATGTACAAAATTAGAGGGACACGCAGGAAATAGTAAAGAACACCCATGTGCCGAATTTGAAGCTCCTACATTTGTTTCAAGTTACTATCTTTATTAATTTCGAAAATATGCTTTAAGGTCCCTGGAACTGAGTGGCTGGTCCACACCCACTACAAATTTGGCCATTGGGCTCAAATTTCAAGGACACTAAGGACATCGAAAGCGACACCCTGAAACCAAATTTGGAGGTTATATCTTCATTGGTTTCGGAATTAAGCTAGTTTGGTCTAAATTCGATCAAAAGTTCTAAGTTCCGAACCCATTGTCCAATCCTCACCGTACGTAATCACCGCCGTAGATTCATTACCAATAACCTACAGCACAAATTTCATGAAGATAGCCTCATTAGTTGTTAAGTTATCGTGATTTTTAATATATGTTCGTTATCCCTGACACCGACTAAAAGGTCCAGAATCCGAACCCATGGGCTGATTTCGCCCTTATAAAGCCCGCGCTTTAGTTATAGTACTAGTTAACCCTTGTATACAATTTGAACGGTCTATCTTATTTTTAAGTAACTATTTTTAGTAATTTCGATTATAAGCTTTTAAAACTTGGGAGGTCTGAGAGGGGTACTGAACCACCTCTCCAATTGATCCCAAATTAAGGGAACACGCAAGAGATAGTAAAGAACACCCTTGTGGCAAATTGGAAGCTTCTACATTTTTTCAAGTTGTTATCTTTATTAATTTTAAAGATAGGCTTTAAGGTCTTCGGAAATGTGTGGCTGATCCCCGACCCAGCACTCCAATGGTACCCAAATTCACAAGACACTTCGGAAATAGGAAGGGACACCCTGATACCAAATTTGGAGGTTATATCTCATTGGTTTCGGAATTACGCTAGTTTGGCCTAAATTCGATCAAAAAGTTCTCAGTTCCGAACCCATTGTCCAATCCTCACCGTACGTAATCCCCGAAGTAGTTTCATTACTAGTAACCTACAGCACAAATTTGATTAAGATAGCGTCATTAGTTGTTCAGTTATCGTGATGTTTTATATATGTTCGTTAGTCCTTCGATCGATTAAAAGGTCCAGAATCCGAACCCATTGATTTGCTGATTTCGCCCATATGCAATCCCCGCCGTACTTTTAATCCTAGTAATCTACAGTTAAAATTTCATCAAAATAGCTCCATTTTTTTTTGAGTTATCGTGCCTACGGACGGACGGACGGACAGACGGACGGACTGACTTGGCTATATCGACTCAGGCGGTCACGCTGATCACTAATATATATACTTTTCCATATCTAGCTCGCTTCCTTTAGGTGGTTACAAACACCATACCAAAGTTAATATACCCCTTTACCTATTCTATAGGTGTAGGGTATAAAAAGTACAGTTTTCTATATGTAGGGCAGCATTAACTCGAATTTGGGCTACTTGACTTCAGTAAATATGTATTCATATGTATTTGTTTTGAAAAATCATAAAATTTTCAGAACATTACATATTTTTTTGTGTAATAAGTGTACAAAATTATACTCTCTTTATAGCGCGTTAAGCTACAGGAATAAAATTCAAAAATACTTACAAACGTTTTTATAATTGAAAAAATTATAAATTTTTTTTTAAGCAAATTTCAAACGCAAGAATTGTTGACAACATTGTTGCCATACATTTTATTATGTATAGGAAAAAAAAATTAATTTCGTATAATATTAGTCTAATATAAATTATACAAAACGGATTTTTTATGTAAATTTAAAAGCGCAAAAAGCTCGTATTTCTAAAAAATAATAATAATTTAACAGAAATAATTTAAACTGACGAAGAAATAATTGTAATTAAAAATGCTAATAATATTAGTATCAATCATGTGAAATATATCTTTATCTGGAAATATATTGATACATTTTAATAACTGTACAAATCACTATTTTCATTCCCTAAACCTTTGAAAAGGGTACCTAAATTAACTTTGGTATGGTGTTTGTAACAAAAGAAAGCGAGCTAGATATGGAAAAGTATATATATTTGTGAACAGCGTGACCTCCTTAGTCGATATAGCCATGTCCGTCCCTTCGTCCGTAGGCACAATAACTCAAAAACTAATGGATTATCTTGATGAAATTTCAACTGTAGGTTACTAAAACTTAAAGTGCGGCGAGGATTGCATATGGGCAAATTTGGATCATGGGTTCGGATTCTGGACCTTTTAATTTTTCTAAGGGCTAACGAACATATAAAAAATAATAAGGATACCTCAACAACTAATGGCGCTACCTTCATGAAATTTGAGCTGTAGATTACTAGTAACAAGACTACGGCGGGGATTGCGTACGGTCGAGATCGGACCATGGGATCGGTTCTTAGAAATTTTTGATCGAATTTAGGGCAAACAAGCATTTTTCCGAAACCAATGTTGATAGAATCTCCGAATTTGGTATCAGTGGTTCGTCCTTAGAGTTCTAGAAATTTTTTGTACCAATTGGAGTATTGAATCGGGGACCATCCACACTAGGCGGAAGACCTTAAAGCATATTGTTAAAATTAATTAAAACAGTAACTTAAAATTAATATAAAACGTTGTAAGTGTGTACAAGGGATAACTAGTATTTAAAGAACGGCGCGGACTGCACATAGGCGAATTCCAACCATGGGTTCGGATCCTGGAACTTTTTCATCGAATTTAGGCCAAACGAGTATGATTCAGCATCCAAAGAAGTTAGAACCTCCAAATTTGGTATCAATTTAAGAATTTAAGTAAAACTAGTATAATTTCGCAACCAAAAAAGATAGAACCTTATATTTTGGTCATAGGTGTTTCTTCTTATTTGTTCTATGTACGTAAAATTTTGGATGATTTGGAACAGCGGTTTGCGTACTGCTCCTACTACTCCCAAGACCTTAAAGCATATTTCGAAATTAATAAAGATAAAAATTTCAAATTTGACACACTTTTTATTTAATAAACGGCGAAATTTTTTTTGTTTTTAATTTTCATTATATCACATCTATATTTTATTGAATTATTAAAATATGTAATATATAATTAGGAAATTGTGTACGATACTTAAGTTGTAAAATTTATTTTTATTATAAAATTTTGTGATAAAAAGCTAATGAAAGCGTTAATGGTTTTAATTAACATTAAAAACCATCAAATTATATAAACTTTTATTTTATATTATTTATTTATTTTATTTATTATATTTGAACCAAAACAAAGTTTTTACAGAAAATTCTTATAGTTAAAACTTAAAATTAACATGACATTTAATTGCAAAGCATTAATTATGGATTGTTTAAAATAAAAACATCAAAAAATTTTAAATTTAAATTAAAATTTTATTATTCAACTTTATTATTTGAATGTGATCCTAAGACTAACTGTTTAGGTTGTTATTTTAGAAATACAAAATGTTTATTTTTATTTTACAAAAACAATTTTCTTATCTTAATACTAATTATAATTTATTACTTAAAAATATCTTTCGAAACAAAACCAGTACAAAAAGAAATTTACTTATTTTACTTATTTGGGGGTCTAATGGGGTTGTGATGTGTTTTATGGTCGTTGTATCCAGCTTACGACCCTTAGCCTCTCCCAACTTATTTTCCTACTCTCACCTTCACGTGGTGACCCCTGTTAACCCTAGCAACCCATTCGAACGATCGGGTTCTGACCTCGGTGTAGTAGGATGGGTAGAGGACAGAAGAGAGCGTAAGCATGGTGTGTATCGGACAACGGCGAAGGTAATAACCAAAGGCGGAAGATCCATGCCCGGAATTGAGCCATATTTCGCATTTTGAGCTTAAGGATCTTTTCCGTAACCATTTATGCAGCGTCTGCATCTCCTAGTTGTAGTGGCTGCAAAAGGCGTCTGTTCTCACAATGAGTGGCCTATAAGAAGATGTATATGACCATCCAACAGGCGGGCGCGCCTGTCAGATTTAAGACAACGAATGGTAGGTCCCCAAGAAGTAATCGCGATGAAATCACGGTGAATCCTCCTACAGCCTTGGTTGTAGTAAGCCGCACGTCGGATTTTGGGGCAAATTTCATGTGGTGGTGTCGAGCGGAACACCGAGATAGCAGAATCGGAAATAAATTATCGAAATCGTCTAGTACGCGCGGAAAATACCTTCGGTTATAGGACACGAACAATTTTCGGAGCTTGGAACGTTAGATCCTTGTACGATGCAGGTCGATATTTTTCAACAAAACGTGCCACAAGAAAACATGGGTATCCCCTGATGGTCGTTCAGAAAACCAGATTGACCATATAATCGTACAACAGAAATAGAGAAAATCGCTCTGCGATGTAGGAAACAAAAGGGGCACGGATGTCGGTAGTGACCACCACTTTGTCCTCGCGTATATGCAGTTAAGGACGGCAGCTGTCAATCGACGTATAATCGGACTGGAAAGGAGAGCTCATTTCAATGTAGAAGCATTAAAAAATCCCACCATATGTCGTAATCAAGTAGCCAGCATCAACGACAAAATTATAGAATCCGGTTCCGAAACAGTACCTTCACTATCTACCCAAGAAGATCCTTGGATATCACAAACCTCATGGGATAAAATTGCTGAACGTAGTTCCTTAAAGAGGATAATCAATGCTGAATCCAACCAGCAAAAAAAGACGAACTACGTTTGCAGTATAGATTATAGCACATAAGGCTGTACAGAGGAGTGTAAGACGTGACAAACGGAAAAATATAGAAGATCTTGCAAAGGAGCTGAGAGCGCTGCTAAAAGAGGAGATGTCAAAACTCTTTACAAGATTACGAACCAAATTGCTAAACGTAACAGTAAAGAGCATCAAACAATCTTGGACAAAAGTGGAAGGCGGTATCTATGGATGATCAACTGCAAAGATGGCAGGAGCATTTCTGCAGATTGTTAAACGAGCAATTCGTAGAACAAAATGTATCTACAAGCTCTCCTATGCCAACAATGCGCAGATCATTTAAGGTATCGATATGGGGGCCCCAAGTTTAAACGAGATAAAATCAGCAATTCTTTTTTTAAAAAACACAAAGCAGCAGGAGTAGATGAGATACCCACCGAATTCCTAAAAGCTGACTCAGATGTATCAGCCGATATTTTGTTACCTTTGTTCCAGGCTATATGGGAACAAGAAAAACATTCAAGCGAATGGAAGGAACGAGTTATTGTCAAAATACCAAAGAAAGGTAATCTAAGTCATTGCAATAACTGGCGAGGTATCACTCTACTCTCAGTTTTCTCGAAATTATTGGCTAGAATAATACTCGAAAGGATTAAAAGAAGAATAGAAGCTACACTTATAAGACACCAAGCAGGTTTTCGCAGTGGCCATTCGTGTGCGGATCACATCAACACATTACGATAAATCCACTCAATTTAGAGCACCGTTAACTTTGAGAAAGCCTTTGATAGAGTAAACCGAGAGTATATTTGGGGATCGCTTAGTAGGAGAGGCATTCCAGAAAAAATTATAGCTATAATTAAGGATCCTACAAAGATGCAAGATGTCGCGTTTTACATCGAGGACAGCTGACAAATTGCTTAGAGGTGTGTCAGGGAGTAAGGCAGGGCTGTATTTTATCACCCATAATGCTTTTAGTAGTAATGGATGACATAATGACTACTACTGTGGGTGTAAACGAGAGCAACGGTATCTAGTGACGTCCTTTCGAACGTATCAGACACTTAGATTACGCCAACGATGTGTGTTTATTGTCACATACGAATGGAGGTTTGAACCAAAACCAAAATCTGTATGACACTGGTAAAAGTTCGAGCCTTAAAATCATGAGCACAACTCACACATCACAAAATCCGATCCTCCATGAAGAAATGCAAATCAAAGAGGTGAGTACGTTCAATTACTTGGGCAACATCGTGTCATCAGATGGAGGCGCCGATTTTGATATTGAAGCCCGCATCAGTAAAGCCCGTGCTACTTTCGGGATGCTTTCAAAAATGCATGGAAACGTAACTAAACATGACGTAACTTGCGTGAGGATAAAGTTAAGATATTTAATGGATTAAGTCTTACGCCATAGCTAGGCGAAATTTGATAATCTCTAGGATTATATTGATTTCTCAAAGCAAATAAAAGAAATTTCTTTTGCACGAATTCTATTCTATCAGAATGTATTTGAAATGCGGGATCCTACACAATATTACCATATTCAAGAATAGATCGTAAAAGCTATAACCTTGCCTTTTTCAATGTTTAGTTCTTGCTTATTTGAGAAGCACCATTCTTGCAGACTATTTAGATTTGCCTGAAGTAGTGCAACATCGGAACTCTTTTTAATTAAATGATAAATCTTGATATCATCAGCAAATGCAACATGTGACACACCGAAAAGTTTACTAGAAAGATCGGAAATGAATATGTTAAGCAAGAGTGGACCTAAGTAGCTACCTTGCGGTACTCCTGGTCTAACATTGATTGAGTCCGACAAAAATCCTTGTAGTTTGATATTTTGCATTCTCTTTGTAATAAAGGAGAATATCCAATAAAGAAAAGAGCCGGAAATACCTAAAGCTGCAAGTTTGTTTAGTAGAATTTTGTGATCAACACAATCGAATGCGTTGCTGAAGTCCGTGTAAATGGCATCAACTTGGTGCCCGTTTTCCATTTTATTAGGGATCTCAGACGTGTAAACTAAAAGGTTTGTTGTTGTGGAACGAACTTTTGTGAATCCATGTTGTTGTTCGTTTTTTTTTTATTTTTTTTTCCTTCTTTTAGTCCCTTGGGAAACATAGGGCTTCCACATAGCTTCTCCATCGTACTCTATTTTGGGCCATTTGTTTTATCTCTGCCAAAGTCTTACCACTTTCTTCTATTTCTTTGGATATTGTTCTCCTCCATGACATTCGTGGTCTTCCTACTTTCCTTTTTCCCTGTGGGTTCCACTCTAATGCTTGGCGAGCAATTGTGTGTTGTGGCTTTCGGAATGTGTGTCCTATCCACTTCCATTTCTTTTTCTTTATTTGAAGTGCAATTGATTCTTGTTTCGTGAGAGACCATAGGTCTGTGTTGCTGATTCGCCTAGGCCAGAAGATCTTAACTATGGTTCTTAGGCATTTGTTCACGAAAGTTTGCAGCTTGTTGGTGGTTGACTGCTTTGTTCATTTAGTTGTGTATTTATGATGGGTAAATTTTGTCTACAATAATTTTTTCGAACAACTTTGGAATAGTTATAATAGCTATACCTCAGTAATTTTCGACGATGATTTATCACCCTTTTTGAAGATAGGGGTAAGATAAGAAGATTTCCAGAAAAGAGGAAAAATACCTTAGGAAAGATATTTATTAAAAATAAAATGAAGCGGATAAGTGAGATAACTGACACAGTTGTACAAAAAAGTCGGTGGAATTAGGTCAGGTCCTATACGTTTTTTGGTATCAAGTTTAGTGATTGCTTCAAATATTTGAAAAGAATTAGCAAAGAAATAGCACATAATTTTAGGACAATTTCGTATTCGAATTCTAGTGAAAGTGAAAAAACTTTTCTGGTTTTCGACTCGACTCAGTTACCATTCGCAATTGGGTTCAAATTATTGGCATAATCAATAATTAATAATTATAAATCTTTTAAAATAAATGCTTTGATATAAAAATATAAACAAATAATTTAATTAAATAATATAACTCGCAGATAGAGAATACCATATAAGTAAAATATAAAATATTACAATATAAACAAAAAATAGAAATGTAAATATTGAAAATCTAAGACGTTTCTACATGTTATAAGGCCTAGTACTATCTCATGTTTAAATTGTATGTGGAATTCAATAAAACTAATTCTAATAACACGAATATAATATGTTCCAACATGTACCTATGTATAGACAGGCTTATTAGCCTAACAGTTGAACAGTTAGTGCTTAAAAAAGCTTAATGTCTTTTGACATTAAGCTTGGATAACCGTAAGTTTTACGTTTTGTGTTAACGAAGTCAAAAAAACTTTATAGGATCTGTAATTAATTTGTTGCCTAATTTAGTGAGATATCTATCATAAGCCAGGTTAGATTTTTGTTTAAATTCAAAAACAAGATCCAGGATCAAACGTCAAACGTCAAACGTGAAGGTCGAGCTCTTTTTTTGCGCTAATAAAATTAAATTAAAAAATTTATTTAAAATAACATTCGAATAGAAAAAGTTAAAAATATTTAAAATAATATATATAATAATACATATAAGTTAAAAATATATAAAATAATATCAAAATATATGAAAAATAAAATATAAGAAAACTTACATATAATTTGTTTTTACTATAAAAGTATAAAAGTGCGTCAGACATTAATTATAATTTATAACAGAGAAAAAAAAAAAAAAAATAAAAAAAAAACTATAATTGCAATTTTTATAATTTTTTATAACTTGCTTTTTTCTGTAAATACTTAAATAATACTTAATGTGAAAGTTGCCCATCAAAAAGCAATGTATCCATGGTCATAATGCCAGAAGGTGAAGTCAGTGATGATGAAAGTGACTATGAAAGAAATGAAACAGTCACACTGGGGGATGGCAATAAATCAGTTACAAAAAATAATGATGCGGATATGTTTCCTAATCTTAGTGCGGCTGATAAACTACTTGAATTTGATTTCACAAATAAGTGCACAATGGAAAATGTGGCTAAGTACTTAAAAACATTAGGATCAGTTCTCAACAACTTTATTAGTGAAATTCATCAGTCGTTAAGTTTTTTTAGTTCTAAGATAGATGATTTTGGAATTCAAAATAAAAAACTCTTAGAAGAAAACCAACATATTAAAAACCGACTTCATACTGCAGAAAATAAATCATCATATCTAGAGCAAAAAATTAACTGGCTTGAATCCGCAGTGGATGAGACGCAGCAACTAAAGAACGCCAATAACATAGTCATAGCTGGACTACCAGCAGAAATCGATACACCGATTGACACTGTGATAAAAATCGCAAATAAAATAGGCGCAACTATTGTTGCAGATGACATCAAAAACATAAGAAAGATTACCCAAAAAAAAAATGTTAGTGAAGAAAAAAAAGGAGTAAGTGATACGCTGTATATTGTGGAACTAGCCTCTATCACGATAAAAAATGATTTGCTAACGAAGAAAAAAATGTATCCTCATCTTTATACTGAAGAATTGAATTTGCAATCAGAAAAGGGAAAACAAATTTTCCTTAGACATCATTTCACCCCATTGTAGTCAAAACTCTATAATGAGGCAAAGCAAATTAAGGCTTCACTTAATTTTGAATTTCTTTGGGTTAAAAATAATCAAATTTTTCTTCGACGGAACAAGATTAGCAAAGTGTATAAGGTATCTTCCATCTTCCAGTAATGATATTTTGTTTATTAAAAAACATTTTTCATTCTTAATGAATAATTACAATAAAATAGGTAAAATTCCAAAACATCTATGTAATTGCACTATATCTTATCTTTATTGTCACATTCTAACAATTATTCTAATAACTATTAAACATAAACATAATCATAATATTCATAATAATTTTAAAATTTAATTTTTATTCAGTAAACAAACAATTAGCTTTTTTTTCAAACAAATATTTATACTTTTTACAAAAATTACATATATACATCTTATATAAAAGTCTAATTATTTTTTTCTATATTGTTTTAAATTATATTTGCACTTATATTGAAATTATTATATCTACATTTTACATAACCTCAAATATATATTTAATAACTTTATTACATTCAACTTCAATTCAATATTTTTTTACTTCAATATTTTTCTATAAATTTAAAAATTTTTATTATATGGTAGAACTAATTATATATTTTTTACAAAAACTATACATATATCTTTTGCAAATATATTTCAAAACTAATAACAACAAATATACTATTCTATTAGCACCTATATTAATTCTTATTACAAATCTACAAACAATTAAATATATTATCATATTATCACCTGCAACTTTAAAATTTTTTTATGTATTTATTATTTACATATTATCAAACATAATCTCAAACAAATATTATTAACATTCTTACAATTCATATCGAAATTTTTGTTCAGTATTTTAAAATTATATCATATGACAGAATTACTTATATACTTTTTGCGAAAAATACATATATACAACTTATATACAAATTTAATTATTTTTTCTACTTTGTTTTAAATTATATTTGTACTTATTTTGAAGTTTTTATATTTATATCTAACATCACCACAAATATATATTATTTAATAACTATATATTATTTTGCTTTAAGCTATATATATACTTATATGGAATTTTTAATATTCACATTTAACATAACCTCAAATATATATTTCATAACTTTATTACATTATGGTTCAACTTTAATATTTTTCTATAAATTTTTAAATCTTAATTATTTTGTACAACTAATTATATATTTCTTTCAAAAACTACACATTTATTTTTTACAAACATATTTAAAAATAAATTACGAAAAATATATTATTCTACTAGCACTTATATTAATTCATCTTACAAATTTAAACTTAAAATTCTATTACAAAAACCAATTATTTAAATATTTTTCTTTCTTTTCTTATTAATTTTTAAATACAATCAACAAATATATTTTTTTTTATAAAATCTATTTCTTAAAATACTACTGCACAGCTTACACCTATTATTTTTATTATATACTGCTTATCTCAACTTGCAAATTAATTTTTACTTATTTACCAAATAATGATATCGGCTGATAATGTAAATATTGCGGAAAATCTAAAAGTGGATTATTTTTCAGAGGTAGGCAATTATTCAATCAATATGACATATAAAAGTAATTTAAATATTTTATATTTTAACATACAAAGTCTCCGAAATAAATTAGATGAATTAGAACTATTAATAAACACCTATAAATATGATATTCATATTATTATCTTAACAGAAATATGGATAAGTCATTCTGAGAATAAATTTTTTAATTTACCTGGATATATATACCTTACTTTTCAAATAGACGTGAATCATATGGGGTCGTAGCAATCTATGTGAATGAAAAAATATCTAGTTCTGTAGTCGTAGAAGAAGAATTCCAGAAATCAAATATATTAGTTTAAATTATTAAAACAAAATATGAATATTATTGGTATATACAGGTCTCATGAAACTAAAGTAAACGATTTTCTCTTGAAAGTTGATGAAATAATTTCAAAATACACAAATACGATTATATTAGGAGATATCAATCTAAATATATTAAATAATAAATAACCAAGATATTATAAATTATAAAAATATTTTACTTAGCAATGGTTTTGCTATCTATAATAAAATTTCGGAAGACTTCGCTACAAGAATAGGAAAAACATCTAAATCTATCATTGATCATCTTGTAATAGATATGATAAAATTTAAGTATTTCTTCTATGTTGTTAGTACCACACTCTCAGATCATCAAAGATTTTTTATAAGTATTAATCAAAAGCCAATAAAAGAAATATGTCCCACTTTAAAACCACCATTGATTATGAGAATATTGAAAAGAGTAGCCCCTGGATAAGACTTAATTCTATAGACAATTTCGATAATTTTGTTCAAGAACTCACTATAATAATTAATGAAAATACCCACACTATACCATTAAAAAAAACTAGGCGCAAAAATGAATGAATTTTATTATAAACACAAGAAAAAATATCCTCTTGATTCTTATATCGTAAACTTGTATGAGAATTGTAAGAAAGAAATAAGAAACCTTATTGTTCAAGCTAAAAAGTTATATTACTCGAATAAAGTAATCCGCGATCCAACTAACAGTAAAAGGCTATGGAACTTATACAAAAAAGCTATGTTTAATACAAATTCTACAAACAATGTTTCAATTAAAGTACTCGAAAATGATAACTTTAAATTAACGAATGAACAAGAAATAGCTGAATTAATGAATAATTTTTTTACAAATGTTACAGAGGAATTAAATGTACCTTCTGATCCGACTACACGTACTTGAGCCAATTTCCTAGAAATATATACCATAGTTTAAACCTAATGCAAACTAACTGTGAAGAGGTAACTGCAGCTATTAATAAGTTAAAATCATCTGCAGCTACAGGATATGATGGTATATCTACTAAATTCATAAAAAAATTTTCCTTACATCTAAGTCCAATATTAATAAAATTTATAAATAAATCCTTTCAAAATTCAATTTTTCCAGAGTCCTTAAAGATGGCAATTATTGTTCCAGTCTTCAAAAGTGGTTCTGCAACAGACAAATCCAATTACCGTCCTATATCAATCTTAAGTGCTCTATCAAAAATCTTTGAAATAGTAATAAAAAATAGATTAGATTCTTTCCTCCAAACAAATTCAATTTTGCATAAAGAGCAATTTGGATTCGAGAAAAACTCTAACACTACTGTTGCCTGTTTAGAACTCACTAATTTTATTACCACAAATATAGATCGAAAAAAATATGTTGCCTGTGTATTCGTGGACCTCCAGAAAGCTTTCGATTGTGTTGATCGTTGATCACCAAGTGCTTCTACATAAGCTTATAATGATCAATTTAATGAAGATCAGATTAATATCTTCAAGTCGTATTTAGAACACAGGAAACAGAGTGTTCGAATAAAAAATTATATCAGTACCGCTACAATAGTAAAAAAAGGAGTTCCGCAAGGATCCATCTTAGGCCCGGATTTATTTAAATTATATGTTGACGATATATCTCGGTTATTATTAGTAGGGACTGTTCAACTCTATGCTGATGATGCAGTAATCAAATATGCTGCAGATGGTAAGGAATCCTTAAAAAGTTCTATTAGTCATGATCTATGTATCTTTGAGGAATGGCTTAATAAGAATAAACTCTTGTTAAATATTAAGAAAACAAAAATCCTAATTTTTGAGAATAAAATTTTAAGAAATTTTAATGTATCTTACAAAAATTATAATTTGGAGATAACTAAAACGTTCAACTATTTGGACGTTCATCCTACGACGGTTTAGGAATTTACTCTCTAAGGAAGTTCTTTATATTATATATTCTTCGTATATTTTATCTAACATCACATACCTCAATCCAATCTGGAGTAGATCCACTCAATTTGCGTTAAATAAGCTAGATTTCCTTCATAAAAGAGCTGTAAAAATAATTCACTTTTATCCTACAAGATTTCCAACAAGAATATTGTATACAGAGCAATATTTAAGCTTCTCAAATATTTGTAAAAAAGAACTATATATAGTGGCGTACAAAATTATTAATAATGTAAAAAAACATAATTTTATATTAAATAGGAATATTGATGACATAGTCACAACACTAGGAATAAAGCAAATTTTTATTTACAACTTTTCAAAAGTAATAAGCAAAAAAGTAATTGTTTGTACAAATGTCTAAAATCTTTTAATGAATTACCTAACGAATTAAAATTAATTGAAAATCTTACAATTTAAAAAAAAAAAATAAAAACTTTCATTTTAGTATCACAAGAATGTGAGAACAATAATAAAATTTAGTGCAAAATAAAAATTAAGATAATTGAATATATTTATATATTTTTTTTTTTTTTTTAACTTTAATTATTTTAATTTTAATTATTTGATTTTAATCTCTAAAACTATAAAATACATAATGTTTCGTTTATATTGATATTGTCTGACGTTTGAACCTAATTTTAAAAAATTGCGAGACCAAAAAGCTAAGGCTAGTGTCATTAAAAAAAAACAATATTTTTTTTTTTTAGTGTACGTTATTTAAATATTACTATTACATTATATAATGAATTACCCATACATTAATACTTATATTATTAAATTAAATATGAATTATCATTATATTGTGAATTGAATAAAGAAAAAAAAAACAAGTAAAGAAACACTCAGTCGGTGCAACCGACTTAGAAATACCCTTCACCTATTTGGTTCAAATTTAAGGACATATCCATAAGTCATTTTAACACCATAAAAGCTGTTATTAATTTGATCGTAAGACATAGCTAACCAAATTAACTTTATAATACTAAAAACATTTTCTAATTACACTATCTATTAAAAAATATTACAAATTCTTATTAATTTATCTATTTAAAAATATTAAAAAACAAACAAACTTGAAGTAAATGAAAATATGTTTATTCCAATTCAATTACAAAATGAAAAAATTCTAATTATTAAATTTTGTGATAAAAAGATAATCAAAGCATAATATATTTAATAATCCAAATTTTTCAAAATTGCAATTATTTTAAATGGTTAGTTTATATACCTAATAGAAAAGCTTATAAACGCATAATATGCAATACTTGTATTTCTAAAATACAATTACAAATTTAGACCTTTTCATATAATTCATTTAAATATTCAAATAAATTTTACATAAATGCAGCAAGTACCTTTGAACACAGCTGAACCACTACAATTAAGTCTAGATTTCGGAGACACATAGGTCATAGGAAATATATTCTTTGGCTTTGAAATTAAACTCGACCAGAACCAATTCCCATGGTACTTTCATTACTAGTAACCTAGAGTTTAAATTTCATCAAAATTTTCTGAGTTATGGTGTTTTTAAGATATATGTTTCTTAGTCCTTGAACTTGTCAAGGGTTCCAGAACCCGAAACCATGGTACGATTTCGCCCATATGCAGTCCCGTCATACTTTCAATACTAGTTAACCATTGTATACTATTGGAACGTTCTATCTTAATTTTAAGTTACTAGTTTTATTAATTTCGATGATAAGCTTTTACACATTTGGGGGGTCTAAGAGAGGTCCTGAACCACCAGTCCAAATGATCCCAAATTAGGGGGGCACGGAATAAATAGTAAAGAACACCCTGGGCCAAATTTGAAGCTTCTACATTTCTTTCAAGTTACTATTTTTATTAATTTCGAAAATATGTTTTAAGATCCTCGGAACTGAGTGGCTGCTCCCCGACCCACTAGTCCAATGAGGCCCAAATTTCAAAGACACTTACGCAATAGGAAGGGATACCTTGATACCAAATTTGGAGGTTATATCTTCATTGGTTTCGGAATTACGCTAGTTTGGCCTAAATTCGATCAAAAAGTTCTCAGTTCCGAACCCATTGTCCAATCCTCACCGTACGTAATCACCGCCGTAGTTTCATTACCAGTAACCTACAGCACAAATTTCATGAAGATAGCCTCATTAGTTGTTGAGTTATAGTGATTTTTAATATATGTTCGTTATCCCTGACACCGACTAAAAGGTCCAGAATCCGAACCCATGGGCTGATTTCGCCCTTATACAGCCCGCGCTTTACTCATAGTACTAGTTAACCCTTGCACACAATTTGAACGGTCTATCTTAATTTTAAGTAACTATTTTTAGTAATTTCGATTATAAGCTTTTAAAACTTGGGAGGTCTGAGAGGGGTACTGAACTACCTCTCCAATTGATCCCAAATTAAGGGAACACGCAAGAGATAGTAAAGAACACCCTTGTGGCAAATTGGAAGCTTCTACATTTTTTCAAATTGTTATCTTTATTTATTTTAAAGATATGCTTTAAGGTCTTCGGAAATGTGTGGCTGCCAGTACTCCAATGGGACCCAAATTCCCAAGACATTTCGGAAATAAGAAGGGACACCCTGATACCAAATTTGGAGGTTCTATCTTCATTGGTTTCGGAATTATGCTCGTTTGGCGTAAATTCGATCAAAAAGTTCTAGGTTCCGAACCCATGGTCCAATCCCGACCTTACGCAATCCCCGAAGTAGTTTCATTACTAGTAACCTACAGCACAAATTTGATGAAGATAGCGTCATTAGCTGTTGAGTTATCGTGATTTTTTATATATGTTCGTTAGCCCTTCGATCGATTAAAAGGTCCAGAATCCGAACCCATGGGCCGATTTCGCCCATATGCAATCCCCGCCGTACTTTCAGTCCTAGTAATCTACAGTTAAAATTTTATCAAGATGGCTCCATTATTTTTTGAGTTATCGTGCCTACGGACGGACGGACGGCCGGACGGACAGACGGACAGACGGACGGACGAACTTGGCTATATCGACTCAGGCGGTCACGCTGATCTCAAATATATATACTTTTCCATATCTAGCTCGCTTCCTTTAGGTGGTTTCAAACACCATACCAAAGTTAATATACCCCTTTACCTATTCTATAGGTGTAGGGTATAAAAAAGATCCATGTTCTTGTTTAATATGTCATTATTAGGCTCTTTTGAATTTTTAATTATTTTGTTTAGTTTATTGCATTGGTTACGCAATGTCCTAAGTTCACTGTTCAGCCAAGGTTCGGTTGTCTTGTTCTTTTGCGAATTTTAGGAACAAAGAAGTTAATTATCTCAAATAGCTTTGAATAGAACTGAGGGATAATCAAGTCAATATCCTGTTCGGTTATCAGGTCGTCCCAACTGATGACTGATAAAGCATTATTAATGCTTTGATAATCAGCATTAAGCAAGTCATATACAAAAATATTATTGTAAGTTTTGGTAAAATGTGGTATAGCAGTGGAAATTTCGAAGATTATTGCGCTATGGTGAGTAGTGCTAGTGAAAAGATTATCTGCATCACCAGCGAGATTAACCACCACTTTATCATATGGATTTGAAAATGCAAGATCTAACCACTTGCCATTACTATTAGGATACCTAATAATTTTTTGTAAATCATTATTCAAAAACTCACTAATGAGACCGAAGTCAACTTCATCTTGGAAGTTAATAAGTAATAATAAATTATTAGAGTGATCGTCAATAAACGAAAGAGAAGGATTAAAATATCCGAAAATAAAGATTGAGTCATCCTCATGCACATCCGAAATAATGCTGTGATAAACATTGTAAAATTCAGAATATGAGGAACTGTCTGAGCACGGAGGAAAATAAACAATACCTAAGTATAAATTATTCGTACCTAGGTTTAATTTAATAAATTGGTGATCAAAGGAATGATATGTACCAGTAATTATTGGTACACTAGATATGTTATTATTAACAGCAAGGAGTACACCACCCCCTCGCGAACAATTTACGGAATGATTATTACGATCCTTTCTGTATATGGACCAATTACCATCAAGAATTTCTTCGTTCTTAAACGAATCATTAAGTCATGTTTCCGTTATAGCCAATATATAGAATTTCATGACTTAGCATATCAACATAAAACTTTTTTAGCTTGCCTCTCATACCACGACTGTTATCATAAAATATACTGATGTTATTGATATTGTCAGTAGATTGAGAGATTTTTTTATATCTCGTAACATTAGATAATGACTAGAATAATTATTTCGTGTTTGGACGAAAAATCTTGTTAAAGTGCACGCGAGATTAGGACAAGTGATTGTAATAATTACTATCACAATGACTACGAAAAGCTTTAAGTTCCCCCTATATTTTCATGAAATCTGAGATAAAGACTATACAAATCTTTATAATTAGATGGTAGGCCCTTATTGTGAATAAGCCCGATTTTCTTTGATTTAAAGGATGAGATATACCGATAAATAACTTTAGGATTACCATCATCCAAATTTTAAACAGAAATACAAAATATTTTAGTGGAAATTTTAGTTTGAAAATTAAATTATACATATAAGTACGAGTATATTAAAAAAATTGGAAATCATTTTTATTCAAAATATTCTTTATTGCCTCTATATTCTATTTTAAATACATATCTGTTGCTGTTCATCAAAACAAATGATGATCGAATAACATTGTATGAAAATGAGTTATGATGTAAAATAGCTAAGTCTCGCTAACATATTTGTGTACTAGTAGTTTGATTTGTTATCGTTTTTAAAAAATAAAACATTGAAATTAAGATATTGTACTATATTAAAAATATTAAAAATTTATATGCATATCAAATTCAAAATATTTCAATTTATGACTCATCTTTTTGTAATATTTGAAATAAACAACTAAAAACACCACACCACTGATAAAATGTCTTTTATAAGTTTGATTTTTTTTTTGCATGTAACCTACTCCGATAATATATTTGTTTTGGACACTTTTTTTTATGTAAAAAATCTTCGAAAAAATAAATTATAGCAAAAGTCGCGTTCAGAATGAAGTAGCGCATCTAGCGCTAAATTGTTGTATTGAACAATTTGCAGCAAAATTAAAAGATATTTTACTTTGAGTGCCTTTGGGTATATTTTTATTATAATTAAATTATGGACACAACGGATAATTTTTATAGTATTCAAAATCAGTTCTATAATTCTATTTCTATTTTTATTATTCTTTTGTTTAAAATAAAATTCAAATTTTTAAAATTAATCAAATGCGTATGTTATTTTTAGTCTCATATTTTTAATTTTTGATCAATTTATATTTTTAATTTTATAAGAAATGTTTAAACACTTAAACGTCAATTGAAAATCGCTCCACAATACAATTCGTACATCAGAAAATTAGATCGTGCGTTGCACTTTTCTTGTAGCGCTAGATGTTAAAATTTTTTTCTGGATAACACAAAAGTACAATTTTATTTAAATTTACTCACATTTGCTTCGATTTCAGTCTTAAACAAAATTGGACTTTTATTTTACACAAAAAAAAACAAGACAGCCTGTTATTAATCTTACACAACGAAAACATATCACAGAATTGATTTGTAATTTTATAGAACGTCAAAATTTGGAACTGCTTTATTTGTATTTCAAAACATTCAACAATCAAAGAAATTGTTGACTTTATTTCAGTTGAAAAATAAAAAAAAATCATTTTTAATTCGCAACTGTCAAGTTTATGTATATATAGCAGTTTCAAAATTTGATGAGTTATAAAATGACTATTGTGTAGACTAAAATTGTACCAAATGTGAGTAAATTTAAATCAAATTGTACTTGTTGGTCTCGCCAACACTTGTGTAATATATATATGATTTTTACGCACAAATTTAACAAATCAATATAAACTTAAATTTTAAATATAGAACAATGTAATAATACTCAGTATCTTAATACACATATTAATAGAGGGGAGGTAGATAAGGAATCAAGTGTATGGATCGGATCAGAATCTAAAAATAAATCGATTTAGCTATGTATGTCCGTCCGTCCGCACGATAACTCAAAAACTAGAGGAGCTAGAATCTTGAAATTAGCTGCCATACAACTTATTATATATGAGCATTACTCTATACCTATTGAAGTTGGGTGTTTGATATGTTGCCAAAAATAGTTTAGTGTAATGGCCAAAGTTACTGCAAAATTTGGTTGGTTTACTGCAGAGTGTTCGAGTAGCTGCCATATTCCAGTTTTCCTGTCAGACGAGGGAAAGACTGTACATAAAACGTTTGGTTTACCAGTTCCAATAACAGATACTTCAGTTTCTTCTATAAAAGCGAGTTCCCAAAAAGCTAATGTACTTCGACAAACAAGTCTTATTTTAATTTGATGAGGCTTCAATGATTCCTGCTTTAGCAATTAATTGTATCGATCGTTTGTTGAAAGATATATCTCAATGTAATGAGCCAATGGCGTAGTGGTAAAGACGCCGCATGTGGAAGGTCTCGGGTTCAAATACCGATCAGATCATATCTAATAAAAAATTATCGTAAAATTGTATAACTATATCGTAATAGTTTATATCGTTATATAATATAAGATTTAAGAAGAAAATTTGTTTGTTTGTTTGTTTGTCCCGGATTCGTTTTAACTTTTTCGTTTTTTTGATGTCGAGTCAAAACAATTTAACCGATTGATTTGAAATTTTGTACAAATGTTCTTCCTAGTAACCGAAATTAGTTGTATAAATTTGGTTCGAATAAATTAAACCATTTCGGCCTGGCGTGTTTCCAAAAAATTTTGTGATTCCGATTTGTGTCCAATTTTACAGGGTGGTTTCGCAGTCGAAAAGAGAGGCTAACACAAACTTTTGTTGAGTTCGGTTAACCCGTTTGGGCACGAGGGTGCGATGAAGCCTTTTCTATATTTTTGATAACGAGTCAAAACGGTTTGACCGATTGACTTGAAATTTTGCACAAATGTTCCCCTTAGCAACCGGAATTAGTTGTATAAATTAGGTTGGAATAAATTTACCCATTTCGGCCTGGCGGGTTTCCAAAAAATTTTGTGGTCACGATTTGTGTCCAATTTTACAAGGTGATTTTGCAGTCGAAAAGAGAGGATTACACAAACTTTTGTTGAGTTCGGTTAACCCGATCGGGCACGACGGCACGAATGTCGAGTCAAAACAGTTTAACCGATTGACTTGAAATTTTGCACAAATTGTCCCTCTTAGCAACCGGAATTAGTTGTATAAATTTGGGTTGAATGAATTAACAAATTCCGCATCGCACTTGTACAAATGTTCCTCTTAGCAACCGGAATTAGTTGTATAAATTTGGATGAAATGAATTAACCCATTGCTGCCTGGTGGGCTTCCAAAAATTTTTTTGCTTCCGATTAACGTAAAATTCTCCTTCTCTACATTTTTTCGTAAGTTTTTGTTTTTTATTTTGCAGTTGTTGTTTTTTAAAAATAGATTTTAGTGAAAAATTGAAGTTCTTCAAATACAATCTAAAAATTAAAAGATTCAATTTCGTATTTAAAGTAGTATTTTAAAATAGTTTTTCCAAAAAAGAAGCCTACATTTCTTTCATAAAATCATAAAGAAACGAGTAAGAGCGTAGTAGAACTTTCAGGTAAGTACAAAACAAAATATAAGTTGAAAAGCTGATTTTTAAACTTTTTCTACACGACTATAAATTTTCATCGACTATATTTTATTCAAAAGTTGGCAATCCAAGTAAACTATTATTGACATAGTATAATGACATAATGGCATATTTAACCCATAGTCAAACGGGTATAATAATATTTATATGTAAACTAGCTATTACCCGTTGCACGTTGTCCCGTCTTTCAATGGAGTTTTAGGTTAAGTTGATGTTATTGTGAAAGTTAACACAAACATTACACATAGTGTACATGTTAATTTTAAAATGTAATAAAGCAATTTTTTTAAACATTCCCCTAATTCAAAGAAGTTTTACCGACTTCCAAAAATTGGGCGTAATTTACTTACAAATTTTTATTTTTGACGAATCGTAGGAATGACAAGTATATACATGTACACATTCAAAATTTAAAGTCAATTGGTCAAATCGTTTCTGCTTAAGAGTAAAGTAACAAAAGATATGTAAAAATCTGCTGTGCCACAATGGGTTAACGGAACTCAACAAACCTTTTTTTGAAACTTTGACCAAGTAATATTTAGCAAAAATATTACATATATTTTATATTAAACAATTTTTTTTGGACAATTGTCGGGCGGCAAATGTTAACAAATTCCAAGTCTGTTAGTAGAGTGAACTCCAATTTCAAAGAGGAACACATATACAAAGTTTGAAGGCAATCGGTTAAACCATTTCTAATTTATAGCAAAGTAACGAAAAAACCTTTAAAATAGCTGTTGAGTCGCAATGTGTTAATGGAACTCCACAAATATTTTTTGATGCTTTCTTTTTAACCAAAGCAGTACTTCGAAAAATTAACCAAAACTTGCTTCTTTACAATTTGCACGCTCCCGAACAATGTTGGGCAAGACTGGTAGTAAAAATATATAAATATATAAAATTCATATTTCATAACCTTATACAATAGCTGCAGCCGAGTAATCAACGGCTTAGTGAATATTATGATTAAAGAAACTGAAGTCTAGTTTAAAATAAACTTGGTGAATGCCCTATACTCCTTAAAAGAGTGGAAAAGGAATAAAAAATGAACCAATGGATGGAAAAGTAATTGTATTTGTTGGCAATTTTCGACACATCCTTCCAGTTGTTTTCCATGGAAACAAAATTATAATAGTTGAAGCATGTATACAAAATAGTGTAATCTAGCTTAAAGTAACTTTAATTCATCAGAAAAAGAATATGAGATTAAATCCAAGTGAGATAAACTTTTCAAAATGGCTTTTTCTATTAGTTAATGGGGTTCCCATTAAATTGAGTGAAGAGATTATTAAAATACCCGATAACAAGGCTTCGGGGAGCTGCCATACAATTTGTTTGCACCAATATGAATTTCTTTAGAAATAATTACACTACAAGGATGAACATTACACACGGTTAGTTATATAATAAATCAAGCACTTATATGAAGTTTCAAAACGGCTTCATTTTCGGAGGGCTGCCATACAAAGTTGTCAGTTCGATAACTGTGAATGTAATGAGCTACGAGATTAAAATTAAAACTAGGCAGGTTAAGTAATAGGGCAAGTTACTTGGCAAAGTTGGACATCACTCGGACCAACTTTTAGGGTGGGTTAATATGTTTTTTTTTGGTATGTTTTTTGTAACATGTTTAATAGGAGAAGGGAAATAAATAACGGTTTAAATTATTTTATACATCATAATGGGTATGCACGGGTATCTAAAAGTTGACAAGGGCAACTATAATCTTCCACGTTTTTAAATAAAAAAGAATTGTCAATTAAATTTATTTCAATTGGTTTTGGTAAAAATATCGCTTCGACTTTATTTCACCACACTATTTGAATTTTGATTTTGACACTATTTTGAATTAATTATATTAAAATTAACAAATATATAAAAAATTATTTATCCTAATTTAATTTAATGAATAAATAGGTCTATTATAATATTCTTTCAGGATCTGAGTTAGTATACAAAGATGAAAATGGTGGCTTGTCATTAATAGATTTAAGAACTACTGAAGCAAAAATACTAATGACTAATACAACATTTGTAAGTTTTTTAACTTTTAAATATTTTAAGGTTAATATAAAGGAGAATATTATTTGAATTTTCATATTATTTATATATTTGTGCCGGAAATGAGGTGTAACGAACACATCCAATTAAATATGTTTTGTTAGATGTGTCCAATTATAAAAAAATAAAATATTAATGTTTTGTTGGATGTGTTTTATTTAAAAAAATAAAATATCATAAATTATCGGAAGCAGACTAAAAAATTTTATTTATTTTTAATAAAAACAAAACAAAAAAAATATATAATATAAAAAAAATTTTTTGAACTTAAATTATTTTAAATGCTTATGAATTATTTCTGTTGAGATTTTAGAACTCACCGAATATTTTCTGGAAATTTTATATAAATAGTAAAAAAATTTAATATTAAAAGTAAATCCCTATTATTTACGGTGAAAATTTTAAAATAATGTCGAAGGCCCAAAGTACGCTTTGTTACGTTGCTCTGCTTTGAAAAGCAAATAAACCAAGCAATGTAATTAAAGTAATTTCAAAGTTTCCCTCATCCCTGAAATAAAGCCAAATGAAAATAAATAAAAATGAACTTTTTGTCGTCAATTCATTTTAACATTTAAAATATTTTTTAACAGGTGCCTATAAAAATAAATTTTGTCTATAAAAACACTTATATTTTTTATATTTGTTTTGTAACAACCAACTCTAATAATTCCTTTTAATTATTTTTCCTTTTGAAACAAAAAAATAGGTTTGGCTTTTAATTTAATATCATTTTTATTTTGTGTACCTGTTATTTAAAATAAACTATACTATAATATACTTTGACTTTTATATATTAACTTACCTGTTTCTATGGGTATTTTTTTATTTTTTTCAGTCTGTCACATTTTGAAAGCATTTATTTAAAATTTTACCGTAAATTAATAAATATTGTATGGTGTAGAGTTTAGCGGAGTGGGTTTGGCTGTACAAGACCTGAGTTCGATGCACCATAGAAATTAAACAAAATATATACAGGGTGTCCCGGGAATAACGTGCCATAGAACAGCAGATGATAGGGGAGTTCAAAACGATCAAAAAATTGTATGGGAAGGGGGGTCTATCTCCAACTTTAAAAAAATCTTAAACTTTAATTTCTTCAACAATAAAATCTTTTGAAGAAATTTATTTAAAATAAAAGTATTTTATTGAAAATTTATTTGGTTATAACTTTTATGATTTTTGAGATAAGAATAAAATTTGAGTTTCAAAATGTTCGTAGAGAAACAAATATTTTTTTTAGAAAAAAAAAATGGTATGGTAATTGCTCAATTTTTTGAGCAATAGGGTTCAAAGCAATTTATGCCTAAAAAAATGCTCATAATTTTAACCTTTAAATCATTATAACTTCCAATTTCGAAGAGCAATATGCATTACTTTTTATGAATTAGAAAAAGAATTAAACAGGCTTTAATGTGCACGTTTAATTTTTTTTTTTAGCTACTAGATTTTTACTTTTATGGGTAAAAACAAAACATCAAAAAATTTAGTGAAAAAATATAATTTTTTTTAAAAATCGAATCTTTAAGGCCTTTTAACTCCGTATGGGTTGGAGATAGACCCACCCTTCCCATACAATTTTTTGGTCGTTTTGAACTCCCCTATCATCTGTTGTTCTATGGCACGTTATTCCCGGGACACCCTGTATATTAACTGAATTAGGTATAATAAGCTAATAGAATTTATTTATTTGAATAGTTTCTTTAACAATTTGTAACTTCAAAAACTAAAATATTTCACTTTGATAATGC
This sequence comes from Dolichopus griseipennis, assembly GCA_963082915.1. Classification (NCBI taxonomy): domain Eukaryota; kingdom Metazoa; phylum Arthropoda; class Insecta; order Diptera; family Dolichopodidae; genus Dolichopus; species Dolichopus griseipennis. The sequence continues at coordinate 253,608,309 of OY720441.1, read as the reverse complement.
AAAGTTCAATTCAAAACAAAACATTTATTTAATACAATTTTACGTGGACATAAATAGGCATTTTATTAAGCATGCTGTAAACAAAACAAGTATTTCAATTTGAATTTAAACAAAGGTTGTGAAACAATATACATAGCTTAGCAAACTTTTTTAAAAATATGTATACAAAAAGTTAATAGGTTAAGATAAAGACTGAAACAAAATAAAACTACAAAAAAATTTCAAATATATTTATTAACAAACCAATTTATCGAATCTAATTTTAAAAATTTACTGCTCTATAGTATATCTAGATATTCCCACTTTTGTTTTTTAAAACTATTAACGGACCTTCCCAGGCCGTTTCGCACCTTCACATACCGTTTCGGACCTTTACAGACCGTTTTCAGACCCTCACAGACCGTTTTCGGATCTTCACAGACCGTTTTCGGACCTTCACAGACTTTTTCGGGCTTTCACAGACCGTTGCGGACCTTCACAGACCAAAACTAGTCTTGAATACAGACCCCTCGCGCCAAGGGGCCCCCTTAACACCGTCATAAGTATCTGAAACAAAAAAAAAAATTTTCTTTCTCTTTCAAAATAAATAAAAAAAAAACAAATTAAATTTAGGGAAAAAAATTTTTTAATATTAAATTTTATTTATTTGAAAAATTTTTCCTGCGATTCGATATCAATCGATGGAATTAATTGAAATAATGCCATATTTCGTTTGTCTTTATCCCGTCTCAAAAATTTGAAATAAAACTGCACTCTATTCAATTTTTCTAATTCCGGTTCATTTCTTACTTTTTTTTGAAAACCTGTCCGGCATGAAAAATATAATTTTTTCATTGGTTATTGGATCTTCTACCTCACAAAGTACCACCGTTTGATCTCTTTTCGTCTCTAGAAAGCGCCAGGAAAGCACCTCGTATATTTTATTTTGGTGTAAAATATCATATAACAAGGCCGGACAATCTAAAAAGCCATAAATGTACAATAAATGTACAATTAAAACATAAATGTGATTTATGTCAAAAAGCATTTGGTAGGAAAAAAAATTTATTAGAACATATAAAAAACAACAGAAAAGGTTATGAAAATACAAAATTTTGCAAGAAGTGCAAAACAGCCACCTCAAATAATTTGTGGAATTACCACATTCGGACAAATGAACATAAAAAAAATGCAGCAGAAGTCATTAAAACTAATGTTAGGTGTATTAATGAATGTTTTTAAAATAGACTAGAAACATTTATTAGAGATAATTATGATGAAGGCATATTAAACCCATCACACTTTTTAGAAAAGGCTCAAACCGATATCATTGAATTGTAAAGACAATCAATAAAAAAGCATAATGTCATTAAGGCGAATCTGGAACTTTTCGGTGAATATATAAAACCAACAGAAGAAGAGTTTGAAAATATATCAATCAAATCTTTTCAAACTCGAATGTTAAGCATTACACAGGCAGACGATCTTGATGATTTTTTTTGAAAATACACACATTAAAAGTGTCTTTCAATTTTAATTTTAAAATTGATATTAGTTTTGTATATTAACTTTGTACTTAAACCAAAACTATAAAAACTTTTCATATCTAATCAAGAATATTCAACTCAAAACCTATAAAACTTTTTTTCTATTTTCACAGAAATATTAAATCAAGCTTAAAATTTTGAAAACGTGATCAAGTTAAAAAAAAAAAAAAAATTAACAATATAATTTTAAACGTTTATTTGTTTAATTTTTTTCAAAACTTTTGCAGTTGAGTTAATATTCAAACAAAAAATTTCCATCGATTTTTTAAGCTTTTCAAATTTAAAATGGCAGTTGGGAGCTTAATTTTTAAAACATAACGAACGAGCTTTATCAGCTTTGAATTTTTTAAATTTTCGCGGAAATATTAAATCAAGCTTAAACTTTTATAATATTAACTTTGTATTTAAACCAAACTTTAAAAACTTTTCATATTTAATTAAGAACAGTAAGCACAATATCTTAAGCTTATTACTGTTTTAATTTTAAATTTAAACATATCTGATATCCTAATCGCCAAGCTTAATTTATAATACTCAAAGACTCAAACTAGCTTAAGCTTATTATAGTTTTAATTTGAAATTTAAACATAACTGATATTTAAAAAAACTTTCATATCTAATTAAGAATATTCAGCTCAATAGCTTAAGCTTATTTTTTTTAATTTATAAAACTTTTCTTTGATTTTCATAGAAATATTAAATCAAGCTTAAACTTTGATAATATTAACTTTGTACTTAAACGAAACTTTAAAAACTTTTCATATTTAATTAAGAACAATAAGCACAATATCTTAAGCTTATTACTGTTTTAATTTGAAATTTAAACATAACTGATATCCCAACAACCAAGCTTAATTTAAAATACTCAAAGACTTAAACTAGTTTAAGCTTATTATTGTTTTAATTTGAAATTTAAACATAACTGATATTCTAACCGCTAAGCTTAATTTAAAACAATCAAAAGAACAAAACTTTTTACTTATCACAATTTTATTGCATAACTTTAGGAGAACTTTTCCTGACTACTGACGCTGAAACGGCACTGAAAAAGCTCTAAGAGCTTTTGCTGACGCTGAACCGGCATATTCATACTACTGCTAATTCGTACCATAATTTCGGGTTCTGGAACCCTTGAAAAATTCAAGGGCTAACAAACATATATCTTAAAAACACCATAACTCAAAAAATAATGCCGCTATTTTGATGAAATTTAAACTCTAGGTTACTAGTAATGAAAGTACCATGGAAATTGGTTCTGGTCGAGTTTGGTCAATGAGTTCGGATTCTAGAAGCTTTTGATCGATTTGAGGCCGAACGAGTATAATTTCGACGCCAAAGAATATATTTCCTATTTCCTATGTGTCCTCGAAATTTAGACTTAATTGTAGTGGTTCAGCTATGTTCAAAGGTACTTGCTGCATTTATGTAAAATTTATTTTTATATTTAAATGAATTATATGAAAAGGTGTAAATTTGTAATTGTATTTTAGAAATACATTTATTGCATATTTTGCGTATAAGCTTTTCTATTAGGTATATTAACTAGCCATTTAAAATAATTGCAATTTTGAAAAATTTGGATTATTAAATATATTATGCTTTGATTAGCTTTCTATCACAAAATTTAATAACTAGAATTTTTTCATTTTGTAATTGAATTGGAAAAAATATATTTTCATTTAAAACAAGTTTTTTTGTTTTTTAATACATATTTGTTAATAAATAAATTAGTAAGAATTTATAATATTTTTTAAGAGATAGTGTAATTAGAAAATGTTTTTAGTATTGTAAAGTTAATTTGGTTAGCTATGTCTTACAATCAAATTAATAACAGCTTTTATGGCATTAAAATGACTTATGGATGTGTCATTAAATTTGAACCAAATAGGTGTAGGGTATTTCTAAGTCGGTTGCACCGACTGACTGTTTCTTTACTTATTTTTATATTTAAAACTAAATAAAAAACTTTCATTTCGAACAGAATTTATTTTTTTTATCTTACCAAGTGAGTTTTAATTCTAGTTCACTTGTTAAGATAAAAAAAACATAATCCTTTGATTGAATTCTTTGATTGAATTACGAGTTACAACCGAAAATTAATTACATTTACATAGAAAGTCGGCGCATAATATTAGAATCATAAGCCACAGCTTTGAACCGCGTGGCCGTTAAATTTATGACAGATTTTCACGTGAAAAAATTCAATGAAGACTTAAAGTACGGCGGAGATTGTATATGGGTTTAATAGGCCAATAGTTTTTGATTCGGGAAATTCTTATTGAGTTGGTCGAATTGAGGCCAAAAAGAGCCCATTTTTTCTTACGAGCACAAGTGCTTTTTTTATTTGCTTTGTGTCCGTAAAATTTTGGATGAATTGGAATAGTCGTTTGCGTACCATACCCCCTCCCGTCCCTCTTCTATTCGGAAAACCTATTTGTATAGGTATAATATGAAAACATATTTATTATATAATATATTTTATTAAATTATTACCATAGGTAATTTATAATTAAGAAATTGTGTACGTTACTTAAGTTATGTTCAAAGGTTCTTACTGCATGTATGTAAAATTTATTTTTATATTTAAATGAATTATATGGAAAGTTCTAAATTTGTAATTGTATTTTAGAAATATATTTATTGCATATAATGCACTTATAAGCTTTTCTAATAAGTACATATACTAAGAATTTAAGTTATTAAATTTTGTGATAAAAGCTTATCAAAGCATTAATGGTTTTAATTAACATTTAAAACTATCAAATTATATAAACTTTTATATATATATTTTCACAAATTTATATTTCTTTCGAATGGTTTTGAGTTTAATAAAAAACTCAAAAAATTAGAGTTACCGATAATAGCAGAATTATGATTGTAATACCTACTTATAATAGAAGTGCTCAAAATTCCTTATCATAAATTGGTTAATTCTAATTGCAATATTTCAACCTGAAATTAATCTTTTTCAGTTTATGCTAAAAGTTAATCAAATAAAGACCGTTAAATTTAAACTCGGTATTTGTTTTATTTGCATATTTAAAAAATAATAGTTTTTAAATTAATTATTTATTTGGCGTATTCTATCCATAGATACAAATCCAGTTATACGAACGTAAAATATATATCGTAAAATAAAATAATAATAGTGTAAATTTAATTACCTCTAACGATCTCTTTCGGAGGAGAAACAATTAATAAACTCTTAATTATTTATAAAACTAAATATATACAAAAAAAAAAAAAAATTTTTTTAACTTGTGAATGAAAAAACGCGATAAAATCGAACAATATTGTAAAAATCGCAACATCAACATGTCTAATTAACAAGGTTGTAATGTTGATGGTTTTGAACAACAGCAACCTTTACAACAACAAAATCTTCTCGTACAATGAGAGTTCAAGAATCAACAGCTTAATAGAATGGCAGCAGCTTTACAAGAACTCCGAATAAGAGAGCAAAGTCACCAATAAAGAGAAAGAGTTATGAAGGAAGTACAATACATGTCAACATTTACAGGGAAAAGTGAAGTGACCATCAATTCTTTTATCATTAGTGTAGAGTACTATTTGCAAGGAATAACTGACAATAGTATACGAAAATGTATGGTGAGAGCAATATATTATGAAAAAATTCAGGGTGAGGCAAAAGAAACAATTCTGAATATCCCACATCCAGATGATTGGGACACCATAAAAGCAGCATTAAAATCCAGATATAAGCCAGATATAGAACCGGCCAAAATTTAAAGAAAAATCAGTGCTTTAAAGAAAAACACAGTAAGTGAATTAGTCTAAGAAATACAAAATATAAAATATAAAATCGATGAGCTACAAATTTATTATAATGATAGCAATTACATAAAGTTAAATAATGTTAATACTTTCCTTGTTGAAACCATTAAAGAAGTGGCACAAGGAACATTTTTAGATAGAATTTTTGAAGAAAAAGATTTAGATAAAATAATAAATATTATAAATAAATGAAAATTTGAAGATGTTAGCATTAGACCAGAATTTAAAAAGCCTTATCATCATTTAATAATCAAAATAGAAATAAAAGTTTGTGTGAAAAATAAATTAAATAATAGTAATCAAAGAAAAAATAATACCCAGAATAATTCAAACAATTCTCATGCTAAGCCAAATAATTAATTTTTTTTTTTTTTTTATTCCTTTTCCACTCCTTTAAGGAGTATAGGGCATTCACCAAGTTTATTTTTACTAGGCTTCAGTTTCTTTAAACATAATATTCACTAAGCCGTTGATTACTCGGCTGTAGCTATTGTATAAGGTTATGAAATATGAATGCTTAACTTTGTGCGCCATCTATAATCTTACACAAGAATTTATATATTTTTATTAATATTTTATTTTATATTACAATATAAACTATAACGATATAGCCATTACGATATACAATTTTACGATATTTTTTTATTAGATATATCTGACCGGGGTTTGAACCCGAGACCTTCCACATGAAAGGCGGCGTCTTTAACACTACGCCATTGGCCAGATAAATAATTAATAATAGGCCAAAATTCCAAAATACCTCTAATTATAAGCAATTTAATAGCAATTGTTCTCAAAATAATAATTCAGATCAATATCGACAGCAAAATTACAATCGACAAGATAAACAAAATTTTTCAAATTCTAGGCAATTTAATAAAAATTATCATAATAATAATTCAGGCCAATATAAAAAAGGATTGCCAATGGAAGTAGATAATATAACGGGTGTCTAATTCGAATTCTAATTGTGAGTATAATTCAAATTCTAAATCTAAAATTGAAGCCGAGGCTAACAATATCGAGTTTTTTATGAACTAGCCTCGGATGATTTACCTTTGATAGAAATTACTATTATTAATAATTCATATTTAGCTCTTATAGACACAGGATGTACTTTCAGTATAATTGATGATAGAATATTAGGTTTTAAAAAAGTAAAAATTCCTCCTATTCTTTTCTCTACAATAAATGGGAAAGATTCTATAAAATGGGAAGTTCATACACCAGCACCTTGTGAAATAAAAGCTCCTAAAAATGCTCGACCTAGACGGAAAGAAAAAACATTACCAAATAGAAAATATCAGTTCATAATAAGAGCTGATTTGCTCAAAAGTTTTGATGCAATAATAAACTTAGAGGAAGGATTTATTAAATTAGATAATCAAAATATTAAGTTTATTAATAACTCATATCAATTAAATTAAATATATTCGTTAGAACCATTTAGTAAGAATTTTATTAAATTAGACCATTTAATCTCAGAAGAACTTTGACAAGTAGAAAAAAATTATAAAAAGATTTAGTAGTTTATTTTATAAAGAAGAAGACAAACTTATTACTCCAGAAATAAAACATGAAATTCGTACAAAGACAGATCAATCTATAATTTCTAAATTATATCGATTTCCACCTCAGCATGAAGAAGAAGGTAGAAAACAAGTTAAGGAAATTGAGGGACAAGGTATAATAAGAAAAAGTAATTCTAGATATACTAGTCCTCTCATAGTAGTACCGAAAAAAATGGACAATTCTGGCAAAAAGAAATACCGAATCGTTATTGGTTATAGAAAATTAAACGAAGTTACGGTTGATGATATATTTCTTTTGCCAAACATAGGCTCTATATTAGATAAATTAGGCAAAGCTGAATACTTTACAACTATTGATTTGGCAAAAGGATATCACCGAAGAAGATAAAAAGAAAACTGCATTTGTGACACCATATGAACTGTATGAGTTCAATGGAATGCTGTTTGGGTTAAAGAATGCCCCAGTGACATTCCAAAGACTAATGAACGAAATACTAAGAAGTAAGAGACCATATAAATAGAACTTGTGTTATATATCTAGATGACATACCGATATTTAACACAAGTTTGCAAAAACATGTAAAAGCCATTTCGGACATTTTTAAAGTTTTAGAAGAAAAAAAACTTAAAAATACAAATAGACAAATCCAATTTTATGAAAAAAACAGACTGAGCTTCTCGGTCATATTCTGACGGAACAGGGTTTAAAACCTAACCCAAATAAAATTTAAGCTATAGAAAAATTAGATTTACCCAAAACCCAAAAACAAATAAAAAGTTTTTTAGGACTAACTCGCTACTATAGAAAATTCGTAAAAGATTATGCTATTACAAAGTATTTAAAGAAAAATATGAAAATTAATGTTAATGATCCAATTTATATTGAATCATTTGAAAAACTGAAAAAAAAACTGATTATAAGCCATCTTATTTTAAAATATCCGAACTTCGAAAAATCTTGTACTCTTACAACAGATGCTTCTAATTTCGTGATAGGAGCATTTTTATCACAAGAAGCACATCCAGTTTGTTTTGCCTCTAGAACTCTTAACAATCACGAGAAAAATTATTCAGCGACAGACAAAGAGTTTTTGGCTATTATGTGGTCTGTAAATTACTTCAGACCATATCTTTATGAAAAAAAGTTCAATATATAAACTGACCATCAGCCTATAAAATTTTTACACTTTAAATACAAAGGGAAATATATGTCTCCAAGACACCAGAGGTGGTTAAAAAAATTAAAGAGTATCCGTTATAGTTGGGAGATTAGCCGATATAGAATATTTGAAAGGTAAATTGGGAGAGTATCCGATATAGAATATTTGAAAGGTAAAGAGAATAGAGTAGCTGATTTTTTAAGTAGAATAGAACAGAACGTGGACGTTAAGTCTGATGAGGGAGAGAATAATAACAAAAATTCTAATATTTTAAAAATTTCTGAAAAAAAAGGATTATTTACATAGCAGAGTATGAATTTGAAAGGTTAACTGGAATTTTTACTAAATTTTTGCATAAAGGTAAAATAGAAATATATTCCGAATTACCAGATAATAAATATAATGTAATACAAGAGAAATTAAAGGAAATGTTTTCGAGTAATAATAAAATTAAATTTATAAAATGTTCATATAGAGCTCAGGAAGTCGAAACGGAAACTGAAGCTGTGAAACAAATCTCATTCTACCATGTTCGAGAAAGTTTTCATTCGGGAATCCAAGAGATCTATAACCAAATAAAAAAAAGAATTTATTATCCAAAATTATTAGAACTGACGCAAATAGTTATAAATCAGTGTGAAGTTTGTCAAGAGGTCAAATACGATCGAAATCCTATAAAATCTAAATGTAAACTCACGGACACTACAAATGATGTAAAGGAAATCTTACATATTGATACCAATACTATAATGAAAACCAATTTTTTTACCATTATAGATAAATTCTCAAAATTTGGAACTGTTTATCATCTATGTGATAAAAATCAATTAACTCTAATAGATAGTTTAGAAGATCATTTCACAAAATTAGGATTTTATAATTCGTTAGCTGAAAAATTCAGAATACTTAAACACATTATTAAAACATGTCTGTTAAAAGATTGATGCAAATAGCTTTAAGAAACTATAACGAACGGTTTCACTCAACAATAAAAAGTGTCCCGGAAGAAATTCAAAATCGTACAGTGGATTTTGAAAAAAAAAAAGAAAATTTAAAAACAGTAAAATTAAAGAACTTAAGTATATAAATAAGAAAAGAGAAGAGGAACGATCGTACCAAGAGGAACGATCTACAGGTTTTATAAAGAATTATAAAGCTGTAAGGCATAAGGAGCAATCTAAATATAAAAAGATGAACTTACATAACATTCATATAACCAACAATAAAAGATCTCCTATTCTTCATTTTAAGTAATAATACAGATTAAAAAATAAAATTTTTTATTAAAATTTAAAAAAATATAGACTTTAATCATAATTTAATAGATCTTAATAAATAATAGTCAATCCAAAGTTCATAACACTCTTTCTTTTTAGAAATGCTAAAAAGAATTGAGATAGTTTAGGAATTTTAATTTACAGAACAGGATACTGGTTAATATAGGAAACTATATATAGGAAAACTATATATAGGAAACTATATTAACAGATATTGACACTAATAAATAGAGTAAGATTGAAATTAAAGTAATTTAGTTTTGTTTGATAATTTAGTATAATTCTCTAGGTTTTAGTATTAAAATTTTTTTTTTTCTAAAATTTTTCAATTTAAATTTACAGATTTTTATATTTGTTTTAATAATATGTATGGCATGGTTGCCAGAAATATGTAGTTTACTACAATTAAATCAAATATCCAAAGAAGTAGGCTATATCCAAATTAAAATAAGAGAAGTAGAAATTACTAATGAAACAACAATAATATTTCATATTATTGATCCCAGAGAACTTAACGACCTACTCTTACAAATTGAAAATAATTTAAACGAATTAAATTCATCAGATATAAATTTGAAAAATTCTGAAATAAAACATATTAGGGCAAAAATCAAATCCATAATACCAATTACTAATAGACGAAAACGAGGCTTAATAAACGAAACGCTGTAGGTACAGCACAAAATTGGCTTTTTGGTACGATGAATAATGATGATAGGGAAGAGATCCTAGATCATTTAAAAATAGTAAAAGAAATTAACCATAACTTAATTTTAAGTTCTAATAATCAAATAAATATAAATACCAATTTCAATAGCACATTTCAAGAATTAAAAAATGTAATAGAAAATGATAGACGCAAAATTAAAGATGTTTTTAATGAAGTAAAAAAAAATTAATTTACAAAGTGTACAGCATTCTTTATTTATAGATCAATTACAAAAATTAAGATATTTAGAAAATAAAATAGATCAGATACAGGATAACATTGCGTCAGCTAAGCATAGCATTGTACATCCTATAGTATCTTAACAACAGAAGAAAGAGAAACGTATAAAATTGATTTTTATAAATTAAAATTAATTAAAATGAGTATTATGATATATAAAGAAAATTCTATTGTATTTGCATTTAAAATTCCACAAAATTATATAAAAACATATTTCAAATTAGTAACCCCACTACCAAATAAATATAATTTTGAAATAGATGAAAATAACGAATATATTGTAACTATTGAAAATCAAACATATACATTTCTAGAAAACGAATTATTAAAAAATTTAAAGTTAAGGAAAAATTGATTTTTTTTAAATAATTGTAAGTTAAAATTTAATGATAAAACCAAATTTCAAATATTAGATGATGTAGGTATCGATTTTAATAAAAAAACGATGTAAATGAAAATTTAATACAAAATTGTGACGACAGAAAATTTATATTAAATAAAAATTATCTGTTAACCTTTAAGAAACCTTTGCAAACCAAAAACATATGGTATATTACAAATATTACTATCCAGAAATTAATAAAAATATTACTTTTAAAAAAATACTTACTTTTGAAAATATAGTAACAGATCATGTAAAAAATTTCATAAAATTGTGTCATATAGTATTAATATAACAATTTTTGTTTATCTAGTAATAAGCATAATTTGGATTGGTTTAAAAATAATTAAAAATAAAATTGTTAATGTTTTTCATTTGAAAAATGAAATTCAGGAGAATTTCCAATTTAGGGAGGGAGAAGTTATGTATAACTGTTCACTTTCAAAAAAAAAAAAGAAGAACCTCCAAATAACATAGTAAACAAAAATGAAAAATATGACGAAATGTTGTCAAATGTAAATAAACTGTTAAATTCAAATTTTTAAAATAAATCAAACAACAATGTAAAATCGTAATTGAGCATTTTTAAATGTTAAGCAATTTCGAAATATAAGACTTACTTTTATTTATCCACTTAGCATTGAATAATTAAATAAAAAATATTGCTGATAATTCAATATGTTTCATTGAACCTTTTTTCCCGATTTTTATGAAAAGATCGATATTACTGATACGATAATATTATTAAAAACGAGGAAGAGTGTAGTAGAGTAGACTGTGTCAACTCTTGGATACCCGTATGACCGTTATATAAACATTATATCATTATTATTATAAACATTAATTACTTTTGGCAAAATTTCAAACATATCAGATTTATTAGGTGTAGTGTAATGCTCTTATAAAAGAAGGAGTTGTATGGCAGCTACTCGAACTTTTGGCAGTAGAGCAACCAAATTTTGCAGTAACTTTGGCCATTACACTAAACTATTTTTGGCAAAATTTCAGACCCCCAACTTCAATAGGTATAGAGTAATGCTCATATAAAATAAGAAGTTGTATGGCAGGTACTCGAACCCTTTGCAGTAGACCAACCAAATTTTGCAGAAACTTTGGCCATAAAACTAAACTACTTTTGCCAAAATTTCAAACACGTAGCTGTAATAGGTACAGAGAAATACTCATATAAAAAAGGAAGTTGTATGGCAGCTACCCGAACCCATGGACCAAAATGGCTGGATTTAAATAGCGATGACGGCTATTGCAAAAAAACGAATTTGCGAAAATTTCAAGATCCTAGCTCTTTTAGTTTTTGAGTTATCGTGCGGACGGACGGACGGACGGACAGACGGACGGACGGACATACATAGCTATATCGATTTTTTTTTCGATTCTGATCCGATCCATACACTTGAGTCTATATCTACCCCCCCTCCTTCTCTGCGTCACAAACGTAATGGCAAATTTATTATACCCTTGGACTATATAGTCATACGGGTATAAAAATGTTCAAGTAAACTTACAATTTTTAATATTGTTAAGAAGAACAAAAAATTGAACAAAAGAAATGTTTTTCAGTTTATGTTAAAAGTTTTTAGATAAACTAGTTTTCAAATTAATTATTTATTTCGCGTACAGTATTTAATTTATCGAAAGATATTTATTTGAATGTTTTAATTTAGTATGAAAAAATTTTTTAATTTCATATTCTAGGTATTTTGAATTATTTTTAATATAAGATATTTTTTAATAAAAATAATTTAAAAAAGTATTAGTTTTCAAAACATAATCATAGAAATATAAGAAAAATCAATAATAATATTTTTATACATTTTGTCAATTTGTAAATTTTAAGAATCCGAGTTACAATACATCGTGTTACGCTTATTGTGGTCATGTAGTCATGTACCTACTGGTTGCTCACACGTAAATTCATGTACCTAACTCCTTGTTTCAAAATTTTTTTCTAGAATTTAAAATCCGTACGCGTTAGTTTTGGTTAGGCTCTAACGAACAAATCATTTAAATTACAAATTATTATTTTAAGAAAGATTATTTGTTTTTTTAATGTCTATCAAACGTAATTGCACCTTCAGCACATATTTCAAAAGTAGGGCTTTTTATTTTACAAAAACGTTAACAAAAAGCAACAACAATATACGATTTCCAATATATGTTTTTTAGCAAAACAAAAACAAAACAAGTAAAGAAACAGTTAGTCTGTGCAGCCGACTCAGAAATACCCTACACCTATTTGGTTAAATTTAAATGAGATATCCATAAGTTATTTTAAAACCATGAAAGCTGTTATTAGTTTGATCGTAAGAAATAGCTAACCAAATTATTTTTATAATACTAAAAACATTTTCTAATTACTTCATCTATTCAATAATGTTACAAGTTCTTACTAATTTATTTATTTAAAAATATTAAAACACAAATAACTTGAAATAAATAAAAATATATTTATTTCAATTCAATTACAAAAGTGAAAAAATTTGAATTATTAAATTTTTTGATAAAAAGCTAATCAAAGCATAATATTTTTTATAATACAAATTTTTCAAAATTGCAATTATTTTAAATTGTTAGTTTATGTACATATTAGATAAGCTTATGAACGCAAATATAATTACAATTCTAAAATACAATTACAAATTTTAATAAATATAAAAATAAATTTTAAATAAATGCAGCAAGTACCTTTGAATATAGCCATTAATTAAGAATTATATATAGATAAACATTTTCATGTTAAAAATTTGTATGAAACTTTTTTCGCATATTTTTTAAAATTCTCTCAAAACGGTTGGCACATTTTAAATGTATTGTAACTATTTCTATTTTATACCCTTTATTTTTATTCTCTCAAAAATTTTTCACTCTACATAGTAGGTATATGTACCATGATTCAAGAATATGAATAATATGATACTAAAGAAAAGAAAAAAATCGAATAAGAAAAAAAACGAGGAAGAGTGTAGTAGAGTAGATTGTGTCAACTCTGGAATACCCGTATGACCGTAATGTAAACATTATAATATCATCCGATTAATTACTTTTGGCAAAATTTCAAACCAGCTTTATTAGATGTAATGTAATGCTCATATAAAAGAAGGAGTTGTATGGCACTTACTCGAACCCTCTGCAGTAGACCAACCAAATTTTACAGTAACTTTTGCCATTACACTTAACTACTTTTGGCAAAATTTCAGATACCCAGCTTTAATAAGTACAGAGTAATGCTCATATAAAACAAGAAGTTATATGGCAGCTACCCGAACCCGTTGTGCAAACTGGCTGAATTTCAATGGCGATGACGGTTTTTTTAAAAATCCGATTTGTTGAAAGTTCCAGAACCCTAGCTCCTTTAATTTTTGAGTAATCGTAATTACGGATGAACAGACGCACGGACATATATAGCTAAATCGATTTATTTTTCGATTCTGATCCGATCGATACACTTGAGTCTATATCTACCCCCCTACTCTCTGCGTAATAAACGTAATGGCAAATTTAGTATACCCTTTTGACAAATAGTCATACTTGTATAAGCAATGATTTTTTCATTCATAAATTCATAGTTCATTTTTTCGAATTGATTTCGCTTTTTCTAAAAAATTATTTAATTTTGTATGTACTTGCGTACATACCTATATAGATATGTATGCATTTAAAGGTTCTAAAATAATTATTTTAAAATCTAACTTTATAGATCTCAATAACAAATAACCTTTATGAATATTTGAAGGTGACCAAATATTTTATTTTCAATTTCTTATGAGGTTCCAATTGTAACGGGAAACTTTTTGTTTTGATTTATTCATTTTTGTTTAAATAAATAAATTTTTCTAAAACTTGCAAAGTGCATAGTTGTGAATAGAATCTACGAAATTTTATAAAGTGTTTATGTGTAGATGTATGTATGTATTCAAATTTCTATTTCTAAATTCTTTAATCTTTAGAGTTTTTTTGTTGAATTGAGATCAATTGTAATTTTGTTTTAACTGAAAATTTCTAAATTATCTAAATTTTCAAAATCTTATTTATTATGGCATTGATAACAGAAAAGTATAAAAAATACTTAACCTGTATGGTGAGGTGGTGCGGAAAAAAGAAAATAACTTCTTATAAGTAGGTATTAAAATAAATAAAATCAGAGAAAAATTATATATGTACCTAATAAATCATAAAAAAAATTATATAAATATGTTACTGAAATCTATAAATTTAGATTTTAAAATAATTATTTTAGAACATTATATGCATAGTACGTATAATATGTATAATGTTATACGTATGAACGTTATATGTATAATGTTGGACCTTAAAATTTTGTATATTAACAAAAAAAAATTTGAACAGGTATTCAAGTTACCGGTGTTTAAAAATAGCAAAATTTCAATTTTCGAGCCCTTATAGCTGATAAACAGGGGACGTGACAAAAAAATTTTGCTAACCGACTCCTACTAATTTCTGAAGTTCTAACTTCTACCAAAATTTCAAAACCCCAGCTGAAACCGTTTAGAAGATATGTGGGGTCAAAAATTTTGCAAAATTGAGTTTGGCATAATGGTAAATTTTAGTACCGCATGGCAACTCTGTACATTTTAATGATGTATTTTTGGAAAGCCTAAGAAAGCAGTTCTCTTCTGCTTTATTAAGATTGAAAATGTAGCTAACTCTTATTATACCAATTTAAATATAGGGCTTTTATGGAATTTGTGGGGGTTGTAGGTTCGTCACCCTTCAAAATTAAGAAAAACCTTTGACACATGTTGAAATATAATTAAAGAGCTTTCAATTTTGTAAATCACAAAAAAAAAATTTGAACAGGTATTCAAGTTACAGGTGTTTAAAAATTGCAAAATTTCAGTTTTCGCGACCTTATAGCTGCAAAACAGGGGACGTGATAAAAAAAATTTGTTAACCGACTTCTACTTATTTCTCGGGATCTAACTACTCCCAAAATTTCAAGACTCTAGCTTGGCTCGTATAGAAGATATGTGTAACCAAAAATTTTGCAAAAATTGAGTTTTGCATAATGGTAAATTTTAGTACCGTATGGCAACCCTAAAAATTTGTTTTTTAAAGATTTATAAAGTTTATAAAACCAGCTATCTTCTGCCGTTTTCAGATTGAAAATGCACCTAATAGAAATTTTGTTATAACAATTTGAATATAGGGCTTTTCTCAACTTTGTGGGGCTGTAGCTCCGTAACGGGTGGGGCTACAGAAAAAAATTCTTAAACGAAATAATTTTTCTTGTTGTACCTACTCGTGCTTAAAATTTCTTTTCTCTATTTCAAACGATGTAAAAGTTTTTGTAAACATACGGACAGACAGACAGACGGACGGACGGACGGACGGACGGACAGAGTGAAACTATATAGGCACATTTTTACAAAATTTTTTGAAAATGTGCTAAAAAATCATTGTTTATACTAGACTATTTGTCAAAACGGTATACTAAATTTGCCATTACGTTTATGACGCAGAGAAGTATGGGGGTATGTCCGTGCGTCTGTCCATCCGTAATTACGATAGCTGAAAAATTAAAGGAGCTAGGATTCTGGAACTTTCAACAAATCGAATTTTTAAAAAAACCGTCATCGCCATTGAAATTCAGCCAGTTTGCACAACGGGTTCGGGTAGCTGCCTTATAACTTCTTGTTTTATATGAGCATTACTCTGTACTTATTAAAGCTGGGTATCTGAAATTTTGCGAAAAGTAGTTAAGTGTAATGGCCAAAGTTACTGGAAAAGTTGGTTGGTCTACTGCAGAGGGTTCGAGTAAGTGCCATACAACTCCTTCTTTTATATGAGCACTACACCTAATAAAGCCGTGTGTTTGAAATTTTGCCAAAAGTAATTAATCGGATGATATTATAATGTTTATATTACGCTCATACGGGTATCCCAGAGTTGACACAATCTACTCTACTACACACTTCCTCGTTTTTTTTCTTATTCGATTTTTTTCTTTTCTTTAGTGTCATAGTATTCATATTCTTGAATCATGTTACATGTACTATGTAGAGTGAAAAATTTTTGAGAGAATAAAAATAAAGGGTATACAATAGAAATAGTTACAATACATTTAAAATGTGCCAACCGTTTTGAGAGAATTTTAAAAAATATGCGAAAAAAGTTTCATACAAATTTTTAACATGAAAATGTTTATCTATATATAATTCTTAATCAATGATATAGCTTAAGTATTGTACACAATTTCTTAATTATTTATCACCTATGGTAATATTTCAATAAAATATATGATATGATTAACATTAAAAAAAAGGAATTAAACCGTTTATTAAAAAAATATTTTGTTTTTAATTTATAAAATATTATACGAAATAAGTTTTATGGTAAAATTCTTAGCCTTTTAAAAATGTAAGTGCTAAAAAAAAACGGAAATATTAAAGAACCCTCGTATATAAAATTTTAAGTTTCTATCTTCATGAGTTTCGAAGATAAGCTTTTTGATTTTGGGATTTCTTAGGAGGCACCTGAACCACCACTACAATTAAGTCTAAATTTCGGGGACACATAGAATATATTCCTTAGTTTCGAAATTATAATCGTTTGGACTCAAATCAATCAAAATCTTCTAGAATCCGAACTCATTGTCCGAACTCTACCAAAACCAATTCCCATGCCACTTTCATTACTAGTAACCTAGAGTTTAAATTTTAACAAAATGGCGGTATAAGATATTTGTTTGTTAACCCTGTTATTATCTTTATTAATTTGGAAAAAATGCTTTAAGGTCTTCGAAACTGTGTGGCTGATCCCCGACCCACTACTCCAACTGGTTCCAAATTTCAAGGGCGCTAAGGAAATAAAAAGAGACACCCTGATACCCTGGGTTTCGAAATTATGCTCGTTTGGTCTAAACTCGGTCAAAAAGTTTTAAGTTCCGAAACCGTTCTCCAATCCTTACCGTACGCAATCGCCGCCGTAGTTTTATTACCAATACCATATAGCACAAATTTCATGAAGATGGCGTCATTAGTTGTTGAGTTATCGTGATTTTTTATAAATGTTCGTTAGCCATTAGACCGATTAAAAGGTCCAGAATCCTAACCCATGGGTTGATTTAGCCCATATGTAGTCCGCGCTGAACTTTAAATGCTAGTTAATCCTTGTACACAATTGTAACGTTCTATCATAATTTTGAGTTACTATTTTTAGTAATTTCGATTGCAAGCTTTTAAACCTTGGGAGGTTTAAGAGGGGTACTGAACCACCACTTCAATTGATCCCAAATTAGGTAGACACGCAAGAAATAGTAAAGAACACCCTTGTGCGTTTGGCCTAAACTTGATAAAAAATTCAAGGTTCCGAACCCATGGTCCAATCCCGACCGTACGCAATCCCCGTCATAGTTTCATTACTAGTAACCTATAGGCTATAGCACAAATTTGATGAAGATAGCATCATTAGTTTTTGAGTTAACGTGATTTTTTATATATGTTTCTTAGCCCTTGGACCGATTAAAAGGTCGAGAATCCGAACCCATGGGCCGATTTCGCTCATTTGCAATCCCCGCCGTACTTTCAGTCCTAGTAAGCTACATTTAAAATTTCATATAGATAGCTCCATTGGTTTTTGAGTTATCGTGCATGCGGACGATCGGGCGGTCGGACATCGTTAAATCGACTATATATACTTTTCCATATCTACCTACCTTCCTTTAGGTGGTTACAAACTCCATGCCAAAGTTAATATACTCCTTTACCTATTCTATAGGTGTAGGGTATAAAAATACAGTAGTTTTCGCTTATAATGACCGGAAAATATTCGTCGGAATAAACGAAAGTCGTTTTAAAAGATTGTAGTGAATTTTGAAAAATTAGTATAAGACTTGAACATTGTAGAATGTGCAAATTCTAGAATTGATACTCCAAACTCATTTGAAATTTTGTTTTTGAATTTTTTTTGTGTTGATTTTGATGATTTTTTTTATATTTAAAACTAAATAAAAAACTTTCATTTCGAACAGAATTTATTTTTTTTATCTTACCAAGTGAGTTTAAATTCTAGTTCACTTGTTAAGATAAAAAAAATTTAATTCTTTAATTGAATTACGAGTTACAACCGAAAATGAATTACATTTACACAGAAAGTCGGCGCATAATATTAGAGTCATAAGCCACAGCTTTGAACCGCGTGGCCGTTAAATTTATGACAGATTTTCACGTGAAAAAATTCAAAGAAGACTTAAAGTACGGCGGAGATTGTATATGGGTTTAATAGACCAATAGTTTTGGATTCGGGAAGTTATTATTGAGTTGGTCGAATTGAGGCCAAAAAGAGCCCATTTTTTCTTACGAGCACAAGTGCTTTTTTTTATTTGCTTTGTGTCCGAAAATTTTTGGATGAATTGGAATAGTCGTTTGCGTACCATACCCCCTCCCGTCCCCCCTCTATTCGGAAATCCTTTTTGTAATTTTTATTAATTATATATTTTATTAAATTATTACCATAGGTAATATATAATTAAGAAATTGTGTACGATACTTAAGTTGTGTTCAAAGGTTCTTGCTGCATGTATGTTAAATTTATTTTTATATTTAAATGAATTATATGGAAAGTTCTAAATTTGTAATTGTATTTTAGAAATATATTTATTGCATATAATGCACTTATAAGCTTTTCTAATAAGTACATATACTAAGAATTTATGTTATTAAATTTTGTGATAAAAAGCTTATCAAAGCATTAATGGTTTTAATTAACATTTAAAACCATTCGAAAGAAATATAAACTTTTATATATATATTTTCACAAATTTATATTTCTTTCGAATGGTTTTGAGTTTAATAAAAAACTCAAAAAATTAGAGTTACCGATAATAGCAGAATTATGATTGTAATACCTACTTATAATAGAAGTGCTCAAAATTCCTTATCATAAATTGGTTAATTCTAATTGCAATATTTCAACCTGAAATTAATCTTTTCCATACCTGTAATCTGGATCACGTTGTATTTCAATGATAACTAAATGGGATTCCTTAAAATTTGTCAAATAAACTTAACCAGAATTTTTCAACTTGCATGTGTGTAAAATATTATTGAGTTGGAGAAAAAGTTTTAAATATGTAATTTTGTAATTGCATTTTACGAACACTACAGCAAAAATTGCATTTTCAAGTTTTTTTGTTGTTTAATATTTTTAAATAGATAAATTAATAAGAATTTTTAATATTTTTGAATTGATAAAATAATTAGAAAATGTTTTTAGTATTATAAAGTTAACAAGTATCGCCCTGTGCTATTGTGCGAAATTCGAGCTTAATTTTTCTTTTAAATTTACATAAAAAATTCGTTTTGTGTAATTTATATTAGACTAATATTACACGAAAAATTATTTCTTGTTTTCCTTTAGGTAATAACGAGGCAGAGTGTAGTAGAGTAAACTGTGTCTTGGTTAATTACTTTTGGCAAAATTTCAAACATACAGCTTTATTACGTGTAGTGTAATGCTCATATAAAAGAAGGAGTTGTATGGGAGCTACTCGAACGCTCTGCAGTAGACCAACCAAATTTCGTTGTAACTTTGGCCATTACACTAAACTATTTTTGGCAAAATTTCAGACACTCAGCTTCATTAGGTGGAGAGTAATGCTCATATAAATTAAGCAATTGTATGGCAGCTACACGAACCCACTGCAGGAGACCAACCAAATTTTGCAGAAACTTTGGCCATAAAACTAAACTACTTTTGGCAAAATCTCAGACACTCAGCTGTAATAGGTACGGAGAAATACTCATATAAAAAAAGAAGTTGTATGGCAGCTACCCGAACCCATGGACCAAAATGGCTGATTCTAGCTAATCAAGATTCTAGCTCCTTTAGTTTTCGAGTTATCGTGCGGACGGACATACATAGCTTAATGGATTTATTTTTCGATTCTAATCCGATTCATACACTTGAGTCTATATCTACCCCCCCTCCCTCTCTGCGTCACAAAAGTAAGGGCAATTTTGTTATACCCTTGGAGTATATAGTCATACGGGTATAAAGATTATGGCAACAATGTTGTCAACAACTCTTGCGCTTGAAATTTTATTAAAAAAAAAATTTATAATTTTTCCAATTATAAAAACGTTGTTAAGTATTTTTGAGTTTTATTGCTATAGCCTAAGTCGCTTTAAAGAGTGTATAATTTGGTAAAGTTATTACACAAAAAAAAAGCGCTTAAAATTTAGAGATTATAGGTGATGGTAAATTTAGAGATTATGTTAAGCTGGTTTAAGTCCTACTTAGTAAATAGCACAAAAATGGTGGAAATTTAAAATAAACTAAACAGCCCAAAGAATGTTAATATTGGAGTACTCCACGGACCTGTACTTGGCCCTATATTATTTTTAAATGCATTAATTTCATTTTTAAGCAAGAATTTATTGGTAAGATTACAGCTTTTCCTAATGATCTCGCATATTCTTATGTTTCCAATAATTCCTTTAATTTAATAGTAGACATGAATCATGATTTAAACAAACCCAGGAAGTAGTTCTTTGATAATTAATTATTCGTTAGTTGCAAAACTAAAGTTATGTACTTAATTCTTACTCAGCAAGAATCTCCAAAAACTGATTTGATTTTTCATGGTTCGAAGTGTGGATTTGTGTTATGCAATATAATTTTCAGGTTCAGGTTTTTGTAATTTGTTTAATGAAAATGCGATCTATATTCATAAATGTTTTAAAATACAAATAGTGGACAGTTTCAAATACCTAGGTGTTTACTTTGATAACAATATAAATTGGTTAGTTCATACAGACATATTAAAAAAAAATACTTTTTGACTTCTCTGCGGAAATTTTACAATTTACAAAGATTTTGTTCAAGTAAATTACTGAAATCAGTTTATCATGAAATTTTCCATTCTTGGTTGCATATGGAATAGGTTGCTGGGGAGGGGCTTGCCGTTAGAAGATTAACCCGATTCTAATACTCCAAAAGTCGATTATGCGGAAAATTTTCAAAAAAAAGCAGAAGTTATTACTCATTCGATATTTTTAAAAAACTTAAAGTTCTTCCAGTAAGACATTTAAACTTATTTAAGGTCCTAAAGATTTTTTTCTAAAAAATGTGGTTATTTGAATTCCAGAATCTCTATCAGTTACAATTTGCGTTCCACATTTTATCAATTTGTAAATTTTAAAAATCCGAGTTACAGTACATCGCGTTACTCTTATTTTTGTTGCTCTTATGTTAATTCATGTACCTACTTATTTCTAAATTTTTTGACAGAAATTATAAGGAGTATGCTTTTACTTAGGTTGGGTCCTAAGAAACAAATAATTTTATTTAAGGAAGATCATTTTTTCTGCTTTTGAAAACATATAATAGGTAGGTATTTTCAATTTTTTTAAAACTTAATCGTAGCAACATAAGAAAAAAACAATTACATATATTTTTATACGTTTTGTCAATTTTTAAACTTTAAAATTCCAAGGTACAGTCGCGTATGCCTTAAGGTAAATTTATTACCACATATTTCAAAATTTTTTGACAGAATTTGTGCGCCGTACGCGTTGATTTTGGTTGATCCATAAGGAACAAATCATTTTTCGTAACAAATGTTATTTTTTTTTTTTTGTTTCTGCAAATATATTGTAGGTATTTTCAATTATTTTGAATATAAGGTATTTTTTAATAAACAAATATTTTACAAAAATAGGCCCTAACGAACAAAGCATTTTAATTACAAATTATTTTTTTAAGAAAGATGTGTTTTTAACAGTGTTTGATTTTATTGCTCAAACGAGCGCTCTCGAGCTCATTTTTTCAAAGCCTCGCATGAGCACGAGCTTTTTTTTTAAAATAAGAGCTCCTGCTCATAAGAGCAAAAAGAAAAAATTAAAATAAAAGTTAAGCATGAGCTGATTGTATAAATAATCTTATCAAATCTCACAGATCTGTGAATCTAATTTACAAACAAACACTCTTGCTCATAGTATTTGAGCGTAAAAATTATTTTTTACTTTTCTGTTTTTACTTCAATAAAAAAAATGTTAGTATACTCACTCTTTCAGAGCTTAACATTTAAATTTAAGTAAAAGTTCACGAGAGCAGAAGCAATAATATTACCTATATGAAGTGATTTACATAAGTAAAATACAGCAAACTATTTTAAACCAATGCTCATTGAACATGAATATACCGAAATTATAAATTTTATACAGGCATATAGATAATGCTTTTTAAATTATTGCTGTGGTAAATTTTTATGATGAATGTATGTGTTTAACTATAGCGTATTATTATGTATATTTATTTTGTATATTATATAGGTATATATATTATATTGTACTATAGTGATATATTTCGATATTATTTAGAAGTATTATACCTACAAACCCATAGTAAGCTCATAGATAGGCAATTAAAATATAAACTGTTGTTTAGGATTTTGTTAAAGTAACGATGCTTTGAAATTAGAGACTAAAGAATTAAAAATTCTAATTGTTTGGTTGAAAATTTTAAAGTATAAATTAATCGGTACAAATTATTAGACAAAATATAATTAGAAATTTTTTTAGACTAAACCCGATTAATTTAAATTTTCTCTTATAAACATATAGGTATTGAACGTTTTATTAAAAAATATTACATAAAAATATTTTTGCTCTGGCCGCCAGTATTTCACTACATGTAATTATGTACTCCCACTAATTTTTAGTATTTTATAATTTCATATTATAACTAGGTACTGCATATAATTATTAAATATTTTTGGTATCTACATAGGTATGTACATATAGGTATAAGTAATAATAAAAAGTATAATAAATACTATATCTATAATATAATGAAAATTTTTATTTTCAGTAAAAATATTTAACATTTTAATTTTATTTAAATTGATAAAAATTCAGAACAGAAGAAATTCATAAACAAAACATTTGTTAACAAAAAAAATTTTTTTTCTTTAGATTTTTATCAATATTAAATAAAACAATAATCTAGTTAAACTTATATTTAGTCATCATCATCAGTATCATATATAATGTAATGCACCTTTCCTGGAACTGGAACATTATTTATTGGTTTGAAAATGAACAACGGCCATCGCTTTCGCTTTCAATATACATTTCATATTATGCTCTCTAAAAAAAATTAAATAAAAATTTAATGAAAACACTTTAATGAAATGAAATAGGTTAAACACTTTTCCAAATCTATGATTACATCTCCGTTGTCTCCTGCATGATATATTCGGTATTTTTCAACAATATTTATTAAACATTTAATTTTAATAATTAACTTTTCACATACGTGTATATGAAATTTTATTAATTGTTCAAAAGATTTATACTTCCAATTTAGTAAATTACAATTACAGAGTTTCTCTTGAATTTTTCATAAGTAAGATGTTTTGTTCCAATTTTTTTTTTGTTAAAAGCGCTTCGTACACATACATTGAATTTGGGATATTGTGTTTCGTTTTTGATATTAAATTAAAAATTGCAAACAAAGAATTATTTTCGAAAGAACACATATTACTAATAATAAATTAAGTAGATAATTAAAAATAATGTTGTTATATCAGAGTAAAAATATCAGAGTAATAATATCAGAGTAAAAAGGAAACTACCATATATATAACGCTTTATCTATTGCTTAGCTTTTGACAATCTTTAATTTTTTCATTTACATATTATTATCCACTCTTTAATATTTTTAATACAATTTTACTGCTTTCACTTAGATAGTTCTTCCACAAAAATTTTTGTATGTATTGCTCGATACGAGCAGTCTTTTGAAATTTTTTGTTATTAAATTGTATATACCGAGCACTGTATGAGAGCTCATGAGCGATAAAATCAAACCTTGGTTTTTAATGTTATGCACACAAATTTTAACATTTTAAGAACATATTTCAAAAGTATGGTTTTAAACTAAGTTAAAAGTTAAAACTAAAAAGAAACTAAGTTAAAACTAAATAAAAAAACACTCAATTAATCACCAAACAACCAAAGGTATTAGTTATAGTAAGTTTACACAAAAGAAATATGAATGTAATAAACAACTTACATTTTTAGATAAAATTAATTCTTTGGCAATAAGTGTAACGTTATTATAATTAAAATTGATATGTACATCAAATGAAGCACATTTTTTTTTTACGTTGATCTAATAAGTACATAACCTAACAAATGTTAAAAACTAAAACCTTTAGAATTGATCGTTTTAGTTTATGTACCTACTAGTAAAAAAGCCCGTCGGACGACGGGTATAAGTAAAAAATGTAGGTTTTGTGAACATTTTCTCAGTTTGTGAAGAATTTAATTCAGGAAATTTATACATATACATGTAGCTTAATATGTTTAGATATTGATGTTTAGGAAACCTCAATGATTTGAGAAGTAAATGTAATTTTTTAATTTTTCTTGCTAAAAATTTATTTTCTTTTTTCCACAGAAGTAAAGAAAAACAGTGTGTCTCCACATTTCAAATAAAAATCAGTTACAACGAATTTGTTAAACGACGTTATAAATGATATTTAATGGTAGTCAAATGTACAGTGCTCATGTATGTAATCATACCGTCAAATTTACTGTCCCTATGTAGTGGTGTACGAATATGTGTAGTCAAGTTCATTTTACTTATGTCGTTATTAACCATCTTTACTGCAACCACATGTATTTGTCAAAGAATTGAAAGTAAAATTTAAGTATTTGTCAAAACTTCCTTATATACAATATTTTTTGTATATAATTTATTGGAATTAGGAATTAATTTGCCCTGTTCCGTTCCCTCACTAATTTTTATTTTAACATCACCAGATGTTCCTTTGGTAGAATGTACTTCAGGACACGAACAGTGATGAAAATATTGAAAAATCTTGACGCAAACAAATCGGCCGGTCCGGATGGAATCACTTCAATGGTTCTCAAAAAAACTTATTCCACTATTTCAAAACCTCTCCGCAACCTTTTTTTCCTTTCCTTTACTTCGGGTACTCATCCTGCCCAATGGAAGGTTGCAAATGTTTTTCCAATTCCAAAAAAAGGCAACAAAAGCGATCCCTCAAACCGCCCTATTGCTATAACCTCGGTCCTTTCCAAAGTAATGGAAAAAATTGTAAACATAAAGCTTCTGAAATACCTTGATCGCAAAGGTTTGCTCCATGATCGACAATACGGGTTCAGAGCCCGTCGTTCAACCGGTGATCTCATGACTTACCTTTGCGAGAAGCTAAATATCAGTCTTCACCACTCCGGTGAATCTGATGTTGCAGCCTTGGATATATCTAAAGCTTTTGACCGAGTTTGGCATGATGCTTTAATAGCAAAATGCGAAGCTTTAGGTTTAGGAAGGGTTTTTCTAAAATGGATTGGAGATTTTCTCTCAAATCGCACAATTCGTGTACTTGTGGATGGTTATACATCCAACCAATTTCAAATAAATGCTGGTGTCCCCCAAGGATCTGTTCTATCCCCAACTCTTTTCTTAATATTTATCAATGACTTACTTTCAATAACCTCCAATCCAATTCACAGTTTCGCAGATGACAGCACCCTTGTGGCTTCCTATGAATTTCATAGTCGCTGTAACATTAATCATCAGATTAACACAACAGCAAAAAATTTCATGACTAGTGAGCTAAACAATGATTTAGCAAAAATCCAAAAATGGGGAGAGTGTAACCGTGTTGATTTCAACACAAAAAAGACCCAATGCTGTTTAATCTCGCGGAAAATTGCAATATCTACCCCCAGCTTGTCATTTCAGGGTATACCTTTGCAGCACACAACAGACCTGAACATTTTGCGTATCGGGTTAAACCAAAAATTGACCTGGTCAAACCACATTTTTGGTATAGCTAAAGATGCAGCTAAATGTTTAGGTTTTTTGTTTCGCTGTAAAACTTACTTTACTGCACCTGATCTTCTAAAAATCTATAAAACTTACATTAGACCAAAAATGGAGTATAATGCACATATTTGGGCTGGAGCCCCCCAAACCGCACTGGGATATCTCGATAAAGTGCAAAATAGAGCTATCCGTCTTATAAATGATCCCAGTGTTACCTCATCGCTCACTCCACTTAACCATCGGCGAACCGTTTGGTCACTAACTCTGTTTTATAGATACCTCGTAGGGACGAACACCTGTTCCAATGAAATCAAACAATTAATGCCTCCCCTAAAAGTTTTTCAACGTGAAACAAGGAGTGCGACAAATGCTCACCCCTACTCAGTTGAATTAGTAAGATGGCGAAACACGGCTTATGGAAATTCGTTTGTTGTGCGTACATCGCGATTATGGAATCAGTTACCATGTAATGTGTTTCCCAAAGTTGGTAGTTTTTATATGTACGATCCAATAAAGTTTAAGAAGAACATTAACATCCATCTTCATGAATTTCCTTTAAATTAATTCCTTTATCCATCATTATTGAAACACCTAAATTCTAATCCTAATCCTTATTTCGTTCCCAATCCCGATCCTAAAAACCAAACAATACATTTGTATTTAAGGTCCATACCAAGTTTGGTTTTAAAAAAAGGTGGGTGGTTTTAGTTGGTTAAAGTCCAACACTCCCCAGATGAACCCCGTACAGTGATTCTGGGCGGCTTTCGATGCTTTCCATCAACCTTCGCAAAAAAAAAAAAAAAAAAAAAAAAAAAAAAAAAGATCGCCGTACCCTGCAAATAGCTACATAGAGTTGTCCATGTCCAAAAACAACATTTAAGTTAAAATTTTAAAATTGTTCTTTTTTTTTTTTAAGTTTATGTCTGTTAATAACTAAAAAATTAACGAAAGAAATAGTATGTTACGGGTATAAATAACACTTAACATAACATTGGGCACTCTATTTGTCTTTTATTATATTTAGATATATTTAGATGTATGAAAGACTTCTTATACGTTTTGATTTTTTTTCCTTATAAAAAATAAAAACTACAAATGTAGTTAGTTATTAGTTCTGTAAAATAAAATTATACATACTGAAATGTAAAAAATAGCTTTGTACGTTTTTATTATAATTTTCTGTATCTACCTGTTAACAGATTTCTCATACGTTTTGATTTTTTTTTTTTCTGTTCATAATTTACATTTATCAGTTTTATTTTTTCTTTCTCTTTTGTATGTAAGTATTTGTAATTAGAAGTATGTTACATGTGTGAATAACACTTAACATTAACATATTGCAACAGTAGCAGCGCCTTTTTATTATATTTATAAAAAATAAAAACTACAAATTAAAGTTAGTTATTAGTTCTGTAAGTGTATTTAAATAAAAGTATACATACTGAAATGTAAAAAATTTCTTTAAACGTTTTTATTATAATTTTCTGTATCTATCTGTTAACAGATTTCTCATACGTTTTGATTTTTTTTTCTTTCTGTTCATAATTTACATTTATCAGTTTATTTTTTCTTTCTCTTTTGTATGTAAGTATTTGTAATTAGAAATATGTTACATGTGTGAATAACACTTATCATTAACATATTGCAACAGTAGCAGCGTCTTTTTATTATTTTTATAAAAAATAAAAACTACAAATTAAAGTTAGTAATTAGTTCTGGAAGTGTATTTAAATAAAAGTATATATACGAAATGTAAAAAATTTCTTTAAACGTTTTTGTTATAATTTTCTGTATCTATTTGTTAACAGATTTCTTATACGTTTTGATTTTTTTTTCTTTCTGTTCATAATTTACATTTATCAATTTCATTTTTTCTTTCTCTTTTGAATGTAAGTATTTGTAAGTAGAAGTATTTTACATGTGGGAATAACACTTAACATAACATAGGGCACGTTGGTCAGCAGCAGCACCAGCAGTTTGTCTTTTATTATATTTAGATAGAAATATTAAAATTATAATATAGTATGAATTTGGTCGGTATATCCGAATAATTTTAATCGATTTTGTTTAAAAACGTGTTGGTATAACTTGACCTAATTGAAAACTACTGTATAAATAAACTGTATTATTTTCATTTCGAACAGAATTTATTTTTTTTATCTGAACAAGTGAGTTTAAATTCTAGTTCACTTGTTAAGATAAAAAAAAAAAAAAACATAAAAAAAAAAAAATTTAAAAAGATTTTAATCTCTTTTATTAAACATTTTGAACTAAACAAAAAAAAAAAAGGAAAAGACTTGAAATTTGTTAGCCGATATGAGGATGATGATCAATCTAAAAAAATTTAGAAAACCAACAAAAATCAATTATTTCAACTATTATTGAAACATAGATTTCAATTAAAAATCCTTCTAGAGGCGCAGAAACGCTCAACCGGATGTTACCTAATTTTCGAGCAAGTATTATAATTCCCATAAGACTATAGGTCAAAAGGGTATTCTAAATTTGCCATTACGAGAAATAGAGGGGGGGGGGGGGCGAGTTAAATATATACTCAAAGGTATAGATCGGTTCAGAATCAAAAAGTAAATTGATGTAGCTATGTATATCGGTCCGTCCGCACGATTACTCAAAAAATAAAGAGCTAGAATCCTCCAATTTTCACAAATTCGCTTTTATGCAATAGCCTACATTGTTATTGCAATTTAGCCAGTTTGTTCCACGGGTCAACTTTTGTTTGGTCTACTGCTGTACTAGTTGACATACAACTTCTTTATTTGTAAAAGCATTATTTTATACCTAGACTCAAAGGCGTGTAAAATTTGTGGCAGGACGTGTGAAATTTTTCCAAAAATAGTTCACCTTTGTAGCCAAAGTTTGTGAAAAATTTAGTTGGGGTAGTGCATTATTCTATGTCAATACTACTTGAATTGAATGGCCAATGTCTAAATAATATTTAGTCGAAATGTAGGCTTTAGTTTGGAAAAAGATTTTTAAAATACTATTTATTTAAGCATAATATATAAGAAATTGAACCTTTTGATTTTTAGATTTTATTAAAAAAAAAATGAAAACTGCAATTTGGCACTGCAATCTATTTCTGAAGAACAACTAATGAAAAGTAGATGAAAAACAAAAACTTGCAAGAAAAAGATGTGGAGAACATTATTTAAATTTAAGCATATTATTATTCGGATTCTTTATTAGCTTTATTTTTATTATTATTAATATTAGAAATTTGCCTTGAAAATTCTTATGGAATAACAACTATACAAAAATTCATAGTTTTAAAATTATTGTTATAAAACTTTAAAAAAAGTCATTAGGCATCGTGCGATATATTAACCCGTATCTCCACCAAAGTACCTCATTTAGCTTTTGTGGTATTTGAGGAGAGCAAAATAATTAGTCTTATTAATTAAGTAAGCTTTTGAAATAAAGATTAACTTGCGGTAATACAAAAATTGGAAAATTTCATTGAATCTTTGTGCAAAACAAGTAAACAGCTTCATTTTTGGAGGCAAACAAAAAAGTTTTGGAAGCCCGTAGGGCCAAAATGGGTTAATATATTACAACCAGCTTTATACAATAAATTCTAAGAGGTTCTGGAGCTGGAATCTGTTTTCTTATTAAAACTTCACTTAATTTATGTCACCCTCTGACTCCCAGAATTATTTCTTTGAAATTCAGGGTGCAATCCGACCAGTGGTTTTACGTGAATCCTGGACAATCAAAGCAACCAACAAGCAAACGAATTTTCTTCTTTATATGTTAGATAAATTTAAAGATACCTAATAAATATAAAAAATTTTTGTTTAAGTCTTGTTTTACAAACTAGATAAAGATTTTGTCAAATATTTATAATGCTTCCACATCATCCTTCCTGCATCTGTGATTATCCATAATGTGTATACATATTTATAATTAAATTAATTTTGGAAAATTTACTAGCAGGCATTATTTAAATAATTTATGATTTGTTAATAGACAAACCGATTTTTAGAATTATTTAAAAAATTTTGAAAAAATGTGCTTATTAGTTTTACTCTGGTCGTCCACCCATATGTTTACCAAATCTTTTAAACCGTTTAAAATAGCGATAAGAAATTCTCAAAATTTACCATTATACAAATCTTAATTTTGTAGTTCAAGCTAGGGTCATGAAATTTTTGAAAGTTAGGTCCTAGGAAATTATTAGGAGTCTGTCAAAAAAAATTTTTTGTTACGCCCTCTGTTTAAGAGCTGTAAGGGCTCGAAAATTTAAACTTTGATGTCATAATTAATAACGAATTAATGAAATAACTAAATTATAATATTATCATAACATAGTTATTTATTAATAATA
The DNA here is from genome assembly GCA_963082915.1 of Dolichopus griseipennis. Lineage (NCBI taxonomy): Eukaryota > Metazoa > Arthropoda > Insecta > Diptera > Dolichopodidae > Dolichopus > Dolichopus griseipennis. Next base: position 253,577,503 of record OY720441.1, on the reverse strand, counting down.
TTAATTAAAATATTATAATAAAATACTCAGTATGAAACACTATATAATTTTGAAAAATATTTTTCTAATAAACCCTTGGTTTTTTTCATCATTTGTTAGTATTAGTGAATTGGATATGGCTCCCTGTCATAACGCCAAAACCGAAAAACGGCCAGACGATTATCCAAAAAACTTTTGGAAGCAAATTACTTCCATTTTTCCTTAGTACTGCTTTGCAAAAGAGAAAGTCTCAAAATTTTTTTGATTGAGTTCCGCTAACCCTGCGGTACAGCGACTTTTTACAGATTTTTTCGTTACTTTACTATAAATTAGAAACAGTTTAACTGGTTGACACCAAATTTTGTATGCGTGAAGCACCTTAAAAGAGGAGTTGAGTCTGTTAACAGGCTTGATGTTTGGTAACATATGTCGGTCCTACGATTGGTCATAAAAAATTTTTTTGAAGTAAATTACGTCCAATTTTGAAAGTATTAGTACTTCTTTGAATTACAGAAAGTTTCAAAAGTTACTAGAATAATCCTAGAAAAATCGTTTTAAAAAAATTGCTTCAATAAATTTTAAAATTAAAATTTACACCATGTGTAATTTTTGTGTTACCTTTTTGCAGTAACATCAACTTAAATTAAACCTCCATTTACAGGTTCAGCAACGCGCAACTGATATTAGCTACTATAATATATTGAAGGTTAAAATTATTGTCTTAGGTCATTAAGAAATTTTAATTTTAATTTATGTTTAAAAGTGTATTTAGAAATTTTTGTTGAAAAAGGAATTGTATAATTATTATATTATATTTTTTAACATATGTTGAAATATAATGCTGCAGTTTTAAATTTTGTATATTTGTAAGAAAAAATTTAAACAGGTATTCAAGCAAAAATTCTTATAGTTCCGAAACAGGGGACGTAAAAAAAAATTATGTTAACCGACTTTAGTCTCCCAAAATTTCAAGACCCTAGCTTGACCGTTCTGGCTGTCAGAAATTTTTCCAAAAATAGTTTAGTTTAATGGCCAAAGTTACTGCAAAATTTGGCTGGTCTACTGCAGAGGGTTTGAGTAGCTGTCATACAACTCCTTCTTTTGTATGAGCATTACATTACACCTAATAAATCTGTATGTTTGAAATTTTGTAAAAAGTAAATAACCGGGTGATATAATGTATATGTTACGGTCATACGGGTATCCCAAAGTTGACACAGTCTAATCTATCACACTCTTCCTCGTTTATAATTATTTTGATTAATTATTAATAACTAACTTTTATTATATATATTATTACATTTGTTTATGTTTTTGTGCATTATAAAAATATATGAAAATCAAAATCCTAAAATTTTTATTATGTATCAAGTTTTATGAAATTCTAAACTTAGTCTCAAAATTCAAAAGTAAAAAATTTGATACCCTAAAATTGCCAAGCAGCAACATGCTATTAGTTTTTTTGTTATGTTCGTCATATTATAAATTTTTAATAATTTATTTAAGTAGATGTGAATATTAAAATTTTGAGAAAAACACAGCTTTATAATTTTTATATGGATATTTTTTTCTTGTATATCTGCTGATGTTATGTCCAAAAACTTTGTCTTATAAATCTTTTTTTTTAGTATCGATAGAAATAAAAATTTCTTAAAAAATTTTTAAAACAAAAAAAATTTTTATATAAAATTTTATTATATTTTCTAAAATTTGAAGGAAAATATTTAGAGAACGGTGTATAAAACTTGATTTAAGAAAAATTTCAGTTTAACAACCTATATCATTACTTCCACTTCATTTTTCATTAATTAACTACATATTCCACGTTTCTTTATGAAACTGGTACAATTATTTCTTTTTCATTATTTGTGCTTTAACTATTATATGCTTGTTCACCCTGTAGGTATATCATAACTGTAGAAAAAATTGTTAATTATATCTGAAATATTTTGGTAATATATAAATGAGTGTTTGTACCTATTTAAATCGGTTTTCTTTATGATGTCGATGCTTAACAATATGGTTTTAAATTTTTTTTAAGCATAGATTTGCTGGATTTGCATATTAATATGTCTCTTAATATACAGATTTTAACATAGCTATATTTAAAATTTAAGTTTATATTAATTTGTTAAATTTGTGTATAAAAATTTATTTAATTGATCTAAATATCCATATTTTTTTTTAATTCATATTTAAATTTTAAATCGAAATCTATGTCAAACTATTTTAAAAGTAATTCATGATTAATTTATAATAAAAAAAAGATTTACAATTTTTTTTAATATATACGTATAATATAATTTTCAAATTAAAATTTCATTAAAATATTTTGTACTTCTATTTAAAATTTACAGCTAAAGATACATATCGATATATTTCTAAAAATATTTGTCCTACAGACACGGTTATAACCACGGTTATTCTCCGACCCCGCACCATCAAAACCTTTAAATCAAAATATGGCTTATAAAAAGTTTCGGCGCTATCTCAAAATAAAAAATCGGGCTTACGAAATTATATATATAGATATTTACATGCATAACCTTAACCAAAAAATAAAACATTATTAAAATATTAATTTAAATGTTGAGGTAGAAATATTCCATTCGTTATTTTTATAGTGTTTGAAATGATAGGAAAAAAAATAAAAATTTTTGAGAGTATGGAAGTGAAATCGAACAATGAGTTCGGGTTCTGGAAGCTTTGAAAAGTTCAAGGCCTAACAAACATATATCTTAAAAACAGCATAACTCAAAAATTAATGATGCTATTTTGATGAAATTTAAATTATAGGTTATTATTAGTAATGAAAGTAACAAGAATATTTGTTCTAGTCACAATTTCTTAAATATATAATATTACCTTTGGTAATAATTCAACCAATACATTATTCATATATAAAAAACTTAAATCCTTTATTAAAAAAGTAATTTGTTTTTAATTTATAAAATATAATACATAATATGTTTTATCGTAAAATTCTTAAATGTTAAATAAGAACGCAAATAGGAAATAGTTTATCAAATTTGAAAGTTTCTATCGTTATTAAATTAGAAGTAAGCTTTTCAATTTTTGGATTTCTTAATTTTTATAGGCACCTGAACCTCAAATACAATTAAGTCTAAATTTCGGGAACCCAAAAGAAACAGGAAAAAACCCCGTTATACTAAATTTAAAGCTTGTATATTTATTTCAAGTTACTATCTTTATTAATTTCGAATACATGCCTTAAGGACTTGCGAGTAGTCGGCCAACCGCTATTCCAATTCATCCAAAATATTACGGACGCAAAGCAAATAATAGGAAAACCTGTGAACCAAATTTAAAAGCTCTATCTTCTTTTGTTACGAAATTATACTCGTTCGGCCTCAATTCGATCAAAAGCTTTTAGAATCCGAACTCATTGTCCGATTTCGACCAGAACCAATACTTACATTCCTAGTAACCTAGTAACCTAGATTTTAAATTTCATCAAAATAGCGTCATTAGTTTTTGAGTTATAGTGTTTTTAAGATATATGTTAGCGTGGATGGTCCCCGACTAAATCCTCCAATTGGTGTCAAATTTTGAGCACACTATGGTACTCGCTGTTACCTACTACCCTAACACGCTGATACCAAATTTGGATGTTCTATCTTCTTTGATTTCGGAATATATGCTCGTTTGGATTAAATTCGATAAAAATTTTTAGGCTCTGAAGAGATGCTCCGATCTCCGTACGCAATCCTTGCCGTAATTTCGTAACTACTAACCTACAGCACAAATTTGATGAAATTAGCCTCAATAGTTGTTGAGTTCTCGTGATTTTTGGTTTATGTTTTTTTTCTCGTGATTTATGGTTTATGTTATTACACAAATTTAAAGGATCTATCTTCTTTTATTACGAAATTATAGTCGGTGGCTTCAATTCGATCAAAAGCTTCTAGAATCCGAATTTATTTTCCGATCTCGATCAAAACCAATACTCGCGGTACTTTCATTCCTAGTAGCCTAGAGTTTAAATTTCATCAAAATAGCGTCATTAGTTTTTGAGTTATGGTGTCTTTTAGATATATGTTCGTTAGCCATTTCCACCCTTTAGCAACAGTTTTTAATGGTTCCAAAACACGAAACCATGGTTTGATTTAGCCCTTACACAGTCCCCGCAATACTTTCAGTGCTAGTTAACCCTTTCACACAAATGGAACGTTCTATTTTATGTTACCATTTTTATTAATTTCGATGATAAGCTTTTAAACCTAAGGGAAGTCTAAGATAGATACCTGAACCACCACTCCAATTGATCATAAATTAGGGGAACACTGAGGAAATAGTAAAGTAAAAATACCCTTTACCAAATTTGAAGCTTGTACATTTGTTTCAAGTTACTATCTTTAATATTTCCAAACATTGATTTAATGTGTTCATAACTGTGGGGATGGTCTTCAACCAAATCCTCCAATTGGTGTCAAATTTTTAGCACACTATGGTACTAGCTGATACCTAATACCCTAACACGCTGATACCAAATTTTGAGGTTCTATCTTTTTTGGTTTCGGAATATATGCTCGTTTGGATTAACAGATGCTCCGATCTCGACCGTACGCAATCCTTGCCGTAATTTTATAACTAGTAACCTACAGCACAAATTTTATGAAATTAGCCTCAATATTTGTTGATTTATCGTGGTTTATGGTTTATGTTCGTTAGCCCTTAGACCGATTAAAGGTTCCAGAATTCGAACACACGGGCCGATTTCACTCATATGAAAAACTCGCCGTACTTTCAGTACTAGTAACCTACAGTTAAAATTTCATCAATCCATTAATTTCAGACCGACGGGCGGACGGACAGAGTGAAACTGGCACAGTCTTACAACATTTTTTGAAAATGTGCTAAAAACTACATAACCTATGAAATAGGAAAAGGGTATATTAACTTTGGTATGGTGTTTGTAACAAGCTAAAGGAAGCGAGCTAGATATGGAAAAGTATATATATTTGTTTTCAGCGTAACCTACTGAGTCGATATAGCCATATTATATTATAATTTAGTTATTTCAACAATTTATTGATTATGACTAATAGTAAAATCAGTACTTAGAATATAATCCCAATGCCCTCAAGAAACCTATTAAAAAGTGCGAAATATAATGTTGGAGCTTGAATGTTAACGTTTAATTTTGGAAAATCATACACTGGTGAATAACTTACTGTTTTATAAAAACATAAAAGTTTTAATTTTTAAGACCTAATAGCCTTTCAATGGGGAAGGTTCTTAAATTTTAGCTTAGTAAACTTATGATGGATCTGCCACCCCCTTTCTGTCAGCATTTGTGAACTCCACCAAAATTTGTAGTTTTACCTATAATTTTATTATCTAAGGAAAAATGGTTAAAACTGAGAGACAGTTTCTTCAATTTAAAGAAATCTTTAAAATTTAAGAAAACCTTTAACATATGTTGAAAAATAATGCTGAAGCTTCCAATTTTGTATATCACTAAAAAAATTTGAACAGGTTTTGGCCAAAAATTTTACAAAAATTGAGTTTTGCATAATGGTAAATTTTAGTTCCGTATGGCAATCATAAGCATTTGCCCTTTAAAAGTTTTTAAAGATTATAAAACCAGCTATTTGTGTTGTTTTCAGATTGAAAATGCACTTAACAGCACTCTTGTTACAACAATTTAAAAATAGGGCTTTTTCAATTTATTGGGGGGCTGTAGCTCCGTAACGGGTGGGGCTACAGAAGAAAGTTGTTCTATGAAATTATTTTTTTTGCAATACCTAAAATTTCTTTTCTCTATTTCAAACGATGTAAAACTTTTGTAAAGAAGCTGACAGGCGGACTGATAGAGTGAAACTGGCACATTTTTACAACAATTTTTGAAAATGTGTTAAAAATTTCATAACCCAAAATTTAATGACGCTATTTTGATAAAATTTAAACTCTAGATTACTAGCAATGAAAGTACCGGGGGGTTGGTTCTTTTCGAGATCGGACAATGGGTTCGAATTTTAGAGATTTTTGATCGAATTGATTAAAATTTATTTTTTATTTAAATTAATTATATGAAATTTGTATATAACTGAACTTCAAGAACTTATAAATTCAGTAAGCGACAGCAGCAGACTTTTCGGTTTAAATATTAATATTGCTAAAACCAAGTTTATGGTTATTTCTAGAACCAACACATTCAACAGCGCAACATTAACCATAAATGGCACCATAATTGAACGAGTTTCAAGTTTTAAATATCTAGGATGTTGGCTAATTCCAGTTTTCAACTCAGATATGGAAATAAAATGCCGAATTGAATATGCTCGTAGCAGTTTTGTAAAATATAAAAAAGTCTTATGCAACCGTGATATCAATCTCGAAACAAAAATCCGGTTTGTTAAATGCTATGTGTGGTCCATACTCCTCTATGGTATGGTAGCGTGGACTCTAAAAATAACGACCATCAATAAGAATTTGAAATGTGGATATACCGTAGAATATTGAAAATATCATGGATAGATCGAGTGAGCAATAGTGAGGTTCTAAGTAGAATAAATAGAGACCGTGAGTTGTTATTAACAATCAAGCGTAGAAAAACATCTTATCTAGGTCATATAATGCGCAATGACAAATATTATATTCTACAACTGATTCTGCAAGGTAAAATTAAAGGCAGAAGACGTGTCGGCAGAAAGCAAATGTCGTGGCTTAGAAACATCAGACAATGGACGGGCCTCCAAACGGTGGGAGAATTAATGCACGCAGCACAAGATAGAGAGAGCTTCAGAAATGTGATGGCAGACATCCAGTAGTGGATAAGCAGCTAAAGAAGATATGAAAAGTTCTGAAATTTTCTTTGTTTTTTAGAAATACAATAATTGCTTATTTTGTATTTAAAAACATTTCTAATAGGTACATACTCGTAGACTAAGAATTTATATGTTTTTAATTTTGAAATGTTTGAATTATTAAATTTGATGATGAAAAGCTAACCAAATATTTCCAATTTTGCAACTGAATTGAAATAAATGTATTCAACTAAAATGTATTTCATATTTTTTGTTTTTTAATAATTTTAAATAGATAAATTAGTAAGACTTTTTAATATTTTTGAATAGATAAAATAATTGGAAAATGTTTTTAGTATTATAAATTTAATTTGGTTAGCTAGGTCTTACATCAAAGTAATACTAACTTTTATGATTATTAAATGACTTATGGACTTCTCATTTAATTTTAACCCAATAGGTGTAGGGTATTTTTGAGAAGTTACACCGACTGACTGTTTCTTTGCTTGTTTTTCTTTTTAATTTCGAAGCAATTTCCCATTTTTAAAAAGTAGCTTAAATGTTTAGTTTTAACGAAAAATTTCTGAAAAATTCGTTAAAACTAAACCTTTAAGCGTTCGTTAAATTTTCCAAAATAACTATAACTTTTTTTTTTTTGTTTTTAATTTATATACTTTTTTAGCTTTCTTATTGTCTATTACATTACGAATGCTTTTTTTTTATAGTTTTACTTTTATATAACATATGATACTTTATTTTTTTTTTTTTTTTGTAACTGTGCTATAAACAAAACAATTGATTTTGGTATAAAATAACACAGATTAACCTAACACTAAACTAAATAAAGACAAGCTAAAATATACATATATATATATATAAGTTATGTAAATATACTTATTAAAGTTATATAATATTAATTAAATTATTATTATATGTTAATACAATTATTCATTCTGCATAACACTATCAAGCAATATGGTATTCCGCTTTAGTAGGTACTTCAGATTTTTAACAAATAGTTTGATGTTAGAGGTCTGCTTGAGATTATTTGGTAGCTTATTACAGATTCTTATATATAACTAAAGTTTATTAAAAAAATATTTCGTTTTTAATTTATAAAATATAATAAATAATATGTTTTATGGTAAAATTCTTAACCTTTTAAAAATATAAAAGTATTAAATAAGAACGGAAATAGAAAATAGTGTATCAAATTTAAACTTTCTATCTTTATTAGTTAAGTTCGAAGTTAAGCTTTTTATTTTTGGGATTTCTTAGCGAGCACCAGAACCACCAATACAATTTATTCTTAATTTCGGGGACACAAAGGAAATAGGAGAAAACTCCATTATACCATATTTAAAGGTTCTATAATCTATATTTATTTCAAGCTAATATCGCTATTAATTTCGAATATATTTCTTTAAGGTCTTGGGAGAAGTGGGGGTAATACTGAAAACGTTATTTCAATTTCACGCCCACAAAGCAAATAAAAAGAAACACCTGTGTCACGAATTTTAAGGTTCTATCTTCTTTGGATTGGAAATTATGCTCAATTGTCCTTAATTCGACTAAAAGTCTCTAAAATACGAACAGACTGTCCGATCTCGACCACAACCAACACCCGCGGTACTTTCATTACTAGTAACCTAGAGTTTAAATTTCATCAAATTAGCGTATTAGTTTTTGGATAATGTTGTTTTTTAGATAAATGTTCGTTGAACTTTTCAAAATTCCAGAACCCGAAACTATTTCACCTATATGCAGTCCCTTCCGTAATTTTGATACTAGTTAATCCTTGTACACAATTAGAACACTCCATTTTAAATATAGCGTACTATTTTTATTAATTTCAATGATAAGCTTTTAAACCTTGGTAGGTCTATATTGGTAGGTACCTGAACCACCAACCCAATTCATCATAAATTAAGGGAACATTTAGGAAATAGCAAAGAACCCCCTGGGCTACATTTGAAACTTCTACATTAATTTGTAGTTACTATCTTTATTATTTTCGAAGATTTGCATTTAGGTCCTCGGAACTGTGAGGATGGTCCCTGATCCACGACTACGGAAATAGGAAGAGGCATCCCGACACCAAATTTGGAGGATTTGTCTTCTAGAAAAAGTTCTAGGATTCAAACGCAAGGTTCGATCTCGACCGTACGGAATCCCCGTCGTAGTTTCATTACTAGTAACCTACAGCACAAATTTCATGAAGATGGCCTCATTAGTCGTTGAGTTATCATGAACCGATTTCACTCATATGAACTTTTAGTACTAGTAACCTATCAGTTAAAATTTTATCAAGATAGCTCCATTAGTTTTTGAGTTATGTTGTTGTTTGGATATTAGTTCGTTAGCCCTTGAACCGATCAAAAGTTCCAGAACCCGAACCCATAGTCAGATTTTGTCATTATGCAGTCCTTGTCGTTCTTTCAAAACTGGTTAACCCTTGTACATAATTGGAATTTCTATCTTAATTTTAAGTTACTTTTTGTATTCATTTTAATGATATGCTTTAAGGTTTTTTGGAACTGTCTGGATGATCTCCGAACGACTAATCCAATTGGTGCTAAATTTCAAGAACTCTAAGGACATAGGAAGAGGCACACTGTTACCAAATTTGATGGTTTTATTTCCATTTGTTTCGGAATAATGCTTGTTTGGACTAAATTCGATTAAAAAATTCTACTACCCGAACCCATGGTCCGATTTCATCCGCACACAATTCTCCTCGTAGTCTTATTACTAGTAACCTACACAACAAATTTCATGAAGGTAGCGCGATTAGTTGTCCTTAGAACGATTAAAGGTCCACAATCCAAGCCCATGGGCTGGTTTCGCCTATATGCTATCCTCGTCTTACCTTAAGTCGCAAGTTGTAACCGACTGTAAGGCGCTAGAGTGCACATTAAAGGATTTGTGTATTTCAAAAAATATAGAAGTTTTCTAAAAAAGTTAAATGAGGTGCAACATAAAGATGATAGACTTAACGCAAAAAAAAAAAAAATAAAAATAAAAAAAAAAAATCATCAAAAAAGCACATGAAAAAGACCATTAAAAAGGGAGAAAATTGAAAGAAATAATACAAAAAGGAATACCTCTAATCTACCTTCATCCCATTCTAAAAGGCGATCAACCTTTACAAACCTTCCACATAGACCACCTTAACACAATGCACAACACGAAGAAAAATTATTATATCCTACTAACATGGTAAATTCTGAAGAATTTATCCAAAAAACTAGAAAGTATAGAAGAGACCTGGAAATGGCCAAATAGAAAGATTATATTCGACTACTTTAGCAGCTTTAACCAAATTATCCCATGATGATCACGAAAAATGGTATCCTTTTGTTAAACCATTACAAACAATACTGAATTCAACATTTTATCGCGAAATTCAGACAAGACCGTTCCATCTACTAATCGGAATGGAAATGGAGACCAAACAAAATTGTAGTTGAGAAAATAGGATGTCACGAAAGTCCGAATTTCACAGAATGTGGTGCAGACAAACTCAAGCCTTGGATCTAAAATGAAGAAAATTTTTTTGATTATACAGCATACAAAAAAAACTATTTTTAGGAAACAGCAAAATTGAAGAACTGAACATCATCAGGGTTTTTCAGGTTTGATGAGCAGTCAGAAAAGGCTGAATGTGGAATCAATAATTATGCCTACTTTATCGATAATATTGAATAAATTAAAAAACTAAAATTATTAAACTTAAATACATACTTTTAAATTAAATTGTTAAAAAAAATAAATTTAAATAAAACTTAAAATAAACCTTAGTGATTAACTTTGATTCTGACATGTATAATGCAAATAATTTAATATCAATGTTATAACAGAAATATAATTTGAAAATTTTTTTTTAATATATAACAAAATTTATTATGTTTAAGGTAATCACTTAGTATTACGCAAATTTCAGTTGTAAAATGTAAATAAAATAAAATAAAAACAAGTAAAGAAACAGTCAATCGGCGCAACCGACTTAGAAATACCCTACACCTATTTGGTTCAAATTTAATGACAAATCCATAAGTTATTTTAACATTATAATAGCAAATTAGCTTTATAATACTAAAACCATTTTCTAATTACACTATCTATTAAAAACTATTACAAATTTTTACTAATTTATCTATTTAAAAATATTAAAAAACAAAAAAACTTGAAATAATTAAAAATATATCTATTCCAATTCAATTACAAAAGAGAAAAAATTTGAATTATTAAATATTGTGATAAAAAGCTAATCAAAGCATAATATATTTAATAATTAAAATTTTTCAAAATTGCAATTATTTTAAATGCTTAGTTTATGTACCTATTAGAAAAGCTTTTAAACGTAAAATATGCAATAAATGTATTTCTAAAATACAATTACAAAATTATAACTTTTCATACAATTCATTAAAATATAAAAAATAATTTTACATAAATGCAGCAAGTTCCTTTGAACTTAGCTTAAGTATCGTACAGAATGTCTTAATTATATATAACCTATGGTAATAATTCAATAAAATATATAATATAATAAAAATTAAAAAAAAAGAATTTAATCGTTTATTAAAAAAATATTTTGTTTTTAATTTATAAAGTATTATACAAAATATGTTTTATAGTAAAATTCGGAGCCCTTTAAAAATATAAAAGTGTTAAATAAAAACGGAAATAGGAAAGAACAAAAAACATAAAAGTAAATTGCGGGTATAAGAAACAGTTCTTTCAATGTTTGAAAACTTTAAGCTTAAAATATTGGAAATTTTCATTAACTAAAAATTGACGGTAGATGTTTTGCATTTTAAAGGGTTTTAATATAAAAGTAAATTGCTGAAATGGAAGACAGTTCTTCTTTCAGTTAGTCTTAATACAGCAATTTACTTTTATATTAAAACACTTTTAAATACAAAAGTTCTACTATCAATTTTTGGTTACTGAAAATTTTCAATATTTTAAGCTTAAAGTTTTCAAACATTTAAAGAACTGTTTCTTATACGCGCAATTTACTTTTATATTAAACTTTAATAAAAGTATATATTGAAAAAAATATATTTTATACCCGTATGACTATAGTCAAAGGGTATAATAAATTTTCCATTACGTTTGTGACGCAGAGAAGGAGGAAAATCGAAAAATAAATCGATTTAGCTATGTATGTCCGTCCGTCCGTCCGCATGATAACTCAAAAACTAAAGTAGCTAGGGTCTTGAAATTTTCCCAAATTCGTTTTTTTGCAATAGATGTCGTCGCTATTTAAATCCAGCCATTTTGGTCCATGGGTTCGGGTAGCTGCCATACAACTTCTTTTTTTTTATATGAGTATTACAGCTGTGTGTCTGAAATTTTGCCAAAAGTAGTTTAGTTTTATGGTTAAAGTTTCTGCACAATTTGGTTGGTCTACTGCAGAAGGTTCGAGTAGCTGCCATACAACTCCTTCTTTTATATGAGCATTACACTACACCTAATAAAGCTGTATGTTTCAAATTTTGCCAAACGTAATTTACCGGATGATATAATACATAAGTTAACGACACTTCTAATTTATTCAACAAAATTTCAAAGTAATACAATGTTTCTATGTAATGTAACATTGAGTAATAAATAACTCATAATAAATATAAAAAAACTCATAATAAATTACCCCTTTTTTTTTTAATTATCAGAATTGTAATATGATATAATTTAATTTATCAAGTTCAATGTTTTAAAATTTTTTATTATTGTTAATGAATGAAATACTATGAACATAAATAAATACAAAATACTACCAATTAAATATTATAAATCAGCATTTTTTTATTTTTTAGTTTTGTATATAAATATTTTAATGACCATTTGGGTTAAAATTGATTTTTGTTCAGTAAACATTTTTTACATATTTACATATGTAAAAACTAGGAATTGAATTAAATCATACATATTTTTAAAAATTAGGAATTGAATTAAATCAAAGTATCTATAAACATTGTCACTTCACATTGCAACTTATTATATACTTTTATATGAACTTGCCTGTGTCGACGGGTTTATTTTTCATTGATTTGAAGAATGAAATTTCTTTTTTTTCCTTTATATTTTTGTACATGCATTATTCCAAATCTTTCAAATCGCTAGAAAATAATTCCATAAATCGTCTCCTAATGTTCCTATGTATTTTCAATTTTCGTTAGTTTAAAATAGGTATGTGAAATTTTTTTATATTTTTTAGGTTTTATATATTCCATTCGGCATAAAAAACCATTTAGGTATGTAAATACACATTGTAAAATATACATATGTATGTATATTTGGCGAAGTTTTTTGTTCTGCCGGAACCATAATCAGAAAAACCACTAATTTCATCCTGTGAACTATTATAGCATAGGCTTTTAATGGCTATTTCATCGAGCACTAATACAGCCAACCTTTAAATTAAATCTTTTTTTGAGAATATAATGCCTAACTCCATTATATTTGTGTCGTTAACACGTTCATTTAAATGTTTGATGGGGATCCATCTATTAAGGCAACTAAAATGGGGCAAATTAAGCTTTACTCTTAATTATATTTACATGCTACATTTTTTTCATCTTCGGACCATTTACGAACACTTTTAAAATTCATTTTTAAAAATTTTTTGGCTTCGTTGCGCAATTGAAACTGCCGATTAATAATGCTACATAAAGATAAATCCTGTTTTTCTTTTTTTTAATTTTTGCCTTAACTTTCTATTTTGATTTTTTAAGTAAATAATGTTTTTTTTTTAAATTAAATTTTTTTTCTTAAAGAAAGCTTACCTTTTAAGAACTGTCGAATACTTTTTTAAATAAAAATCTGCACTCCTCTAAAATTCCAAATAATGCCTGCAAAAACAACTTTTTTCATCTGACGAGACAGTTTAAAAATTTTCAAAAAGTACATTCAAATTTTTTAAATTTTTGTTAAAATAACATTTAATAGTATTTACAGCTCCATCAAATTTGTGTTGTAGGGTACTGGTAATGAAACTACGGCGGTGATTGCGTACGGTGGGTAATGTACAATGGGTTCAGAACTTTTTGATCGAATTTAGGCCAAACGAGCATAATTCCGAAACCAATGAAGATAGAACCTCCAAATTTGGTATCAGGGTGTTTCTTTCTTTTTTTTAGTGTCCTTGAAATTTGGGCCCCATTGGAGTAGTGGGTCGGGCACCAGCCAGACAATCCTAAAGACCTTGAAGCATATCTTTAAAATTAATAAAGATAACAGCTTGAAAAATTGTAAAAGCTTCAAATTTGGCACAAGGGTGTTCTTTACTATTTCTTGTGTGTCCCCCTAATTTGCGTTCGATTGGAGTGGTGGTTCAGTACCCCTATTAGACCTCCCACGATTTAAAAGCTTATAAATGAAATTACGAAAAATAGTAACTTGAAATTAAAATAGAACGTTCCACTTGTGTACAAGGATTAACTGGTATTTAAAGTACAGCGCGGACTAAATATGGGCGAAATCAGCCCAAGGGTTCGGATTCTGGACCTTTTAATCAGTCTAAGGGCTAACGAACATAAATAAAAAATCACGATAACTCAACAACTAATGACGCTATCTTCATAAAATTTGTGTTGTAGGGTACTGGCAATGGAACCACAGTGGTGATTGCGTACGATGGGTAATGTACAATGGGTTCGGAACTTAGAACTTTTTGATCGAATTTAGGCCAAACGAGCATAATTCCGAAACCAATGAAGATAGAACCTCCAAATTTGGTATCAGGGTGTCTCTTTCTATTTCCTTAGTGTCCTTGAAATTTGGGACCAATTGGAGTAGTGGGTTGAGGACCAACCACACAGTTCCAAAGACCTTAAAGCATATTTTCGAAATTAATAAAGATAGTAACTTCAAAAAAATTTTAAAGTTTCAAATTTGGTACATGGGTGCTCTTTACAATTTCCTGCGCATTCCCCTAATTTTGGATCAATCAGAGTGTGGGGTTCAGTACCCATCTTAGACCCCCCAAGGTTTAAAAGCTTATCATCCAAATTAATAAAAATAGAAACTTAAAATTAAGATAGAACGTTCCAATTGTGCACAAGGGTTAACTAATATTGAAAGTATGACAGGCACTGCATATGGGCGAAGTTGTACCATGGTTTCGGGTTCTGGAACCTATGAAAGTTCAAGGGCTAACGAACATATATCTTAAAAGCCGTATAACTCAAAAAATATTGCCGCTATTTTGATGAAAGTTAAACTCTAGGTTACTAATAATGAAAGTACCATTGGAATTGGTTCTGCTCGAGTTCGGACAATGAGTTTTTGTTCGATCTGAGGCCAAACGAGTATAATTTCGAAGCCAAAGAATATATTTCCTATTTCCTATGTGTCCCTGAAATTTAGACTTAATTGTAGTGGTGGTTCAGGTGGCTCCTAAGAAATTCTAAAATAAAAAATTCATGAAGATAAAAACTTTAAATTTGATTTGATATATCTTTTCTATTTTCGTTTTTATTTAACACTTTTATATTTTATGTAAGGCTAAGAATTTTACATATTTTGTATAATATTTTATAAATTAAAAACAAAATATTTTTTTAATAAACGATTAAATTCCTTTTTTTAATTTTTATTATGTCATATATTTTATTGAATTATTACCATAGGTGATATATAATTAAAACATTGTGTACAATACTTAAGCTATATTCAAAAGTACTTGCTGCATTTATGTAAAATTTATTATTATATTTAAATGAATTATATGAAAAGTTCTAAATTTGTAATTATATTTTAGAAATACATTTATTGAATATTTTGCGTCTATAAGCTTTTCTAATAGTTACATAAACTAGCAAATTAAAATAATTGCAATTTTGAAAAATTTTAATTATAAAAATATATTAGCTTTTTATCACAAAATTTAATAATTCAAATTTTTTCACTTTTGAAATTGAATTGAAATAAATATATTTTCATTTAATTCAAGTTTTTTTGTTTTTTAATATTTTTAAATCGATAAATCAGTAAGAATTTGTAATATTTTTTTAAAGATAGTCTAATTCGAAAATGTTTGTAGTATTATAAAGTTAATTTGGTTAGCTATGTTTTACGACCAAACTAATAACAGCTTTTATTGTTTTAAAATGACTTATGGACTTCCCATTAAATTTGAACCAAATAGGTGTAGGGTATTTCTAAGTCGGTTGCACTAAGTCGACAGACTGTTTCTTTACTTGTTTTTATTTTAACTGTGCTATAAACAAAATAATTGATTGATTTTGGTATAAAATAACACAGATTAACCTAAAACTAAACTAAAGAAAGACAAGCAAAAATATACATGTATACGTATATAATATATATCAAAATATAAATATATATATATATATATATATATATATATATATATATCAGAGTTATGTAAATATACTTATTATAGGTATATGTCAAGCAATATTGTATCCCGCTTTAGTAGGTTCTTCAGATTTTTAACAAATAATTTGATGTTTGAAGTCTGTTTAAGATCATTTGGTAGCTTATTATAGGTTTTTATAGCTGAAGATAATCCGCTGCTGTTAGATAACTCCGTTCTAGATCTTGTATGATTTAAATAGTTCAGGCTTCTGGTGCTATAGTTAATGATTTTTAATACTTCTATTTCATTTGTTTTTCTTAGAAAAATAGATCGTTAAGTAGGTAATAGTGTTTTTTACTGTGTATTTTTCTGCATCAATAATATTATCGCCAACTTGTTTCCAATTTCACTAAAATACGTGTTAAAAGTATTAGCAATACCGAAATTATCACATTACTTAACGTATATATATTTTAAAATAAAAATTTGAATTATTAAATTTAACATTGTTATTTATTTCATTGATAACTTTACTGCAATTAGACGACTTTTTTTAGCATACAGTTGTTTAGCACTTCCCACATTTTTCTATTATCAGACCCAGCTAAGTAGATTTTATTTTTAAGATTATTTTGCTTTTCTCTCTTTATTTCCTTTGTGACACTATTTTTCAATTTTTTTAATTTGGTTTGAGTTTCTGGGGAGTTAGGGTTTTTCTTTAAGATTTTAAATAATTTATTCCTTTTTTGGATGAGGTTTATTATTTCTTTAGTTATCCAATCATTATTTTTTCTTGTTCTTATTACTTTTATTTCAGTGGAGTTCTCTTTGGCCAATTGTAATATGTTCATGAGATTAACTACACTATCACAATTATTTGTTGAAAGGAAACTGCTAACTTGAGTTTTGTATTTTTTGATATCTGTAACGATTAGTTCCTTATTGAAAATGGGCACTCGTTTTTTTATAACTTTATTTATCCTTATTTGAATTGCTTTATGGGCTAAGTTAACAACATCTTCATCAGAAATTTTAAAATCATACTTTTCATTTTTTAGATTTTATAGAACATGATCAATAATTGTGCAAGTGTTTTCCGTAACTCTATTAGCATTTTCCTTCCTTAAATTGTTCTTTACATCTACAGCATTATATTCTAGCATTGTTTTGTAGAATCTAGAGAGCTCCGTATCAGATAATAAATCAATTTTAGTATCGCCAACCATAACAATATTTTTATATCTATTAAAAATTGATTCTAAATGTGATACAAATGTATTATTATTTTCACTAGGACTTTTGTAACAAACCGCAAGTTTAATAACTGGACTAGTACCACATAACGATATAATTATATTATTGAACTGTTCTATGACTTCTAATATTTTATATTGTATGCTTTGTTTGACATAAATAGCAGCTCCGCCCCTTCTATTTAAATTATTTGAATTAAATAAAGCTGTATACCCAGGAATATTAAAAAATATTTCCTCATCAGAGTATATCCAAGTTTCACCAATCATAATTATGTCAATACATTTTTCAATTTTTATAAATGATTCTATTTCGATAATATTTTTTCTGAGGCTTCTGGCATTAAAATGCACAATATTTAAATTTGAGAGTGTATTGAAGATCAAGGTTTACTGATCATATAATTTTGCCAAGTTTCTGTTGTTTTCTGCAAATATTCTCTGGATTAATTATCAATATGCCTCCTGTAATAAGCTAGGTCTTGAATTGCTTCTTTTCTGGATACTCCTGCATTGTCATGATAAATAAATTAAAGTTGAGAAAGTTCTTTGTAGTTATTTGGCAATCCCTCTTGATGAATTAGTATTTTTAAACTAGTCTGAGTGACATCTTCATAGCAAATATCATCCTTGTCATGGAAATATGATAAAAACAGCCTTACATTGTTATAAATTCTGTGGTCTCTTAGTCTTGAAATTGCATAAACATTATCACCAGTATCAATTGTTTTCCTTGTTAGCTTAACAATAGGAGGGACCAATGGATCGATGTATGTTTTACTATTTCCCTGTACAATTTTTTCAATGTTTGGACAGAGTGTTTCTCCCTTAGTCCAATTTGAATATTTGTTATCTGGCATTTGGAGTTTGCTTGGAGTAATGCAAGTTTTATTCTTTTCTTTATCTTCATCTTTTGAAACCACGCAATCACTTTTTTAAATTTTATTCGGATTAGCTACATCAACTATAGATTCTTTCACAGTAGTGATATTTTTTATGTATTTTCTTTGTGAATGATAAAAAATTTAAAAGATTTCTATTATTTTTGGTTTTAATATTTGATGAATCATCTTTTGGTTTGACTATTTCTTTAACAGTTTTTATTACCGTCCCTGTTGTACTAATATCAGCAGTTCTATCGTTATCAGTTTTATTATTATTATTATTATTATTATTAGTTTTATTCCCATTTTCTTTCATATCAAAATTATCAAGATTAGATAAGTTGTTGTTTTCCGTAAAATTAGTCTTTAATTGCTAATATCCAATATTTTGTTTTTTAATACTCAGCTTTTTTTGATATACCGGACACATCACACTAAAGGTGTAATGATCAACATTTAAAGAAAGTTTTAGCTTCTCATTCACTTTTAAACAATTTATACATTTATTGATGTCATGCTTTTTACATTCAGCACTTTTATGCTTCTGATGACATTTGACACAAATCTCATAATTTTTACAATCGGCAGATTTATGATTAAAGCATTTGCATTTGAAGCAGCGTGGAACCCGTATAGCGTCAAAAACTTTGCAGCGCTCCCATCTAATTGAGACTTTTCCATTTCCAATTATCTTTGGGAAAGTGTCCTTATCTATTTCAATTGTGGCATTATACCTGGTACGGTTTGTTTTCCTTGCCTCATAAATTTTTATCACTTTCATCACACTATGCTCTAAGATAGGATTCTGAGCTTTTAATTTGTTTATTAATTCATCTTCACTATAATTGACTCCCATATGAATGATTTCCACTCTTGGTTTGCTTTCAATTGGCACTTTTATTTCATAGTCTCCCATTTTTTTTTCTAACAAATTTTTTTTTTTGCACGTTCTTCTTTTGTTTCGGTTTCAATTAGTACCATACCATTTTTTCTATTCTCAACATTTTTGATTTTCAGATTTTTTGGGTCGACTTTTTTACTTAAATCCACTTTAGTTTGTTCACATTTTTGACTTTGCTTAGGTTTCACAATCAAAGGCACAACTTTTTTTATGGATGGCACAGTTTTTTTGTTGACACTTGCATTTTTTAATATTTCGGCAAACAATACATTTTGACCTACATTTTCATTTTTCAAATTTTTATTGCTGTATGTTTGCAATTCAGTACACAGTTCATCGTTCTTGAGTATTGATGTTTTTATACCGCTGTTTATTTTTTTACTTTCCATTTTGAATGCTTCCGTTAATTTATTCATTTTTTCAATTTCATATTTTTGTTCAGTTTTAATATGTTGTAACCGTTCCATATATCCCTCCTCTACTGCCTTCAGTAATCCAATTATTTCTCTTTCATTATTTTTAATAGCCCGGTCAAATTCCTCTTTGTATTCCACTAGGTAATCGTTGTTCTTCTTAACTGATCTTTCCATTTCTTGCAATACCAGATCAATATTTTGTATATACATTATACAGTCATCACATATATATTTTAAACGTGAATTTTCGTCTAAAATTCCTAGAGTTGACTGATCCAACCCCGAACATTTAGGTTGACAGTGGTAAATTTTACCACATACTCCAGCACATTTTACCCCAGTTTCTCCTCGAATTTTCACTCTGCATTTATGGCAATCCATAGTTGTTGGAACAACTATTAATATTGCTGATTTTTGCTTTTTTTTTTTTTTCCTCAATTAAGTTTAGTAATGAAGATCCAATTTCAATATAAAACTAAATTTATTTTCTTTTTTTTTTTCTACACGTGATATTTAAATATTTTTTTTTATAACTACGTCTGTACTTAATGAATTATGAATTATGAATAAAGTTGCTATCTTAATTAATTTTAAAGATATGCTTTAAGGGCTTCGAAAATGTGTGGCTGGTTTCCATCCCACTACTCCAATTGGGACAAATTTCCAAGACACTAAGGAAATAGGAAGGGACACTCTGATACTAAATTTGGAGGTTCTATCTTCATTGGTTTCGGAATTATGCTCGTTTGGCATAATTTCGATCAAAAAGTTCTAGGTTCCGAACCCATGGTCCAATCCCGAACTTATCCCCGCAGTAGTTTTATTACTACGACAAACACCATACCAAAGCTAATATACCCTTTTTTCTATTCTATAAGTGTGGGGTATAAAAAAATGTGGATTAAGAGAATAAATTTAAAAGCTATTTAAAATTGAAATAGTTAATCAAGGGTACTAAATCATACATCCAGCCGATGGCACAGTGGTTGAGGTGCCGGCCTTTCATGCGAAAGGTGTGGTGTTCGATCTCTGGCTGGGTAAAAAACAATATATATAAAATATAGCATATAAAAAATATATAATAATAACTTATAATTTATAATTAATATCAAATTAAAATCTAAAATATAAAAATAATAATTAATAACAATAAAAATATAAAAATATTACCTATAATCGTGTTCCTGGTATAACCTATAGCTTAATAACAAATAATAAATAAAAATTATCTATAACATATGTATATGTCAAATTGACACCAGTGACACATGCATATTAGACATGACATAACCCAACAAACATCTATTCTGTACGTCAAGAGAAAGGGGTATGAAAGAAAATCGCAGTGACACCTTGCGGAGAAATTTGGCGTCGCTTTTTCCACAAGGCACGAGATGGAAAAAATCATGTGGAATAGCTACAGCAGACTAATCCCTTACTGGAAGTGAAAACAGAAGGATTCTTGAAACAGAAACAACGCCTCGGATAAATAATGGAAATACGGATAGGATTCTCGGCACACGAAAAAGGATACGGCTTGCACAATGGA
The DNA here is from genome assembly GCA_963082915.1 of Dolichopus griseipennis. Taxonomy (NCBI): domain Eukaryota; kingdom Metazoa; phylum Arthropoda; class Insecta; order Diptera; family Dolichopodidae; genus Dolichopus; species Dolichopus griseipennis. The sequence goes on along the minus strand of OY720441.1, from coordinate 253,556,420 downwards.
ATGTGCACACTCTTAGGGAGGCATCAAGATTGGCACAACTTGAAGATCAGATGGCAACATAGAAAATTGACATTATAGGGCTTAGTGAGGTTAGGTGGACGGGAAGTGGAAAATATGACACGGCTAAGGGAAACAAAATGATTTATAGTGGGAAGAAAGCAAATGCAGAAAGTGGTGTAGCAATAGTTATATCAAGGAAAATAATACACTCTCTAGAAACGTGGAAACAAATTTCAGATAGAGTTATAACTGCGAGATTCAAGTGCAGGATCCGACACACTACTGTTATACAATGCTATGCTCCAACAGAAGATGCAGATGACAGCATAAAAGATGAATTATATGCACAAATCACCACAGCCCTTAGTAATACTAGAAGATCAGACATCATCATACTAATGGGTGACTTTAACGCAAAAGTGGGCTCTGATAATTATGGACTTAGGAAGGTAATGGAAACACATGGTTGCGGCACAAGGAACAATAATGGTGAAAGGCTGATTGAAATATGCCAGGCATTCAACCTCACGATTGGTGGTACACTCTTCCCCCACAAAAATATACACAAATATACGTGCACTACACCAAGTGGTAACACCAGAAACCAAATCGACCACATATGTGTAAGCAGAAGATGGAGAGCCTCAATGACAGATGTTAGAAATAGGAGAGGTGCTGACATCAATAGTGATCATGAATTGATAACAGGTGACTTCATGCTAAAACTAAAAATAATTAGAAACGGCAACACCAGTAGAAGAAAACGCATAAATCTACAGAAGCTGCAGAATACCGAAACTAAGTCCAATATGTGCACCACCATTAGAGAAACCATACATCCAAATGCATCGCAGAATTGGGAAGATGTTGTTATCAGTATAAATCAGATCGCAGAACAATCGCTCGGTACTATCCAACCAGAGAGAAAAAATTGGATTAGTGATGAAATATGGGAACTAATAAAGAAAAGAAGAGAACTCAAGCAGCGTATCTGTCACAGAGCTACCACAACGATAACAACAGAATACAAAACAATAGCGAAACAAGTAAAGAAAGCTGGAAGGAGAGATAAACGCAAGTACTTCGAAAAACTCACAACAAGCGCGGAATGGCTGCTATTCAGAACAACCCAAGAGAGTTATACTTACAAATAGGTAAAATTACAAACCGCAGACAAATACAAAACCAAGCAATCAAAGACCAAAACGGCATCCCACTCTCAAACAGAGATGCCCAGGTCCAGAGATGGAAAGAACACTTCCAGGATATAAGCAACACTAGCAACGTTACTATAGATAGAGTAAGCGCTCGGAGTAGTCCAGAAATGAACATCAACACTGAACCACCAAGCCTACTTGAGATCAAAGAGGTCATAATGACGCTAAAACGGAACAGAGACGCAGGAGAAGATACACTCCCAGCAGAAATACTTCAGGCAGATCCGCAGATAGCAGCAGAAATACTAGCACCTCACATCACAAAAGCTTAGACCGAAGAACGCCTACCAAACTCCTGGAAAAAAGGTTTATTAAAGAAAGGAGACTTGCAAAACTGCAACAATTGGAGGGGTATAACTCTGCTGAATATCATATACAAAGTTATCGCAACCATGCTAAATCGAAGAATACAAGCCGAAATTCAGCAAAACAGAGAGATGAACAAGCTGGATTTCGTCCTAATAGAAGCTGTACGGACCACACAAACACGCTCCGATTGGTCATAGAGCAATCGGTGGAATGGCGCTCTCCACTATACCTCTTCTTCATTGACTTCAAGAAGGCTTTCGATACAGTTCACCGTATGGCGATATGGAATGCATTGAGAAGGAAAAGAATACCCGAGAAAATAATACGAATAATAGAAGCTATGTATAAAGATGCAGAAATAGCCGTTCTACACAATAATAACATAAGCAAAACATTCACCACTAATGCCGGAGTAAGACAAGGATGCCCTCTCTCACCACTACTGTTCACCCTTGTGATAGATGAGGTTATGTTAGAAGCAGGCGCTTCTGGAAAGGGTATAAGATGGGATCTCTCACGGAAGCTTGAGGACCTCGACTATGCGGATGATATATGTCTGCTGGCGCATAGATTCTGTGACATACAACACAAAGCAGAAAAACTTCAGCAAGCAGCACGTAAAGTCGGGTTAGAGATTAACATAGATAAAACCAAGGCCATGAGAATAAATAACACCAACACAGAGATTATCAAACTAGAAGGCCAAACAGGTCAAAATTCTTTGAATTAGGGGAATTTTAAAAAAAATATTTTGTCTAGTTCTTTTAACCGATTGAGAAACAAAAACTTTAAAAAACCGTTTGCAAAACAGTTTGAACGATTATCTCAAATTTTTCTATACGTGGCGTTTCTTGAAAATTTGATGGTCAAGGACCCTTGACTCCTTGACGATAGAGTTGAGGATGGTGGGTTTCCGGGGAATAATGTTAATGAATTAAAATATTTATTTTTATTTAACAATTATGAAATGTTTCGAGTGAAATTTGATAAATTTGTTGAAAAATTGCATAAATAATTCTGGAAAAGCGTTTTAAAAAAATTTCTTTATTACATTTTAAAATTAACTACCCCATGTTTAATTTTTGTGTTAACTTTTTTCAATAACATCAATTTAAATTTAAACTCTATTGAGTGGCGGGGCAACGTGCGCCGGGTAATAGCTGGTTTATATATAAACTAAATTTGCCTTTATGTCATTATACTATGTCAATTGTAGTTTTCTTGAATTGCCCACGTTTGAATAAAATAAAGTCGATGAAAAGGTTTAAAAATTTGCTTTTCAACTTATATTTTGTTTTGTGCATAACTGAAAGAACTACTACGCTCTTCCTCGTCTTTTTATGATTTTATGAGATAAATGTAGGCTTCTTTTTTGGAAAAACTGTTTCAAAATACTATGTATTTAAACATATTAAATGCGATTTTGAATTTTTTGATTTTTAGATTTTATTTGAAGAAAACTGCAATTTTAAACTGAAATCTATTTTTAAAGAACAACAACTGCAAACTAGATAAAAAACAAAGACTTACGAAAAAATGTAGAGAAGGAAAATGTTATTTTATTTAAAATTACGGATATTATTCTTCGGATTCTTTATAAGCTTTATTTTTATTATTGTTAATATTATCTCATTTAGCTTTTGCACTATTTAAGGAGTGGAAAAAAAATTGTCTTATTAATTAAGTGAGCTTTTGGAATAAAGGATAACTTGCGTTAATACCAAAAATTTGAAAATTTCATTGAATCTTTGTGCAAAACACGTAAACAGATCAAAACCAAATTAACTCCGTGGGTGTTTATAATTAAAATGCTGGTACAAAATTTTCAATAAAATTCTTTTAATCGTTTGAGCAAATAAAATTTAAAGAAAACTGCATGGCGTCGTAGTGGAAAACTGGTTGATCGAACTTAACTAAAAATTTTTGCAAAAAGCCTCTCCTTTGGATTGCAAAATCATTCTGTAAAATTGGACACAAATCGAAAACACAAAATTTTTTGAAAGCCCGCCAGGCCGAAATTGGTTAATTCATTCTAACCAAATTTATACAACTAATTTCGGTGGCTAAGAGGAACATTTGTGCAAAATTTCAAGTCAATCGGTCAAACCGTTTTGACTCGACATCAAAAAAACGAAAAAGCTTAAAAAAAATTTATATACTCTTTATACTTTTGATTTTAATTTTGTGCAGGAACTCGTTAAAGAGATTCCTAAATTTTGAATTTAAGGACCATATAGCCCAGGCCACGGTCCAAGTAGCTAATTTAATGTTTATATTATTTATTTAAATTTTAATTGATTTACTGTAATTTATGAATACTTATAATAAAGAAAAAAAAAAGAAAAAAGAAATGTAGGCTTCTTTTTAGAAAAAGTCAAAGAGTGTCAAAGTCAGTCGAACTGAAAGGACGTGCAATTTTTGAGCGGAAAAAATAAAATAAAAAAATTTTTTTTTAAGCGCAAAATAAAAACAAAAAAGGAGAAAAGAATTAATAAGTTTTAAAAAATATAAATAAAAACATTATCTCTAACGAAATAAGTAAATAAAACATTAATAAATTTAACATTTCAAAATAAAAGCTAAATAACAAAATAAAAAAAAAAAAAAAATTATTTATCTTACTTCAAAAAATAAAATATAAGCAAAAAAAAAAAAAAAATGGTTAATCAATGCAACATTTGCGATAGAACACTTGTAGCCAAGTCAAGGGCGGTAAAATGCAGACAGTGCCAGAAACTGTTTCATTCAAAATGTGCGAAAATTCCAGATGAAACATACGACCTGGTAAAGTCAGGGAGCTTGAACTGGAAATGCGATAATTGTCCAACTCAACTAAATGAATCGCTTCCAGTATTTGTGGACCTGGACGAAACAACCACAAATGAGGCACTACACTCCGCACCAATTTTGGATAAGTTAGTATCCACTAACAAAAAACAGAAGGGTCTTCCAGTAAGTGTTGAAGTGGATGAACATATAATAAGTGATTTGGTTACATTTGATTTATCCAACTGCACATTGGAAAAAATGGCACAATATCTGAAAACAGTGGGTTCTGCCATTTCTGACATTCACAAATCAATATCATTTTTTGCGGAAAAAATTGATAAAACAATTAATGAGAATGCAGCTTTAAAAAAAGAAAACGAAAAACTAAGTAAGAGAATAAGTTATATTGAGGATTACTCTAAGTCTTTGGAAGAAAAAATAAATAAATTAGAAGTAATAACAGATGAACCGAAACAGCTTGAAAAGAAAACTGATATTGTGATTGCCGGGCTACCAACAGGACTCGATATGAGCATCTCAAATGTTAAGGACACAATACTAAAAATATCTCAACACCTAAATTCCACTTTAACAGAAGATGATATCATCAGCATAAAAATAATTGATCAACAAAAGGAAAAAACCAAAAATAAATTATGTATACTGAAGCTGAGATCCGAAGCAACAAAAATAGAACTTATGGGCAAAAAAAAACGACACAAACGTCTGTATTCCAGTGTATTGAACTTGGGAGGTGAAGGAAACCGCGAAATATTTTTTCGTCACCATCTGTCACCACTGCAATCAAAGCTATACTACATTGCAAGGCAATTTAAAACATCACATAATTTTCAATACCTGTGGTTCAATAATAATCAAATACTACTGCGGCAGAATGCTACAAGTAAGGTGTACAATATTAACTCATATAACGATATTGAAAAAATTAAAAACAGAATTAATATTAATATTAAGTAAAATTTTTTTATTAAATGAATCTCTAGTTATTCTTAATAATTCAACTAACACATTAATATACACATATAAACATTTATTTTTAATCATATTACTTAAATTTTTTACATATTTTATATTTTTTTCCTCGTTAAATTATTCGATTAATTCATATAACCTAAGTTATACTAAATGCAAATTTTTAATTTTAGCATTAATATACACATACAAAAATTTATTTTTACTCATATTAGTTAGAATTCTTGAATATTTTATATTTTTATTTTCGCTAAATTATTTACATAACCTTAATTATATTAATCACATATATATTTTTATTTTAATCAACTACTACACAAAAAACTCTTTTTATAACCTTTTTATTTACATTTTACTTAAATTTTTTACATTTATTTTAAATAATTCGTATAACTTAGGTTATACTAAATATAAATACAAAATTTCTAATTTTAGCATTAATACACACATACATAAATTTATTTTTATTCATATTACTTAAAGTTTTTACATATTTAATATCTTTTTCTTTGCAAAATTATCTACATAATCTTAATTACGTTAATTACATATATTTAATTTTAATCAACCACTACACAAAAAGCTTACTTCATAACCATCTTATTTACATTTTATACAAATTTTTTCTTTTCATTTTAATTAACTTATATAACCTAAATTACACTAAATACAATTTTTTAATCTTAACATTAATATATACACGAAAAAATTTATTTTTATTTTTATACAATCAACAAAATATTTATATCACTTTAAATAACACAAAACCCAAAATATTAATTTTACATAAAATAATTAACAAAACAAACAATTTCTTTTTATACATACAATTTCTAACATTATGTATTTACTTTCTAATTGAAAACAAGCTACATATCAAAAATGACATTTACTGTTTACAAAATGCAAACAGATGATTTCATAAACGTCCAAGATGACATTAATGTTGAATACGTTATAGGGTTGAATAAAAAGAAGTGTGGTGAATATAAAAATAACTTAAATGTTCTGTACTTAAATATTCAAAGTTTAAGAAATAAGCTCAACAATTTGGAAATATTTCTCAATTCTTTTTCATGTGAAATACATGTGGTTGTATTAACTGAAATTTGGTTACATAAATCTGAAAACAAATTTTTTAATTTAGAAGGTTTCACTCCATACTTCTCAAATCGAGAAAAATCGTATGGGGGTGTAGTAATCTATATAAGTGATAAAATTAGCAGTAGTATAAATTGTGAATTCGAGTTTGAAAAATCAAATGTTTTGTGTGTCAAACTATTAAAACATAATATTAACATTATAGGCATTTATAAATCTCATGAAATAAATATCAACACTTTTCTTATAAAATTAGATGAAACACTTTCAACGTTTAAAAAATCGTTAATATTAGGTGACTTCAATATTAATTTACTCCACTCAAATAATTACGATACAAAATACTATACCAATACTATTAATACAAATGGTTTTCTGATTTATAACAATATATCACCTCAATTTGCAACAAGAATTGGTAGATCGTCTAAAACTATAATCGATCACTTTTTAACCGACTTAGTTAAATATAAATATTTTTTTTATATAGCAAATACATGCCTATCTGATCATAATAGTCTATTTTTAAGTATAAATCTCAAGCCTATAATTGAAAAAACTAATCATTTCAAGACAATTCTAGACTATGAAAGTATAAACATTGATAATACTTGGTCTAGAATTAACTCATCAGAAAACTTTGATGAAGTTGTCCAAGAATTAAACAATCTTGTGGCAAGAAACACGAAGACCATTTCTTTTAAAAAAAAAAAAAAAAATTATTGGATAACAAATGAAATCATAAATGCTATAAAAATACGAGATTCATTTTATAAATATAAAAGGAAATATAAAAACGATCCGTATGAAACTGAGTTATACAATTTTTATAAAAAGAAAGTAGAAAATTTAATAGTTGAAGCCAAAAAGAAATATTGTACTGACCAAATAGCTCGAGATCCAAGTAATTGCAAAAAATTATGGGACCTATACAAAAAAATAATGTACAATAAAGATCCCAAAGCCTCCTCCTGCCAACTAAAGGTTCTAAATATAGGTAACAAAAATCTGAATAATGACACCGACATAGCTGAAGCAACGAATAATTTCTTTATCAATGTGACCAAAGAGATTAATGTTTGTCAACAACCCATAGACACCGTGTACATAAACAACTTCACACAAACACCGAATGTAAGCTTCTATTTAACGCCCACAAACCAACTAGAAGTAGACTCCTATTCAAGCTATACATAAACGATCTTGCAAATATAAATCTGAAAGGCACAATTCAACTATATGCGGATGATGCTGTAGTTAAATATGCAAAAGGTAACGAGAATGAACTAAGGAATGACATTAAATCAGACCTGAATTCTATTGAACAATGGCTCACAAAACACAAATTACTTTTAAATGTCAAAAAAACTAAAATCATATTGTTCGAAAACAGAAAATTTTCAGATATTAATTTTTATGTAAATGGAAGTATAATCGAAATTGTGAGAAATTTTAATTATTTAGGACTATTATTAGATAGCAAAATGAAGTGGAATGACCACATTGATCAGCTCATAAAAAAAATTACGCCATATGCTTTTATCATAAAAAGACTTCGGAGGTATTTCTCTAAAGACGTACTAAAACAAATATACTTCTCTTATATTATATCAAACTTGATTTATTTAAATCCCATATGGAACAAAGCTTCAATGACTTTATTAAATAAAATAGATATCATCCATAAAAAAGTCATCAAAACTATCCACAATTACCCACTACTTTATCCTACTAGTAACTTGTACGATAATCAATACATCAGTTTTACGAATATATGCAAAATACAAATGTATTTGATAGCATTTAAGATTACAAATAATGAAATTAAACATAATTTTTTACTAAACAGAATGATCGATATACATAACTACAATACCAGAAACAAAACCAATTTTTACTTATCACTCTTTAAAACAAGAAACCAACAGAATAACTGCTTATATAATTGTCTCAAACTATACAACGAACTTCCTAATGAATTAAAGCTTATTGAAAACTTATATTCCTTCAAAAAAAGAGTTAAAGAGTACGTCATTCGTCAATAATTTTATATTTAATAATCTATATAGTTAATAATTTATATAGTCAAGAATTCTCCACTTCGTATTCGGCTTATGTTTTCTTATTAGTAAATGGTCTGCATAAAAGTGGTTAGATTAAATTAAATTAAATTAAGTAATTGATAAATTAGATTAATTGTAAAATATTTAAGAATTTTTGTAAAAGTCTATATAATCTTCTTTTAAACTAATATGAAATTTTTATTATTGTTTTATTTTATTTTATTTTACTATTTTAATTTTTTTCTTTTTTTTTTTTTTGTGTAAATAACTTGTCTGTATATTGGCACATATTTATTATTTAAAATTATTGGATCAGAAAGTGTAAACTATGATCGACACAAATGAAATTTAACTGTTATATATAATGTGCAATAATTACATATAGGAATATATTGTAATTTTGTTTACTTTTTTCTGGTATAAGATAATTGTTTTAGAATTTAAGAATTTTTTTTATATTTATACGAAAAATAATGAATTGTTAATAAAGAAAAAAAAAAAAAAAAAAAAAACTGTTTTAAAATACTATGTATTTAAGCATAATATATACGAAATTGAAATTTTTGATTTTTAGATTTTATTTGAAGAAAACTGCAATTTTACATTGAAATCTGTTTTTAAAAAAAAACAACTGCAAAGTAGATAAAAAGCACAGACTTACGAAAAAATGTAGAGAAGGAAAATGTTCCGTAATTTCAATTTAAAGATATTATTATTTGGATTCGTTATTAGCTTAATTTTTATTATTATTAATATTATCTCATTTAGCTTTTGCACTATTTGATACTATTTGAGAGCAAAAAAATTAGTCTTATTAATTAAGTGAGCTTTTGGAATAGAGGTTAACTTGCGTTAATACCACTAGTCTTTTAGTGATATTAATTTTATTAGCAAAATATTCACTAAAACTAATCAAAGCTAAATTTCTTAACAAAATTTTTTTTCACACATTAAATTTTAATATTAAAACTTTTTTATCTAAATTTAAAAAACATAATACTTTTTTCAATAATTTTATATTAAAATATAATCTATTTTCTTTACACACATTAAATTGAAATACTAATACCTTTTATTTTTCTTTTTATTTTTATACTAAAATCTTTAATTCTAAGTTAAAAAAACACATTAATTTTTTTACTAATTTTTAATTTTTATTCATATGCAATTGTTGCAATATCTACTATAAATTTCTATATTATTTATCTACACAAAATTTCGTAGTAATTAAAAATCATATTGGAAATTCTATATCTTATTTTCGTTTTTGTCGATTTTGTATTTATATTAAGTAATATTTAGTATTCTCACTTTATACCTATACTTACAATTTTATATTTTTTATTTATTCAATTTTCTTAGTTCTAAATATACAAAATCTACGAATATTATTACTACACATTTTATATTACAATTGCTTAACGTAAATAATTTCACAAGTATATCATATCTTTACTTATATGTAAAATTACTAAGAATAAATACAATTTAAATTTAAAATTCTACTATTCTATAAATTACAAAACCTATATAATTATTTAATATGCTGCAAAACTATTATAGCCGATTATTATTCATATGTTTACAAAATCATAATAATTAATTATTTTATAAAATACATTTATTGTAAGTCAAAATCAGCTGATATAATGAGAATAGATCACATATAATGTTTGAACGTAACGCAAAGAGTAAAAAACAAATATTCAATATCATTAATTACAACAATATAACATTGTCATTATCTTTAATTAACCACTTGGATTATAAAAAAAATTTATGCATAATAATTCGATATTTTATTTTGTTGTCTTTTTCTTTTCGCCTTGTTGTTTTTATAATTTATATATTTGTTTTTGTTTTATGTTTACATATTTCGTATATTAAAGAGTTTTCACATTATCAAACTTATATAATTACATATTACAAAACTTATATAATTACATATTCAAAACCAAAATTAACCTATTCTGATTTAAAATTAATTTATTTAATATATTACAAAACTGCTATACCCAATTTTTATTTATGTGGCTACAAAATAATACCAATTAATCATTCTATAAAATGCATATTTTTTAAATCAAAATCAGTTTGTTTTCATTTTTTAAACAATGCCTGCTTAAATTACTTAAACTAGGAATAAATATTCTATCTATAAATAGGTGTCATGACACAAATATTTATGATTTTATACATAAATTAGATGAAATTACTATTATGCATAAAAACTCATTAGTATTTGGTGACTTTAATATAAATCTAATTAATGATTGTGATCGTTCTGTAAAGCTTTATATATATATTTCATTATTACTTAGTAAAATATAAGTAATGGTTTCATTATTTATAATAAAATATCTGCAGAATATGCTACACGATTTGGAAATAATTCTAGAACAATAATTGACCATTTCGTAATAGATATTATCAAAAATGAATATCAGTTTCATGTTTTAGATACGGCAATTTCAGATCATTAATCGATTCTAATTAGCATGAATCAAAAACCTTCGGAAGAAAATTCAACGAGTTATAAAACTGTGCTTGATTATGAAAATATAGCTAATAATAATTTCGGACTTAACGGAAAATTGTATTAAAACTTATAATAATTAGCTAATAATAATTTCTGAACCAAACTTAACGGAAAAAAGTATTAATGTTTTTATAAACAAATTAAGTCTTTTAATTACTAAGAACATTCAAACGATTCCCATATCAAAATACGTGATTCCTTTCTAAAATATAAGAAGAAATATCCGAATGATTCGCATGTTAAACAGTTATATTATGATTATAAAAAAAAGAAGCAAAATTAGTTCTCCAAGCTAAGACCCAATATTGCTCTAATGAAATATCCAAAAATCCAAATGATAGTAAGAAACTCTGGAAGTTATATAAAAGAGTAATGTTCAATAAAGAATCATTTGCTAAGTCTACTATCAAATGTCTTGAGTACGATAATTACAGTATAAACAACCAACAAGAAATTGTCGAAAAAATGAATGATTTTTTTGTCAATGTTACTTGTGATATAAATACATCGACAAATTCAATAGACTATGTTTTTTTGGATAATTTTCATAGAAACAAATATTCTATCTTCGTTTTGATGCCTACAAGCACAGAAGAAGTTATTAATATAATCATTAACATGAATTTAGCTGCTGCAACGGGTTATGACAGAATTTCAACAAAATTCATAAAAAAGTATAAAGATAAACTGGCACCGGTTTTTGCCAAGTTTATAAACATTTCTTTTCAAACCCATACTTTTCCACAAAGTCTAAAGACAGCTATTATTATACCCATATTCAAAAATGGAAATACAACGAATCCATCTAATTATCGTCCAATATCTGTTTTATGTTCATCTTCCAAAATATTTGAAACGGTAATTAAGAATAGATTAAATATTTTTATGACAAACAACTCGATTTTGCATCCGGAACAATATGGATTCGAAAAGACATCAAATACTTCATGCCTAAGTTTAACTGATTTCATTACAAAGAACATTGATAAGAAAAAATATACCTCTTGTCTCTTTCTTGATCTGCAAAAGGCCTTCGACTGTGTAGATCACGAAATACTCTTCTACAAACTGTTTAAATTAAATTTCGATAGATATCAAATACAATTTTTTAAATCTTATTTAAGCAATCGACAACAAAAAGTAAAAATTGGTAATTGCTCAAGCAGTTTAAAAACTGCTAAGCAAAGGGGTACCACAAGAGAATTCTTGGGCCAGATCTTTTTAAGATATATATAGACGACATAGCAAAACTTAGGCTAATAGGGTCCATACAATTGTATGCAGATGATGCAGTGGTGAAAAATATGCGGCTGATAATGAAGTAGAACTAAAAAATTCGGTGGACCATGATCTTAAAATAATTGATGAATGATTAGAACATCATCGTCTCGTACTAAATTTCAATAAAACTTAAATATTAATTTTCGGAAATAAAATCATTGAATATAATCATTTTTTGTATAAAACAGAAAAATCGAAATCGTGAAAACTTTTAATTACCTAGGGTTAATATTAGATAATAAACAAAATTGGTCGCATCACATAGACAGTTTTTCTAAAAATATATCAATTATATTTATTTTACGTCGCTTAAGAAAATTTTTTACTAATAACGTATTACATGTGATTTACTCCTCATATATCCTCTCAAATTTAATATATTTAAATACAATTTGGAGTAGAACTCCAAAGTATATATTCAACCAACTACAGGTTTTGCACAAAAAAAGCTTTAAAAATCATACTGAATTATAATGTAAGAACACCTACAAGTACAATATACACACATCGACATTTGAGTTTGCAAAATTTGCAGAATTATATATAATAGCTTTTAAAATTGTAAATAATGAGATAAAACATAACTTTATATTAAATAGAGCAATCGACTTTCATAATCATAACACACTTAATAGATCAAACTTTTATCTTTCATTATTTAGAACACAGAAACAACAAAACAACAATCCTATTTATAATAGCTTAAAGATATACAATGAACTTCCAGATGAATTAAAAATTATAACAAATTTAGATATTTTTAAAAAAAGAATTAAAGAATTTATATTCGCTTCTAATAATCAGGAAACTTACTAGTATGAAATTGTAATAAAATAACTTATAAATTAATTGCCAAAATTTTGTATGAAAATGATTAGGCCACATAGCTAAGGCTATAGTCTTAAAGGAAATAATTTTTATAATTCACATATGTAAATAATATTATTGTACAATAGTTTATGTTAAAAAATAAAGAAAAAAAAAACAAAACATTTGAAAATTTAATTGAATCTTTGTGCAACGCGTAAAACAGGTCAAAACCAAATTAACCCTGTGGGTTTTAATTGAAATGCTGATACAAAATTTTCAATAAAATTCTTTTAATCGTTTAAGCAAATAAAATTAAGTTCAGGGCGACGTCGTGAGAAACGGTTAATCGAACTTAACTAAAACTTTTTGCAGCCTCTCTTTTAGACTGCAAAATCAACCTGTAAAATTGGACACAAATCGGAACCACAAAATTCTTTGGAAGCCCGCCAGGCCGATATGCGTTAATTCATTCTGTCCAAATTTATATAACTAATTCCGGTTGCTAAGAGGAACATTTGTGCAAAATTTCAAGTCAATTGGTCAAAACGTTTTGACTCGACATCAAAAACATTGAAAAGCTTCATTGAACTATCGTGCCCAAACGGGTTAACCGAACTCAACAAAAATTTGTGTTAGCCTCTCTTTTTGACTGCAAAATCACCCTGTAAAATTGGACACAAATCGGAAACACAAAATTTTTTGGAACCCCGCCCGGCCGAAATGGGTTAATTTATTCCAACCAAATTCATATAACTAATTCCGTCAAACCGTTTTGACTCGACATCCAAAAAACTAAAAAGTTTAAAACGGCTCTGAAGCCGCAGCTTGTTGACTTTTAAAAATGTGACATAGCCATTGTCACCCCTTGGGCTCCCAGAATTATTCCTTTAAAATTTTGTGACAATCGGTCATCGGACCAGTGGTTTTCACGTAAATCCTGGACAAACAAACAAACAAAATAACAAACAAAGAAACAAATTTTCTTCTTTATACGGGTGTAAAGGGGTGTAGATAAAAAAAAAGTAATTATAGCATTTAAATGCTTATTAATGCAGATTTCTAAATTACTATCAAACATTACTCTAAAGTTTCTCAGTCTGAGGTTATAAGGGCTTAAAATCCAATATTTTTAACAAAATATCAATTAAATCCCTTTTATCAAGAAAATAACAAATCATAAAAAAGTTTTTACTTTATAACTTTCAAAGTTTTTGAGCTATAAAAGTGCTAGTATACTCAAAATGCAGGGAAAGAGAAGGGAAGTAAAAAAACTGTTATGTTAATACCGTTATTTTCTTGATAAAAGGGATTTAATTGATATTTGTTAAAAATATTGGACTTTAAGCCCTTATAACCTCAGACTGAAAAACTTTAGAGTAATGTTTGATAGTAATTTAGAAATCTGCATTAATAAGCATTTAAATGCTATACTTACTTTTTTTTTTATCTTATTTAGTTCCAATTTTATCGAAATAAAACTAAATTATGATTGAAAAATAGTTAAGGCCTCATAACTTCTAAACTAATGAAAATAGACCCCCCCCCCCCCTTTCATACAATTTTTTGTTCTGCTCGATATGCCTGATCACCCATTTGAAGGAAGACCATCGAGTCGGGAACACCCTGTATATTAAATGAAATAATAAATTTAAATAAGTAGCTTACTTTTCAATGTTGTTTACGTATTGAAAAATTATGTCTTTACTAATCAAAAAACAACTACGAGATCAGAAAGCTTATGCTACGATCTCTATAAATACCAATTTTCTTTTATTTAGTTTTAAGAAATTTAGAACAATAATTTTATTATATTACATCATCATAATATTTAATCGGCTTATTTTTTCCCATACAAATATAAACATCCTTTTTTAGAACAAACTATTTGACCAATTTTAATGAAACAACAACCAAAAGAAAGGTTTTTTTTGTTTTCATAGGACAATGATATTTTTTTTTAGAATATTTCGTTTTTTCAGGTGAAAATCCGTCTTTAATTTAACGTAAATTTGAATTTAACGGTCACGCTTTTAAAAGTTGAGGCTTATGACTCTAATATTATGCGCCGACTTGCTGTGTAAATGTAATTCATTTTCGGTTTTAACGCAGCTAAATCTAAATCAAAAGATTATAGGCGCCGACTTATGTATATCTTTTTTTTTTTGTTTAATTCAAATATTCAATGAACAAGGAGATTTAAATTTTTAAAAAATT
The DNA here is from genome assembly GCA_963082915.1 of Dolichopus griseipennis. Lineage (NCBI taxonomy): Eukaryota > Metazoa > Arthropoda > Insecta > Diptera > Dolichopodidae > Dolichopus > Dolichopus griseipennis. Next base: position 253,541,124 of record OY720441.1, on the reverse strand, counting down.
TTTTTTTTGTTTTTTCTTTATCTTAAAAAGTGAACGAAAAAAATGAGTTTGTTCGAAATGAAAGCAATACATTTGGTTTATACAGTAGTTTTCATTTATAACGAACTCGGTTCAATTTTAATTATAACGAGGAAGAGTGTAGTAGAGTAGACTGTGTCAACTCTGGGATACCCGTATGACCGTAACATATACATTATATCATCCGGTTAATTACTTTTGGCAAAATTGAAAACATACAGCTTTATTAAGTTTAGTGGAATACTCATATAAAAGAAGGAGTTGTATGGCAGCTACTCGAACCCTCTGCAATAGACCAATCAAATTTTGCTGTAACTTTGGCCATTACACTAAACTATTTTTGGCAAAATTTCAGACACCCAGCTTCATTAGGTGGAGAGTAATGCTCATATAAAATAAGAAGTTGTATGGCAGCTACACGAACCCACCGCAGTAGACCAACCAAATTTTGCAGAAACTTTGGCCATTATACAAAACTATTTTTAGCAAAATTTCAGACACCCAGCTTTAATAGGTATAGAGTAATGCTCATATAAAATAAGAAGTTGTATGGCAGCTACTCGAACCCACTGCAGCAGACCAACCAAATTTTGCAAAAACTTTGGCCATAAAACTAAACTACTTTTGGCAAAATTTCAGATACGCAGCTGTTATAGGTACGGAGTAATTCCCATATAAAAAAAGAAGTTGTATGGCAGCTACCCGAACCCATGGACCAAAATGGCTGTATTTAAATAGCGATGACGGCTATTGCAAAAAAACGGATTTGCGGAAATTTCAAGATCCTAGCTTCTTTAGATTTTGAGTTATCGTGCGGACGGACGGACAGACGGACAGACGGACGGACGGACGGACGGACAGACGGACGGATGGATGGACATACATAGCTAAATCAATTTATTTTTCGATTCTGATCCGATCTATACACTTGAGTCTATATCTACCCCCCCTCCCTCTCTGCGTTACAAACGTAATGGCAAATTTATTATACCCTTTGCCTATATAGTCATACGGGTATAATAAACGTAATACTTTTTGCCAATGAATTAAATTTTACCTAAAAATGTAAGTTGTTTATTACATTTATATTTTTTTTATTTAAACTTATTATATCTAATAATGTTGCTTGGCGAATAATTAATAGTTTTTTAATTAGTTTTGAATATAAAAGCAATCATAATAACGCATCAAAAATACAAAAAAGCACTATACATAGGCTTGAGGCTGACACATCAAATAAAATGTTAGCAAATGAGTTCGAAGTGTCCATTCTAGAATCAGCACATTCTACAATGTTCAAGTTTTATACTAGTTTTTCAAAATTCACAGCATTCTTTTAAAACGACATTTGTTTATTACGACCAATATTTTCATTCCCATAATGGTCGTTATAACCGAAAAGTATTGTATTTTGTTTTTGTTTGCAATTTATTATAATACAGTAGGTACTAAAAAAAAAATTTTTTGTAAATCGTAAATTGTGGTTGCTTTTTGTTAAGTTTTTTGTAAAATTAAAAACCGAATTCTGAAATATGCAGAAACTTAAAAAAAAAAATAATATTTCTTAAGAAAAATTATTTGTTTCTTATAGATTAGCCAAAATCAGCATGTACGGCATTCAGTTTCTGTCAAAAAATTTTGAAATAATTAGTAATGTAAAAAAATTTACATGAAAGCATACGCGACGTTTTAAATTTTAAATTTTAAAATTTAAAAATTGACAAAGTGTATAAAAATACATATTGTAATTGTTTTTTCTTATGCTGCTGCGATTAAATTTTAAAAATAAAATATTTTAAAATAACATTTTTTTTTAAATAATTTCGTTTAAAACATACAAATATTCAAATAAATTAAAAATACCTACAGTACAATATGTTTGCAAAACTAAAAAAATTATCTTTCTCAAAAAAAGTTATTTGTTCCTTAGGTCCTAACCTAAAAAAAGCGCGCAGCGTATAATTTCTGTCAAAAAATTGAGAAATAAATAGGTTTATAAATTTACATTAGAGCAGCGAAAATACGCGTAACGCAATGTACTGTATCTCGGATTTTTAAAATTTACAAATATTGACAAAATGTATAAAAGTATTATTATTGGTTTTTCTTATATTTCTAATATTATGTTTTAAAAAATAATATTTTTTTACAATAATTTTTATTAAAAAATATCTTATATTCAAAATACCTATACAAACTTCAAATTTGATACACTATTTCCTATTCCCGTTCTTATTTAACACTTTTTATTTTCAAAAGGCTAAGAATTTTACTATTAAACATATTATGTGTTATACTTTATTATACCCGTATGACTATATAGTCAAAGGGTATAATAAATTTGCCATTACGTTTGTGACGCAGAGAAGGAGGGGGGTAGATATACCCTCAAGTGTATGGATCGGATCAGAATCGAAAAAAAAAAATCGATTTAGCTATGTATGTCCGTCCGTCCGTCTGTTCGTCCGTCCGCACGATAACTCAAAAACAAAAGGAGCTTGGATCTTAAAATTTTCTTCAAAATTCGTTATTTTGTAATAACCGTCATCGCTAATTAAATCCAGCCATTTTGGTCCATGGGTTCGGGTAGCTGCCATACAACTTCCTTTTTTATATGAGTTTCTCTGTACCTATTACAGCTACGTGTTTGAAATTTTGGCAAAAGTAGTTTAGTTTTATGGCCAAAGTTTCTGCAAAACTTGGTTGGTCTGATGCAGTGAGTTCGAGTAGCTGTCATACAACTTCTTATTTTATATGAGTATTACTCTATAACTATTAAAGCTGGGTATCTGAAATTTTGCCAAAAATAGTTTAGTGTAATTGTCAAAGTTTCTGCAACTTTGGTTGGTCTACTGCAAAGGGATCGAGTAGCTGCCATACAACTTCTTATTTTATATGAGCATTACTCTATATCTATTGAAGTTGGGTGAAATTTTGCCAAAAATAGTTTAGTGTAATGGCCAAAGTTACTGCAAAATTTGGTTGCTCTACTGCCAAGAGTTCGAGTAGCTGCCATACAACTCCTTCTTTTATAAGAGCATTACACTACACCTAATAAAGCTGGTATGTTTGAAATGTTGCCAAAAGTAATTAATGTTTATAATAATAATGATATAATGTTTATATAACGGTCATACGGGTATCGAATAGTTGACACAGTCTGCTACACTCTTCCTCGTTTTAAATTTAAATTAAATGTAAAAATTTTACTAACTGCACTGTTACAACATAAAACGTTGTATAAATATAAAAAAAAAAAAAATTATTTTTTTAAGCTATTCCTATAACTTTCAACAATTATATAATGTTGAAAGTTATAGGAATAGCAACATAAATAAATTATCAACACATTATACTAAAATATGATACAACAAATGAAAATAATAATAATAAAAAAAAAATATATAATTTTCACTTTTGCTATTAATTATTAGAAGAATAAATAAATTATCAACATATTATAAAAAAAAAAAAAAAAATTGTAATGAAATTATACACACATATACGTATATGTACTTAAAAAAAAAGAAAAAAAAATAGAAAAAAAAACATTTTATGTGGTAAATAAATACTACTACCACATAAAATGTTTGTATAAATTTAGAAACTTTTTTTGCTAATCCTATAATAATAAAAAAAAACGAGGAAGAGTGTAGTAGAGTAGACTGTGTCAACTCTGGGATACCCGTATGACCGTTATATAAACATTATATCATTATTATTATAAACATTAATTACTTTTGGTAAAATTTCAAACATACCAGCTTTATTAGGTGTAGTGTAATGCTCATATAAAAGAAGGAGTTGTATGGCAGCTACTCGAACCCTCTGCAGTAGACCAACCAAATTTTGCATTCACTTTGGCCATTGCACTAAACTATTTTTGGCAAAATTTCAGACACCTAACTTCAATAGGTATAGAGTAATGCTCATATAAAATAAGAAGTTGTATGGCAGCTACTCGAACCCTTTGCAGTAGACCAACCAAACTTTGCGGTAACTTTGGCCATTACACTAAACTATTTTTGGCAAAATTTCAGACACCCAGGCTTAATAGGTATAGACTATAGAGTAATGCTCATATAAAACAGGAAGTTGTATGGCAGCTACTCGAACTTACTGCAACATACGAACCAAATTTTGCAGAAACTTTGGCCATAAAACTAAACAACTTTTGCCAAAATTTGAGACACGTAGCTGTAATAGGTACAGATAAATACTCATATAAAAAAAGAAGTTGTATGGCAGCCACCCGAACCCATGGACCAAAATGGCTGAATTTAAATAGCGATGACGGCTATTGCAAAAAAACGAATTTGCGAAAATTTCAAGATTCTAGCTCCTTTAGTTTTTGAGTTATCGTGCGGACGGACGGACGGACGGACATACATAGCTAAATCGATTTTTTTTTCGATTCTGATTCGATCCATACACTTGAGTCTATATCTACCCCCCCTCCTTCTCTGCGTTACAAACGTAATGGCAAATTTATTATACCCTTTGCCTATATAGTCATACGGGTATAAAAAGGAAATTGGAACAGATTGTTCTCTTTGATTGAATCCATAAATTTGGCTATTAATGAAGAAAAATTAAATGTAACAAAATGCCTTATTGTAACTTTTATAAAAAAAATACACATTACACTAGAGACTGTCGACGGTCGGTTATCCGTCAAAATTTCAATCCAAATTTTAATCAAAGAAATAACCTAAATAATTCCACAAAATTTAGTAATGCTCCGCGGTTCACAAATTCAAATTTCAGTCCGCAAGTCAATACTTTAACACAGGAAAAAATTTGTTGTTATTGTAAAAATCCTGGACATACTTTAGAAGAATGCAGAAAACTAGCATTCAATAAAAATAAAAGGAATAATATTAATCACTCACAAGCTTATACAAATCAGGAAAACTACCAGCAGCCTGGTCTCTCGGGCCTCAGGACACAGATGAGCCAACTAAAATAGAGAGCCCCAATTCTAATTCAAACAGAGTACTACATTTTAAATCTAATCAAAATCCAATTCGAAATCAAAATCAAAATCTTAATCGAATTAAAAATCAAATTCAAAATCAAAATCTTAATCGAATTCAAAATCAAATTAAAATTCAAAATGAAAATCAAATTCGAAATCAAAATCAAAAATAAATTCAAAATCAAAATCAAAAATAAATTCTAAATCAAAATCTAAACCAAAAATTAAATCTAAATTCAAAATTAAATTCTATATCAAGCGAAATTTCAAATTTAAAAGTTAATCAAAATTTAACAGAAACAATAATGTTAAATCCTACAAAAAATCGTATGTTTTCCAGTATCCTGTCGCTAGAAATACAGGGTGCGGAAAATAAATTTACTAATTTGTTGATAGATTCTGGTGCAAATATAAGCATTATTAAAGTAAATGCTTTGCATGACAACACATATGTTGATCTCATGTCCATTGAGTTGAAGGGTATTTCACCCGAACCTATCAATACAATTGGAACTACTACTTTGTTTATTGAGATTCCTGGTCATAAACTAAAAAGATATGCTGCAATTTTTCATGTAGCTTTCGCTAATTTTCCAATCGCACAAGATGGTATAATTGGCGAAGACATTTTGAATAAAACAAAAGCAATTATCGACTATGGTAATGATCAAGTAATTTTTAGTTTTAATAATTAAATAGTTCCAATAAAATTCCAAACAGAAAATAAAGTTGTGGTAATACCACCACGTGCAGAAAAATTAATTAAAAACGGTCCTGTAACAATTCAGGAAGAATCAATTACAACAATAAATCCCAAAAATTTAAATGAAAATGGGATATTTATAAACAATACTATCGTAAAACCAGAGAATGGTTACTTATATCTTAGTATAATAAACGTAAATGAAAAATCATATGAATTACGCATTGAACAATTAAAAATGAACTTTTCTCCTATTGAAAATTTTAATATCTATACGTTAGAACAAATTGAAAATACAAATTTTAATAGAAAATCGTTTAAAAATACTTAAATAAACAACTAGATCTGCCTCATCTTAATTCGGAAGAAAAAATTTCGATCATAAATATATGTAGAGAATATAATCAATTGTTTTACTTAGAAGGTGATAAGTTGACCTGTATACGGATACAATTAAACATGAAATAAACATTCATTATGATAAACCAGCCGTTAACATTAGACCTTATAGACTGCCGGAAATTCATAACTCCGAAATAAAAAGACAGATGCTAACGCAAATAAAAAATGGCGTGTCGTGGTCGACTATCGAAAATTAAATGAAATCACCATAAGTGATTCATATCCCTTGCCAAAAATTAAAGATATTCTTGCACAGTTGGAGGAATCTAAATATGTTTCCACTTTAGATTTAGCAAACGGATTCCATCAAATCGGTGTTCCAGCAAAAGATCGTGAAAAAACTGCTTTTAGAACACCGTATGGTTATTTTGAATTTACACGAATGCTTTTGAGTTGCGAAATGCACCTCCCACTTTTCAAAGGCTTATGAATATAGTTCTCACCGACCTCCAAGGCATCCGTTGTTTCGTGTACCTAGATGATATAGTTATCTACGGTAAAAATCTCGTTGACCATAATCAGAAATTAATTCAAGTTCTTGAAGCATTAAAGAAATATAATTTAAAATTACAATCCAATAAATGCAAATTTTTACATAAAGAAGTGTTATATCTTGGTCATGTTATAACAGAAAAGAGTATTAAACCCGATACAAATAAAATAAATACAATTTTAAATATAGATCCGCCACAAAATCAAAAAGCTATAAAATCTTTTCTAGGATTAATAGGATATTATCGTAAATTCATACCGGAATTCTCAGCTATAGCACAACCATTGAATAAATTGTTAAAAAAAGATACTAAATTTGTTTGGGATGAATTTTGCGATGAATCTTTTAAAAGCTTAAAAAGAGCTATAACCGAATACCCTGTATTACAATATCCTGATTTCACGAAAGATTTTTACCTTACAACTGATGCGAGTGACACAGCTTTAAGTGCCGTTTTATCGCAACAAACATTAGAACAAGGCAAAGTAATGGATCTACCAATCGCTTACGTTAGTAGAACATTAAACAAAGTCGAACGTAATTACTCCACTTATGAAAAAGAAGCTTTAGCAGTCATTTGGGCAACGTTTTATTTTCGACCATATCCTTATGGCAGAAAATTTACGGTTGTAACCGACCCCAAACCCCTTGTTTGGATCTTTAACATTAATAATTCAACTTCTAGAATTATGCGCTGGCGTATTATATTAGAAGAATTCGATTATATTGTTATTCACAAATCGGGTCAATTGAATACGAATGCAGACGCCTTATCTAGAATAAAAACATCCAATATTAATGTAATTACTAGAGCACAATCTAATAAAACTAACCACATTCAAAGGAATGTATCTCAAGACAAAAATCCTAATATTTCTCAAAACAACAATTTCGACCAAGATAATATTCATAAAAATACTGCAAATCAAAATATACAATCAGGTGCTGATATAATAGAAAACAAAATTACTACTTTTACCGATCCTATAGAAATCAAAACAATTGTAGAAGAATATCATAATAGTCCAGTTGGTGGACACCAAGGTGTAAATCGTACACTGCATAAACTTAAACAAAAGTTTTATTTCAAAAATATGAAACAAACCATAATTAAATATATATCTTCCTGCGAAATATGTCAAAAAAATAAATTAAGCTTAAAAACTAAAATACCTATGAAAATAACTGATACTCCTAATAAACCTTTCGAAAAAATTGCTTTGGATATAGTAGGACCATTATCTACTTCTGAATCGGGTAATATGTATATACTAACGTTTCAAGATTTACTCACTAAATTTATGTTAGCTATTCCTGTTCCTAATCAGGAGGCTGTCACGGTAGCCGATGTTTTTGTAAGGAAAATCATTTGCATTTTTGGTACTCCAAAAATAGTTCTAATTGATCAAGGTACTAATTTTATTAGTGAAGTGTTTGAAAGGACTTGTTCATTATTAAAAATCAAAAAGATAAACACAACCGTATTATATTAGAAGTTACCATCCGGAATCCAATGATTCCCTAAAAAGAGCACATCGTTCTTTGGGAAACTATTTGCGTTGTTATGCAAATAAAGATCCTGATAATTGGGATACGTGGTTAAACTTTCCTATTTTTACACACAGTTCCAGTCCTAGTACTTCAACAAAATTTATGAAATATTATTTGGTATTGAACCCGAATTACCATCAACTATCTCTAAAACTTTTGAACCTTTGTATAATGCTGACGATTATGTTCTCAACTTAAAATCATGACTTCAAAATAGTTAAAACGAAGCCAGAAACAATCTAATTAAATCTAACGAAATAAACAAAAGAATCTATGATAAGAATACTAGATTACCAGATATTATTGTGGGAGATAAAATTTGGCTACTCGATACAGTAAGGAAAAATAAAAAATTAACCTCATGTTACTTAGGGCTTTACGAAGTTGTAGAAATAAATTCTCCAGAAAATACTACTATTAAAATAGGTAGAAAAACAAAACTAGTTCATTTACAATCTGTTCAAAATGTTTATTGAATAAATGTAAATAAAAAAAAAAAAAGAGATTATTTTTTTCATTAAACAAATTAAACTTAATTTTTTTCTGTTAAAAAATAAAACACTTAATTTATTACATTATAATATTTGGTAATGATTAACAAAAGAATTTTTTACAATCCTATACATAATAATTATATTAGATAACGATATAAAAAAAAAAGCAAAGAAAAATAAAACTTTATAAACTGTACCTACACATAAATAAAAAAAAACAACTATGTTCAAATAATTTTGTATTTGATAATAATTATTTTAAATAAAGAAAAATAAAAATGACTATATTCAAATTACAATTAAAATAAATTTTTATATAATAAATTACTTTAATAGAAAATGTCTCGAATTACAAAAGAAACAACTAATAAAAGAAAAATTGCATTACTTGTAACATTAAACTAAAAATTATCACAATTTCTGATAATTTTTTTTTACATGGGGGAAGGTGTAATATGCTACTCCAATATTAATAACTAAATACCCAATTACATTATTTTAACAATAACATTATTATTTTTAGAACATTATTTTAATTTTGTTGACTATAAATAAAATAGGTTAAAGTATAATGTAACATATAGTTTGCATATGGATATACTTAAAATCTTAATAAGAATTAAAATAAAGATAAAGAATAAATTTAAACAAAGAAAGTAGAACTAATTTCTCATATTTCAAAATTGAATTAAAATATTTTGTAAATACATGCTGGTTTGCATTGCCAGGATGATTTTTGACATATTGGTCTATTTTTGGATAGTTGTAATATAATATAATTTGTAATATTGCTTTGTAACAAACTAAATTGCATTTGTATTATTGTATTGTATTATTGTATTTGTATTATTGTAGGTAAGGAAATTTATAAAAGTCTTTCTTTTGTAAAAGAAAGCAGCATTATAGTTTTAAACTGCATAGGTTTAAGATGTGGTTGAAATAAATAAAAATAACAAAATTAATTATTAGTTCTTTTCATTTCCCACATTCTAACTTTTGAAAACATTACACTGCTTACTAAAACAATGCTAAATGTCTTCGATTTCGTTTTACAGCAACAAAAAAAGCTGTACAATAAAATTCACTACAGCTTGTAATAAATGTAAATATTTTTTAATGAAATTTACTATTTTTCATTGAAATTTAATATTTTTATTGAAATTTATTACAGTTTGGAATGTAATTGACTGGTGTTGTAATTAAATTTATTAAAGCTTTTTTTTATTTTTTAATTAAATAAATTTGATTTACTACTGTTAAAAATTAAAATAATAACGGATATATGTTCATTACAGTTTACAGTGAATTCTACTGGAAAATGTAATATAAATGTTGTAATGAAATTTTTTATTGTTTTGTAATTACAATTTTACTACATAACTGTCAAAATAACTACAATTTTACTATAATTTGTAAAATTTTATTACATTTGTAATTAAATTAAAAATTTTGAAGTATAACTGATAGATTTCAGATTTCAACTACATCGATTAATGAAATTCATTGCCTGTAACGGAGTGTTTTCCTATATCCTTTGTGTCCCCGAAATTTAAACTTAATTGTATTCGAGGTTCAGGTGCCAATAAAAATTAAGAAATCCAAAAATTGAAAAACTTAACTTCGAAGTTAATAATGATAGAAACTTCAAATTTGATACACTATTTCCTATTCCCGTTCTTATTTAACACTTTTTATTTTCAAAATGCTAAGAATTTTACTATTAAACATATTATGTGCTATACTTTATTATACCCGTATGACTATATAGTCAAAGGGTATAATAAATTTGCCATTACGTTTGTGACGCAGAGAAGGAGGGGGATAGATATACCATCAAGTGTATGGATCGGATCAGAATCGAAAAAAAAATCGATTTAGCTATGTATGTCCGTCCGTCCGTCTGTCCGTCCGTCTGTCCGTCCGTCCGTCTGTTCGTCCGTCTGCACGATAACTCAAAAACAAAAGGAGCTTGGATCTTAAAATTTTCTTCAAAATTCGTTATTTTGAAATAGCCGTCATCGCTATTTAAATCTAGCCATTTTGGTCCATGGGTTCGGGTAGCTGCCATACAACTTCCTTTTTTATATGAGTTTCTCTGTACCTATTACAGCTACGTGTTTGAAATTTTGGCAAAAGTAGTTTAGTTTTATGGCCAAAGTTTCTGCAAAACTTGGTTGGTCTGATGCAGTGAGTTCGAGTAGCTGTCATACAACTTCTTATTTTATATGAGTATTACTCTATAACTATTAAAGCTGGGTATCTGAAATTTTGCCAAAAATAGTTTAGTGTAATTGCCAAAGTTTCTGCAACTTTGGTTGGTCTACTGCAAAGGGATCGAGTAGCTGCCATACAACTTCTTATTTTATATGAGCATTACTCTATATCTATTGAAGTTGGGTGAAATTTTGCCAAAAATAGTTTAGTGTAATGGCCAAAGTTACTGCAAAATTTGGTTGCTCTACTGCCAAGAGTTCGAGTAGCTGCCATACAACTCCTTCTTTTATAAGAGCATAACACTACACCTAATAAAGCTGGTATGTTTGAAATGTTGCCAAAAGTAATTAATGTTTATAATAATAATGATATAATGTTTATATAACGGTCATACGGGTATCGAATAGTTGACACAGTCTGCTACACTCTTCCTCGTTTTAAATTTAAATTAAATGTAAAAATTTTACTAACTGTACTGTTACAACATAAAACGTTGTATAAATATAAAAAAAAAAAAAATTATTTTTTTAAGCTATTCCTATAACTTTCAACATTATATAACATAACAACATAAATAAATTATCAACACATTATACTAAAATATGATACAACAAATGAAAATTATAATAATAAAAAAAAAATATATAATTTTCACTTTTGCTCTTAATTATTAGAAGAATAAATAAATTATCAACATATTATAAAAAAAAAAAAAAAATTGTAATGAAATTATACATACATATACGTATATGTACTTAAAACAAAAGAAAAAAAAATAGAAAAAAAAATATTTTATGTGGTAAATAAATACTACTACCACATAAAATGTTTGTATAAATATAGAAACTTTTTTTGCTAATCCTATAATAATAAAAAAAAAAAAGGAAAATAATTTTTTTTTTTTTTATAAGGATTCTGAACTACTTTGTATGAACCTCAGTTTGAGAACGAGAAAAATTCTTAAATTAGGTCCTATGCCTCTTACTTGTTCTCCAATAAAGCCTTCGTCTTCCACAGCTAATCAAGAAAAAACAGAGCAAATTAAAACTAGCGATCAAAATCCTTTATGCGAAATGTCTGAATTCGATATTGATCTTGTTAATAAAATGATTCCCGTATTTGGCGGAGATTCTGCTGAGTTACTTAGATTCCTGCAACTCGCAGATTTACAATATGAAAGAGCTAAGAAGGACGGAAAATTAACAGACTTTTTGGAAGTCATTACATACAAAATTTCCGGGCGTGCATATAACGCTACAATACGCTACCAAAAGCTAGACGATTTGGAAAATCTTAAAACTTCTCTTACTGAAAAATTTTCGAAAACAAGATCCACCCAAATAATTCAAGTGGATGTATTTTCTTTGAGTCAAGTGCCAAGGGAATCAGTTACACATTAGTCGGAAAGAACTAAAAGGCTTCTTGATGAATTGATAAATATGGCTAGTGTTAAAGATTCCATGACTTATGACGGTGTGCAAGCTATTCACGAACTAAATGAATCTTTAGTAATGAATAATTTTATAAATGGATTATTGGATCCACTAAAAATAATAGTTCGCAAAGCAAGATTGTTCTCTTTGATTGAATCCATAAATTTGGCTATTAATGAAGAAAAATTAAATGTAACAAAATGCCTTATTGTAACTTTTATAAAAAAAAATACACATTACACTAGAGACTGTCGACGGTCGGTTATCCGTCAAAATTTCAATCCAAATTTTAATCAAAGAAATAACCTAAATAATTCCACAAAATTTAGTAATGCTCCGCGGTTCACAAATTCAAATTTCAGTCCGCAAGTCAATACTTTAACACAGGAAAAAATTTGTTGTTATTGTAAAAATCCTGGACATACTTTAGAAGAATGCAGAAAACTAGCATTCAATAAAAATAAAAGGAATAATATTAATCACTCACAAGCTTATACAAATCAGGAAAACTACCAGAAGCCTGGTCTCTCGGGCCTCAGGACACAGATGAGCCAACTAAAATAGAGAGCCCCAATTCTAATTCAAACAGAGTACTACATTTTAAATCTAATCAAAATCCAATTCGAAATCAAAATCAAAATCTTAATCGAATTAAAAATCAAATTCAAAATCAAAATCTTAATCGAATTCAAAATCAAATTAAAATTCAAAATGAAAATCAAATTCGAAATCAAAATCAAAAATAAATTCAAAATCAAAATCAAAAATAAATTCTAAATCAAAATCTAAACCAAAAATTAAATCTAAATTCAAAATTAAATTCTATATCAAGCGAAATTTCAAATTTAAAAGTTAATCAAAATTTAACAGAAACAATAATGTTAAATCCTACAAAAAATCGTATGTTTTCCAGTATCCTGTCGCTAGAAATACAGGGTGCGGAAAATAAATTTACTAATTTGTTGATAGATTCTGGTGCAAATATAAGCATTATTAAAGTAAATGCTTTGCATGACAACACATATGTTGATCTCATGTCCATTGAGTTGAAGGGTATTTCACCCGAACCTATCAATACAATTGGAACTACTACTTTGTTTATTGAGATTCCTGGTCATAAACTAAAAAGATATGCTGCAATTTTTCATGTAGCTTTCGCTAATTTTCCAATCGCACAAGATGGTATAATTTTCGAAGACATTTTGAATAAAACAAAAGCAATTATCGACTATGGTAATGATCAAGCAATTTTTAGTTTTAATAATTAAATAGTTCCAATAAAATTCCAAACAGAAAATAAAGTTGTGGTAATACCACCACGTGCAGAAAAATTAATTAAAAACGGTCCTGTAACAATTCAGGAAGAATCAATTACAACAATAAATCCCAAAAATTTAAATGAAAATGGGATATTTATAAACAATACTATCGTAAAACCAGAGAATGGTTACTTATATCTTAGTATAATAAACGTAAATGAAAAATCATATGAATTACGCATTGAACAATTAAAAATGAACTTTTCTCCTATTGAAAATTTTAATATCTATACGTTAGAACAAATTGAAAATACAAATTTTAATAGAAAATCGTTTAAAAATACTTAAATAAACAACTAGATCTGCCTCATCTTAATTCGGAAGAAAAAATTTCGATCATAAATATATGTAGAGAATATAATCAATTGTTTTACTTAGAAGGTGATAAGTTGACCTGTACGGATACAATTAAACATGAAATAAACATTCATTCTGATAAACCAGCCGTTAACATTAGACCTTATAGACTGCCGGAAATTCATAAATCCGAAATAAAAAGACAGATGCTAACGCAAATAAAAAATGGCGTGTCGTGGTCGACTATCGAAAATTAAATGAAATCACCATAAGTGATTCATATCCCTTGCCAAAAATTAAAGATATTCTTGCACAGTTGGAGGAATCTAAATATGTTTCCACTTTAGATTTAGCAAACGGATTCCATCAAATCGGTGTTCCAGCAAAAGATCGTGAAAAAACTGCTTTTAGAACACCGTATGGTTATTTTGAATTTACACGAATGCTTTTGAGTTGCGAAATGCACCTCCCACTTTTCAAAGGCTTATGAATATAGTTCTCACCGACCTCCAAGGCATCCGTTGTTTCGTGTACCTAGATGATATAGTTATCTACGGTAAAAATCTCGTTGACCATAATCAGAAATTAATTCAAGTTCTTGAAGCATTAAAGAAATATAATTTAAAATTACAATCCAATAAATGCAAATTTTTACATAAAGATGTGTTATATCTTGGTCATGTAATAACAGAAAAGAGTATTTAACCCGATACAAATAAAATAAATACAATTTTAAATATAGATCCGCCACAAAATCAAAAAGCTATAAAATCTTTTCTAGGATTAATAGGATATTATCGTAAATTCATACCGAAATTCTCAGCTATAGCACAACAATTGAATAAATTGTTAAAAAAAGATGCTAAATTTGTTTGGGATGAATTTTGCGATGAATATTTTAAAAGCTTAAAAAGAGCTATAACCGAATACCCTGTATTACAATATCCTGATTTCACGAAAGATTTTTACCTTACAATTGATACGAGCGACACAGCTTTAGGTGCCGTTTTATCGCAACAAACATTAAAACAAGGCAAAGTAATGGACCTACCAATCGCTTACGTTAGTAGAACATTAAACAAAGTCGAACGTAATTACTCCACTTATGAAAAAGAAGCTTTAGCAGTCGTTTGGGCAACGTTTTATTTTTGACCATATCTTTATGGCAGAAAATTTACGGTTGTAACCGACCCCAAACCCCTTGTTTGGATCTTTAACATTAATAATTCAACTTCTAGAATTATGCGCTGGCGTATTATATTAGAAGAATTCGATTATATTGTTATTCACAAATCGGGTCAATTGAATACAAATGCAGACGCCTTATCTAGAATAAAAACATCCAATATTAATGTAATTACTAGAGCACAATCTAATAAAACTAATCACATTCAAAAGAATGTATCTCAAGACAAAAATCCTAATATTTCTCAAAACAACAATTTCGACCAAGATAATATTCATAAAAATACTGCAAATCAAAATATACAATCAGGTGCTGATATAATAGAAAACAAAATTACTACTTTTACCGATCCTATAGAAATCAAAACAATTGTAGAAGAATATCATAATAGTCCAGTTGGTGGACACCAAGGTGTAAATCGTACACTGCATAAACTTAAACAAAAGTTTTATTTCAAAAATATGAAACAAACCATAATTAAATATATATCTTCCTGCGAAATATGTCAAAAAAATAAATTAAGCTTAAAAACTAAAATACCTATGAAAATAACTGATACTCCTAATAAACCTTTCGAAAAAATTGCTTTGGATATAGTAGGACCATTATCTACTTCTGAATCGGGTAATATGTATATACTAACGTTTCAAGATTTACTCACTAAATTTATGTTAGCTATTCCTATTCCTAATCAGGAGGCTGTCACGGTAGCCGATGTTTTTGTACGGAAGATCATTTGCATTTTTCGTACTCCAAAAATAGTTCTAATTGATCAAGGTACTAATTTTATTAGTGAAGTGTTTGAAAGGACTTGTTCATTATTAAACTTCAAAAAGATAAACACAACCGTATTATATTAGAAGTTACCATCCGGAATCCAATGATTCCCTAAAACGAGCACATCGTTCTTGGGGAAACTATTTGCGTTGTTATGCAAATAAAGATCCTGATAATTGGGATACGTGGTTAAACTTTCCTATTTTTACACACAGTTCCAGTCCTAGTACTTCAACAAAATTTATGAAATATTATTTGGTATTGAACCCGAATTACCATCAACTATCTCTAAAACTATTGAACCTTTGTATAATGCTGACGATTATGTTCTCAACTTAAAAGCATGACTTCAAAATAGTTAAAACGAAGCCAGAAACAATCTAATTAAATCTAACGAAATAAACAAAAGAATCTATGATAAGAATATTAGATTACCAGATATTATTGTGGGAGATAAAATTTGGCTACTCGATACAGTAAGGAAAAATAAAAAATTAACCTCATGTTACCTAGGGCTTTACGAAGTTGTAGAAATAAATTCTCCAGAAAATACTACTATTAAAATAGGTAGAAAAACAAAACTAGTTCATTTACAATCTGTTCAAAATGTTTATTGAATAAATGTAAATAAAAAAAAAAAAGAGATTATTTTTTTCATTAAACAAATTAAACTTAATTTTTTTCTGTTAAAAAATAAAACACTTAATTTATTACATTATAATATTTGGTAATGATTAACAAAAGAATTTTTTACAATCCTATACATAATAATTATATTAGATAACGATATAAAAAAAAAAGCAAAGAAAAATAAAACTTTATAAACTGTACCTACACATAAATAAATAAAAACAACTATGTTCAAATAATTTTGTATTTGATAATAATTATTTTAAACAAAGAAAAATAAAAACAACTATATTCAAATTACAATTGAAATAAATTTTTATATAATAAATTACTTTAATACAAAATGTCTCGAATTACAAAAGAA
The DNA here is from genome assembly GCA_963082915.1 of Dolichopus griseipennis. Lineage (NCBI taxonomy): Eukaryota > Metazoa > Arthropoda > Insecta > Diptera > Dolichopodidae > Dolichopus > Dolichopus griseipennis. The sequence goes on along the minus strand of OY720441.1, from coordinate 253,524,265 downwards.
ACAATTAATAAAAGAAAAATTGCATTACTTGTAACATTAAACTAAAAATTATCACAATTTCTGATAATTTTTTTTTACATGGGGGAAGGTGTAATATGCTACTCCAATATTAATAACTAAATACCCAATTACATTATTTTAACAATAACATTATTATTTTTAGAACATTATTTTAATTTTGTTGACTATAAATAAAATAGGTTAAAGTATAATGTAACATATAGTTTGCATATGGATATACTTAAAATCTTAATAAGAATTAAAATAAAGATAAAGAATAAATTTAAACAAAGAAAGTAGAACTAATTTCTCATATTTCAAAATTTAATTAATAACTACAATTTTACTATAATTTGTAAAATTTTATTACATTTGTAATTAAATTAAAAATTTTGAAGTATAACTGATAGATTTCAGATTTCAACTACATCGATTAATGAAATTCATTACCTGTAACGGAGGTTTTCCTATATCCTTTGTGTCCCCGAAATTTAAACTTAATTGTATTCGAGGTTCAGGTGCCAATAAAAATTAAGAAATCCAAAAATTGAAAAACTTAACTTCGAAGTTAATAATGATAGAAACTTCAAATTTGATACACTATTTCCTATTCCCGTTCTTATTTAACACTTTTTATTTTCAAAAGGCTAAGAATTTTACTATTAAACATATTATGTGTTATACTTTATTATACCCGTATGACTATATAGTCAAAGGGTATAATAAATTTGCCATTACGTTTGTGACGCAGAGAAGGAGGGGGGTAGATATAGACTCAAGTGTATGGATCGGATCAGAATCGAAAAAAAAATCGATTTAGCTATGTATGTCCGTCCGTCCGCACGATAACTCAAAAACAAAAGGAGCTTGGATCTTAAAATTTTCTTGAAAATTCGTTATTTGGTAATAGCCGTCATCGCTATTTAAATCCAGCCATTTTGGTCCATGGGTTCGGGTAGCTGCCATACAACTTCCTTTTTTATATGAGTTTCTCTGTACCTATTACAGCTACGTGTTTGAAATTTTGGCAAAAGTAGTTTAGTTTTATGGCCAAAGTTTCTGCAAAACTTGGTTGGTCTGATGCAGTGAGTTCGAGTAGCTGTCATACAACTTCTTATTTTATATGAGTATTACTCTATAACTATTAAAGCTGGGTATCTGAAATTTTGCCAAAAATAGTTTAGTGTAATTGCCAAAGTTTCTGCAACTTTGGTTGGTCTACTGCAAAGGGATCGAGTAGCTGCCATACAACTTCTTATTTTATATGAGCATTACTCTATATCTATTGAAGTTGGGTGAAATTTTGCCAAAAATAGTTTAGTGTAATGGCCAAAGTTACTGCAAAATTTGGTTGCTCTACTGCCAAGAGTTCGAGTAGCTGCCATACAACTCCTTCTTTTATAAGAGCATTACACTACACCTAATAAAGCTGGTATGTTTGAAATGTTGCCAAAAGTAATTAATGTTTATAATAATAATGATATAATGTTTATATAACGGTCATACGGGTATCGAATAGTTGACACAGTCTGCTACACTCTTCCTCGTTTTAAATTTAAATTAAATGTAAAAATTTTACTAACTGCACTGTTACAACATAAAACGTTATATAAATATAAAAAAAAAAAAAATTATTTTTTTAAGCTATTCCTATAACTTTCAACATTATATTATAACATAACAACATAAATAAATTATCAACACTATATTTTATACTAAAATATGAAAATACAACAAATGAAAATAATAATAATAAAAAAAAAATATATAATTTTCACTTTTGCTATTAATTATTAGAAGAATAAATAAATTATCAACATATTATAAAAAGAAAAAAAAAAATTGTAATGAAATTATACACACATATACGTATATGTACTTAAAAAAAAAGAAAAAAAAATAGAAAAAAAAACATTTTATGTGGTAAATAAATACTATTACCACATAAAATGTTTGTATAAATATAGAAACTTTTTTTGCTAATCCTATAATAATAAAAAAAAAAAGGAAAATATTTTTTTTTTTTTTTTTATAAGGATTCTGAACTACTTTGTATGAACCTCAGTTTGAGAACGAGAAAAATTCTTAAATTAGGTCCTATGCCTCTTACTTGTTCTCCAATAAAGCCTTCGTCTTCCACAGCTAATCAAGAAAAAACAGAGCAAATTAAAACTAGCGATCAAAATCCTTTAAACGAAATGTCTGAATTCGATATTGATCTTGTTAATAAAATGATTCCCGTGTTTGGCGGAGATTCTGCTGAATTACATAGATTCCTGCAACTCGCAGAATTACAATATGAAAGAGCTAAGAAGGACGGAAAATTAACAGACTTTTTGGAAGTCATTACATCCAAAATTTCCGGGCGTGCATATAACGCTACAATACGCTACCAAAAGCTAGACGATTGGGAAAATCTTAAAACTTCTCTTACTGAAAAATTTTCGAAAACAAGATCCACCCAAATAATTCAAGTGGATGTATTTTCTTTGAGTCAAGTGCCAAGGGAATCAGTTAAACATTAGTCGGAAAGAACTAAAAGGCTTCTTAATGAATTGATAAATATGGCTAGTGTTAAAGATTTCATGACTTATGACGGTGTGCAAGCTTTTCACGAACTAAATGAATCTTTAGTAATGAACAATTTTATAAATAATCCAATAATCGATCCACTAAAAATAATAGTTCGCACAGCCAGATTGTTCTCTTTGAGTGAATCCATAAATTTGGCTATTAATGAAGAAAAATTAAATGTAGCCACAAACTATAAAGGTAGCAATCAAAATAAGAACTACTATAATGGAAATAACTACAGTAACAAAATGCCTTATTGTAGCTTTTGTAAGACAAATACACATAACACTAGAGACTGTCGAGGGTCGGTTATCCGTCAAAATTTCAATCCAAATTTTAATCAAAGAAATAACCTAAATAATTCCACAAAATTTAATAATGCTCCGCGGTTCACAAATTCAAATTTCAGTCCGCAAGTCAATACTTTAACACAAGAAAAAATTTGTTGTTATTGTAAAAATCCTGGACATACTTTAGAAGAATGCAGAAAACTAGCATTCAATAAAAATAAAAGGAATAATATTAATCACTCACAAGCTTATACAAATCAGGAAAACTACCAGCAGCCTGGTCTCTCGGGCCTCAGGACACAGATGAGCCAGCTAAAATAGAGAGCCCCAATTCTAATTCAAACAGAGTACTACATTTTAAATCTAATCAAAATCAAAATCCAATTCGAAATCAAAATCAAAATCTTAATCGAATTCAAAATCAAATTAAAATTCAAAATGAAAATCAAAAATAAATTCTAAATCAAAATCTAAACCAAAAATTAAATCTAAATTCAAAATTAAATTCTATATCAAGCGAAATTTCAAATTTAAAAGTTAATCAAAATTTAACAGAAACAATAATGTTAAATCCTACAAAAATCGTATGTTTTCCAGTATCCTGTCGCTAGAAATACAGTGTGCGGAAAATAAATTTACTAACTTGTTGATAGATTCTGGTGCAAATATAATCATTATTAAAGTAAATGCTTTGCATGACAACACATATGTTGATCTCATGTCCATTGAATTGAAGGGTATTTCACCCGAACCTATCAATACAGTTGGAACTACTACTTTGTTTATAGAGATTCCTGGTCATAAACTAAAAAGATATGCTGCAATTTTTCATGTAGCTTTCGCTAATTTTCCAATCGCACAAGATGGTATAATTGGCGAAGACTTTTTGAATAAAACAAAAGCAATTATCGACTATGGTAATGGTCAAGCAATTTTTAGTTTTAATAATTAAATAGTTCCAATAAAATTCCAAACAGAAAATAAAGTTGTGGTAATACCACCACGTGCAGAAAAATTAATTAAATACGGTCCTGTAACAATTCAGGAAGAATCAATTACAACAATAAATCCCAAAAATTTAATTGAAAATGGGATATTTATAAACAATACTATCGTAAAACCAGAGAATGGTTACATATATCTTAGTATAATAAACGTAAATGAAAAATCATATGAATTACGCATTGAACAATTAAAAATGAACTTTTCTCCTATTGAAAATTTTAATATCTATACGTTAGAACAAATTGAAAATACAAATAATAGAAAATCGTTTAAAAATACTTAAATAAACAACTAGATCTGCCTCATCTTAATTCGGAAGAAAAAATTTCGATCATAAATATATGTAGAGAATATAATCAATTGTTTTACTTAGAAGGTGATAGGTTGACCTGTACGGATATTGTATTGTATTATTGTAAGTAAGGAAATTTATAAAAGTCTTTCTTTTGTAAAAGAAAGCAGCATTATAGTTTTAAACTGCATAGGTTTAAGATGTGGTTGAAATAAATAAAAATAACAAAATTAATTAATAGCTCTTTTCATTTCCCACATTCTAACTTTTGAAAACATTACACTGCTTACTAAAACAATGCTAAATGTCTTCGATTTCGTTTTACAGCAACAAAAAAAGCTGTACAATAAAATTCACTACAGCTTGTAATAAATTTAAATATTTTTTAATGAAATTTACTATTTTTCATTGAAATTTAATATTTTTATTGAAATTTATTACAGTTTGGAATGTAATTGACAGGAGTTGTAATTAAATTTATTAAAGCTTTTTTTTATTTTTTAATTAAATAAATTTGATTTACTACTGTTAAAAATTAAAATAATAACGGATATATGTTCATTACAGTTTACAGTTTTTTCTACTGGAAAATGTAATATAAATGTTGTAATGAAATTTTTTATTGTTTTGTAATTACAATTTTACTACATAACTGTCAAAATAACTACAATTTTACTATAATTTGTAAAATTTTATTACATTTGTAATTAAATTAAAAATTTTGAAGTATAACTGATAGATTTCAGATTTCAACTACATCGATTAATGAAATTCATTACCTGTAACGGAGTGTTTTTCTATATCCTTTGTGTCCCCGAAATTTAAACTTAATTGTATTCGAGGTTCAGGTGCCAATAAAAATTAAGAAATCCAAAAATTGAAAAACTTAACTTAGAAGTTAATAATGATAGAAACTTCAAATTTGATACACTATTTCCTATTCCCGTTCTTATTTAACACTTTTTGTTTTCAAAAGGCTAAGAATTTTACTATTAAACATATTGTGTGTTATACTTTATTATACCCGTATGACTATATAGTCAAAGGGTATAATAAATTTGCCATTACGTTTGTGACGCAGAGAAGGAGGGGGGTAGATATACCCTCAAGTGTATGGATTAAACATATTATGTGTTATACTTTATTATACCCGTATGACTATATAGTCAAAGGGTATAATAAATTTGCCATTACGTTTGTGACGCAGAGAAGGAGGGGGGTAGATATAGACTCAAGTGTATGGATCGGATCAGAATCGAAAAAAAAATCGATTTAGCTATGTATGTCCGTCCGTCCGTCTGTCCGTCCGCCCGCACGATAACTCAAAAACAAAAGGAGCTTGGATCTTAAAATTTTCTTGAAAATTCGTTATTTTGTAATAGCCGTCATCGCTATTTAAATCCAGCCATTTTGGTCCATGGGTTCGGGTAGCTGCCATACAACTTCCTTTTTTATATGAGTTTCTCTGTACCTATTACAGCTACGTGTTTGAAATTTTGGCAAAAGTAGTTTAGTTTTATGGCCAAAGTTTCTGCAAAACTTGGTTGGTCTGATGCAGTGAGTTCGAGTAGCTGTCATACAACTTCTTATTTTATATGAGTATTACTCTATAACTATTAAAGCTGGGTATCTGAAATTTTGCCAAAAATAGTTTAGTGTAACTGCCAAAGTTTCTGCAATTTTGGTTGGTCTACTGCAAAGGGATCGAGTAGCTGCCATACAACTTCTTATTTTATAAGAGCATTACTCTATACCTATTGAAGTTGGGTGAAATTTTGCCAAAAGTAGTTTAGTGTAATGGCCAAAGTTACTGCAAAATTTGGTTGCTCTACAGCCAAGAGCTCGAGTAGCTGCCATACAACTCCTTCTTTTATAAGAGCATTACACTACACCTAATAAAGCTGGTATGTGTGAAATTTTGCCAAAAGTAATTAATGTTTATAATAATAATGATATAATGTTTATATAACGGTCATACGGGTATCGAATAGTTGACACAGTCTGCTACACTCTTCCTCGTTTTAAATTTAAATTAAATGTAAAAATTTTACTAACTGCACTGTTACAACATAAAACGTTATATAAATATAAAAAAAAAAAAAATTATTTTTTTAAGCTATTCCTATAACTTTCAACATTATATTATAACATAACAACATAAATAAATTATCAACACATTATACTAAAATATGAAAATACAACAAATGAAAATAATAATAATAAAAAAAAAATATATAATTTTCACTTTTGCTATAAATTATTAGAAGAATAAATAAATTATCAACATATTATAAACAAAAAAAAAAATTGTAATGAAATTATACACACATATACGTATATGTACTTAAAACAAAAGAAAAAAAAATAGAAAAAAAAACATTTTATGTGGTAAATAAATACTACTACCACATAAAATGTTTGTATAAATATAGAAACTTTTTTTGCTAATCCTATAATAATAAAAAAAAAAAAGGAAAATAATTTTTTTTTTTTTATAAGGATTCTGAACTACTTTGTATGAACCTCAGTTTGAGAACGAGAAAAATTCTTAAATTAGGTCCTATGCCTCTTGCTTGTTCTCCAATAAAGCCTTCGTCTTCCACAGCTAATCAAGAAAAAACAGAGCAAATTAAAACTAGCGATCAAAATCCTTTAAGCGAAATGTCTGAATTCGATATTGATCTTGTTAATAAAATGATTCCCGTGTTTGGCGGAGATTCTGCTGAGTTACTTAGATTCCTGCAACTCGCAGAATTACAATATGAAAGAGCTAAGAAGGACGGAAAATTAACAGACTTTTTGGAAGTCATTACATCCAAAATTTCCGGGCGTGCATATAACGCTACAATACGCTACCAAAAGCTAGACGATTGGGAAAATCTTAAAACTTCTCTTACTGAAAAATTTTCGAAAACAAGATCCACCCAAATAATTCAAGTGGATGTATTTTCTTTGAGTCAAGTGCCAAGGGAATCAGTTAAACATTAGTCGGAAAGAACTAAAAGGCTTCTTGATGAATTGATAAATATGGCTAGTGTTAAAGATTTCATGACTTATGACGGTGTGCAAGCTTTTCACGAACTAAATGAATCGTTAGTAATGAACAATTTTATAAATAATCCAATTATCGATCCACTAAAAATAATAGTTCGCACAGCCAGATTGTTCTCTTTGAGTGAATCCATAAATTTGGCTATTAATGAAGAAAAATTAAATGTAGCCACAAACTATAAAGGTAGCAATCAAAATAAGAACTACTATAATGGAAATAGCTACAGTAACAAAATGCCTTATTGTAACTTTTGTAAGACAAATACACATAACACTAGAGACTGTCGAGGGTCGGTTATCCGTCAAAATTTCAATCCAAATTTTAATCAACGAAATAACCTAAATAATTCCACAAAATTTAATAATGCTCCGCGGTTCACAAATTCAAATTTCAGTCCGCAAGTCAATACTTTAACACAGGAAAAAATTTGTTGTAAAAATCCTGGACATACTTTAGAAGAATGCAGAAAACTAGCATTATATAAAAATAAAAGGAATAATATTAATCACTCACAAGCTTATACAAATCAGGAAAACTACCAGCAGCCTGGTCTCTCGGGCCTCAGGACACAGATGAGCCAACTAAAATAGAGAGCCCCAATTCTAATTCAAACAGAGTACTACATTTTAAATCTAATCAAAATCAAAATCCAATTCGAAATCAAAATCAAAATCTTAATCGAATTAAAAATCAAATTCAAAATCAAAATCTTAATCGAATTCAAAATCAAATTAAAATTCAAAATGAAAATCAAAAATAAATTCTAAATCAAAATCTAAACCAAAAATTAAATCTAAATTCAAAATTAAATTCTATATCAAGCGAAATTTCAAATTTAAAAGTTAATCAAAATTTAACAGAAACAATAATGTTAAATCCTACAAAAATCGTATGTTTTCCAGTATCCTGTCGCTAGAAATACAGTGTGCGGAAAATAAATTTACTAACTTGTTGATAGATTCTGGTGCAAATATAATCATTATTAAAGTAAATGCTTTGCATGACAACACATATGTTGATCTCATGTCCATTGAATTGAAGGGTATTTCACCCGAACCTATCAATACAGTTGGAACTACTACTTTGTTTATAGAGATTCCTGGTCATAAACTAAAAAGATATGCTGCAATTTTTCATGTAGCTTTCGCTAATTTTCCAATCGCACAAGATGGTATAATTGGCGAAGACTTTTTGAATAAAACAAAAGCAATTATCGACTATGGTAATGGTCAAGCAATTTTTAGTTTTAATAATTAAATAGTTCCAATAAAATTCCAAACAGAAAATAAAGTTGTGGTAATACCACCACGTGCAGAAAAATTAATTAAATACGGTCCTGTAACAATTCAGGAAGAATCAATTACAACAATAAATCCCAAAAATTTAATTGAAAATGGGATATTTATAAACAATACTATCGTAAAACCAGAGAATGGTTACATATATCTTAGTATAATAAACGTAAATGAAAAATCATATGAATTACGCATTGAACAATTAAAAATGAACTTTTCTCCTATTGAAAATTTTTATATCTATACGTTAGAACAAATTGAAAATACAAATTTTAATAGAAAATCGTTTAAAAATACTTAAATAAACAACTAGATCTGCCTCATCTTAATTCGGAAGAAAAAATTTCGATCATAAATATATGTAGAGAATATAATCAATTGTTTTACTTAGAAGGTGATAAGTTGACCTGTACGGATACAATTAAACATGAAATAAACATTCATTCTGATAAACCAGCCGTTATTATTAGACCTTATAGACTGCCGGAAATTCATAAATCCGAAATAAAAAGACAGGTTGATGAAATGTTAACGCAAGGAATAGTCCAACATAGTAAAAGCTCTTGGAACAGTCCATTATAGGTCGTTTCTAAAAAACCATATGCTAACGCAAATAAAAAATGGCGTGTCGTGGTCGACTATCGAAAATTAAATGAAATCACCATAAGTGATTCATATCCCTTGCCAAAACTTGAAGAAATTTGAACAGTTGGGAGAATCTAAATATTTTCCCACTTTAGATTTAGCAAACAGATTCCATCAAATCGGTGTTCCAGCAAAAGATCGTGAAAAAACTGCTTTTAGAACACCGTATGGTCATTTTGAATTTACACGAATGCTTTTGAGTTGCGAAATGCACCTCCCACTTTTCAAAGGCTTATGAATATAGTTCTCACCGGCCTCCAAGGCATCCGTTGTTTCGTGTACCTAGATGATATAGTTATCTACGGTAGAAATCTCGTTGACCATAATCAGAAATTAATTCAAGTTCTTGAAGCATTAAAGAAATATAATTTAAAATTACAATCCAATAAATGCAAATTTTTACATAAAGAAGTGTTATATCTTGGTCATGTTATAACAGAAAAGAGTATTAAACCCGATACAAATAAAATAAATACAATTTTAAATATAGATCCGCCACAAAATCAAAAAGCTATAAAATCTTTTCTAGGATTAATAGGATATTATCGTAAATTCATACCGAAATTCTCAGCTATAGCACAACCATTGAATAAATTGTTAAAAAAAGATGCTAAATTTGTTTGGGATGAATTTTGCGATGAATCTTTTAAAAGCTTAAAAAGAGCTATAACCAAATACCCTGTATTACAATATCCTGATTTCACGAAAGATTTTTACCTTACAACTGATGCGAGCGACACAGCTTTAGGTGCCGTTTTATCGCAACAAACATTAGAACAAGGCAAAGTAATGGATCTACCAATCGCTTACGTATTATGAAAAAGAAGCTTTAGCAGTCGTTTAGGCAACGTTTTATTTTCGACCATATCTTTATGGCAGAAAATTTACGGTTGTAACCGATCCCAAACCCCTTGTTTGGATCTTTAACATTAATAATTCAACTTCTAGAATTATGCGCTTGCGTATTATATTAGAAGAATTCGATTATATTGTTATTCACAAATCGGGTCAATTGAATACGAATGCAGATGCCTTATCTAGAATAAAAACATCCAATATTAATTTAATTACTAGAGCTCAATCTAATAAAACTAATCACATTCAAAAGAATGTATCTCAAGACAAAAATCCTAATATTTCTCAAAACAACAATTTCGGCCAAGATAATATTCATAAAAATACTGCAAATCAAAATATACAATCAGGTGCTGATATAATAGAAAACAAAATTACTACTCTTACCGATCCTATAGAAATCAAAACAATTGTAGAAGAATATCATAATAGTCCAGTTGGTGGACACCAAGGTGTAAATCGTACACTGCATAAACTTAAACAAAAGTTTTATTTCAAAAATATGAAACAAACCATAATTAAATATATATCTTCCTGCGAAATATGTCAAAAAAATAAATTAAGCTTAAAAACTAAAATACCTATGAAAATAACTGATACTCCTAATAAACCTTTCGAAAAAATTGCTTTGGATATAGTAGGACCATTATCTACTTCTGAATCGGGTAATATGTATATACTAACGTTTCAAGATTTACTCACTAAATTTATGTTAGCTATTCCTATTCCTAATCAGGAGGCTGTCACGGTAGCCGATGTTTTTGTACGGAAGATCATTTGCATTTTTGGTACTCCAAAAATAGTTCTAATTGATCAAGGTACTAATTTTATTAGTGAAGTGTTTGAAAGGACTTGTTCATTATTAAAAAACAAAAAGATAAACACAACCGTATTATATTAGAAGTTACCATCCGAAATCCAATGGTTCCCTAAAAAGAGCACATCGTTCTTTGGGAAACTATTTGCGTTGTTATACAAATAAAGATCCTGATAATTGGGATACGTGGTTAGACTTTGCTATTTTCACACACAGTTCCAGTCCTAGTACTTCAACAAAATTTATGAAATATTATTTGGTATTGAACCCGAATTACCATCAACTATCTCTAAAACTATTGAACCTTTGTATAATGCTGACGATTATGTTCTCAACTTAAAATGATGACTTCAAAATAGTTAAAACGAAGCCAGAAACAATCTAATTAAATCTGAAGAAATAAACAAAAGAATCTATGATAAGAATACTAGATTGCCAGATATTATTGTGGGAGATAAAATTTGGCTACTCGATACAGTAAGGAAAAATAAAAAATTAACCTCATGTTACCTAGGGCTTTACGAAGTTGTAGAAATAAATTCTCCAGAAAATACTACTTTTAAAATAGGTAGAAAAACAAAACTAGTTCATTTACAATCTGTTCAAAATGTTTATTGAATAAATGTAAATTTTTATTTTTTTTTATTTATATTTTTTTTTATTTTTACGTAGGTTGGAATGGAATCTTCAAAAGACACAATGAGCCCCGTAGCTTGCCATTGCGTGTGGGATTCTTACCCACTGAACCACACCCTTCCTCTATTGCGATCTAGTACTATAGGGCTAATGAGGAATTTTTATCTGGCTTTATTTTAGTTTTAAATGTAGACTCCATCCAGCGATGTCTATCTAACTGCTTCTTTCTCTTATTATAGCTACGCTAACTCAAAAGGCTTTACTCTTTTGAGTCGTCTGGCTATATTTGTATTATTCAGAAGCTGGACTACCTCGACATTTACATGGTTTTGGAGTCTTTTTTCGTGACTTCTTGCAAAATTTTGGATTTCTTTGTCTAGAAATTCTATTTGCATATCTCTATTTAGGTCATAGTTTCTGATGTACCAGGGCGCTTTCACAATATTTCTTAGAACTTTATTCTGGAACCTCTGAATAACATCTCTATTACTCTTTTTGCTGCATCCCCATAGCTGGATGCCATATGACCATACTGGTTTCAATATGCGTTTATAGAGCAGAAGTTTGTTTTGTATTGTCAAGGTAGAATGCTTACCTATGAGCCAGTACATTTTTCTATAACGGATTTGTAGCTCTTCTTTCTTGTTTTTGATGTGGGCTTTCCAGCGAAGCTTCGCATCTAATGTCATACCAAGATATTTGGCAGTATATTATATATACTGGTTTATGGTCAATTTTTTTATTTGTGAAATCCACATCAATTGACTTAGCTTCCTTTAATTTTAGCCTCCATCTTTTTGTATAATTCTGGATTGTTGTCATAGCTCTCTGCAGTTTTTCTGTAGGTTCTTTATTATTATCTCCGACAGCCAAAACCGCTGTATCATCAGCAAACGTCGCAATTATTTTATTTTCTAGTGCAGGAAAATCACAAGTATACAACAGATACAGTATTGGACCAAGTACACTTCCTTGAGGAACTCTAGATCTGATTTCTTTAAAATCGGAATATTCTCCTTCTTGTTTTATGTAGAAGTATCTGTCTGATAGATAGCTTTCTATCATTTCCGAATGCTCTTTTGGGAGGATTGTTTTCAGTTTACAATTCAATCCCTTGTGCCACACCTTATCGAATGCCTGAGTCACATCCAAAAAGATTGCTGAACAGACTTTCTTCTCCTCTAAAACTTTAATAGTTGTTGTTATTTTGTGTACCTGGTCCATTGTTGCATGTTTTTCTCTAAAGCCGAATTGGTGGTCCGGAATTAGATTCTTCCTTTCAATAACCGGTTTTAGTCTTCTCAGATAAATTTTTTCAAATAGTTTTGACATTATAGGCAGCAATGAGATTGGTCTATAAGACAATATCTCATTTGGTGATTTTCCTGCTTTGGGTATCATAATGACCTCGGCCACTTTCCACAATTTCGGCACATATTTCAGCCTGAATGCAGTATTTATAAGATTTGTTATTTTAACTATTGCCTTTTCTGGTAGTTCCTTCAGAATTTGTCCGGTTATTAAATCATATCACGGAGCTTTTTTATACCCTACACCTATAGAATAGGTAAAGGGGTATATTAACTTTGGTATGGTGTTTGTAACCACCTAAAGGAAGCGAGCTAGATATGGAAAAGTATATATATTTGTGATCAGCGTGACCGCCTGAGTCGATATAGCCATGTCCGTCCGTCCGTCCGTCCGTCCGTAGGCACGATAACTCAAAAAATAATGGAGCTATCTTGATGAAATTTTAACTGTAGATTACTAGGACTGAAAGTACGGCGGGGATTGCATATGGGCGAAATCGGCCCATGGGTTTGGATTCTGGACCTTTTAATCGATCGAAGGGCTAACGAACATATATAAAAAATCACGATAACTCATCAACTAATGAAGCTATCTTCATCAAATTTGTGCTGTAGGTTACTAGTAATGAAACTACTTCGGGGATTGCGTAAGGTCGGGATTGGACCATGGGTTCGGAACCTAGAACTTTTTGATCGAATTTAGGCCAAACGAGCATAATTCCGAAACCAATGAAGATAGAATCTCCAAATTTGGTATCAGGGTGTCCTTTCCTATTTCCTAAGTGTCTTGGGAATTTGGGTCCCATTGCAGTACTGGGTCGGGTACCAGCCCCACATTTCCGAAGACCTTAAAGCATATCTTTAAAATTAATAAAGATAACAACTTGAAAAAATGTAGAAGCTTCCAATTTGCCACAAGGGTGTTCTTTACTATCTCTTGCGGGTTCTCTTAATTTGGAATCAATTGGAGAGGTGGTTCAGTACCCCTCTCAGACCTCCCAAGTTTTAAAAGCTTATAATCGAAATTACTAAAAATAGTTACTAAAAATTAAGATAGACCGTTCAAATTGTGTACAAGGGTTAACTAGTACTATAAGTAAAGCGCGGGCTGTATAAGGGCAAAATCAGCCCATGGGTTCGGATTCTGGACCTTTTAGTCGGTGTCAGGGATAACGAACATATATTAAAAATCACGATAACTCAACAACTAATGAGGCTATCTTTATGAAATTTGTGCTGTAGGTTATTGGTAATGAAACTACGGCGGTGATTACGTACGGTAAGGATTGGACAATGGGTTCGGAACTGAGAACTTTTTGATCGAATTTAGGCCAAACTAGCGTAATTCCGAAACCAATGAAGATATAACCTTCAAATTTGGTATCAAGTTGTCCCTTCTTATTGCGTAAGTGTCTTTGAAATTTGGGCCCCATTGGACTAGTGGGTCGGGGACCAGCCACTCAGTTCCGAGGACCTTTAAGCATATTTTCGAAATTAATAAAAATAGTAACTTGAAATAAATGTAGAAGCTTCAAATTTGGCCCAGGGTGTTCTTTAATATTTCTTCCGTGCCCCCCTATTTTGGGATCATTTGGACTGGTGGTTCAGGACCTATCTTAGACCCCCCAAAAGTGTAAAAGCTTATCATCGAAATTAATAAAACTAGTTACTTAAAATTAAGATAGAACGTTCCAATTGTATACAAGGGTTAACTACTATTGGAATTATGACGGGACTGCATATGGGCGAAATCGTACCATGGTTTCGGGTTATGGAACCCTTGACAAGTTCAAGGACTAAAAAACATATATCTGAAAAACACCATAACTCAAAAAAAAATGCCGGAATTTTGATGAAATTTAAACTCTAGGTTACTAGTAATGAAAGTACCATGGGAATTGGTTCTGGTCGAGTTTAATTTCAAAGCCAAAGAATATATTTCCTATGTCCTATGTGTCTCCGAAATCTAGACTTAATTGTAATGGTTCAGCTATGTTCAAAGGAACTTGCTGCATTTATGTAAAATTTATTTTTATATTTAAATGAATTATATGAAAAGGTCTAAATTTGTAATTGTATTTTAGAAATACATTTATTGTTTATTTTGCGTTTATAAGCTTTTCTATTAGGTATATAAACTAACCATTTAAAATAATTGCAATTTTGAAAAATTTGGATTAGTAAATATATTATGCTTTGATTTTTTTTTTATCACAAAATTTAATAATTAGAATTTTTTCATTTTGTAATTGAATTGGAATAAATATATTTTCATTTATTTCAAGTTTGTTTGTTTTTTAATATTTTTAAATAGATAAATTAGTAAGAATTTGTAATATTTTTTAATAGATAGTGTAATTAGAAAATATTTTTAGTATTATAAAGTTAATTTGGTTAGCTATGTCTTACGATCAAATTAATAACAGCTGTTAAATGGTGTTAAAATGACTTATGGATATGTCCTTAAATTTGAACCAAATAGGTGTAGGGTATTTCTAAGTCGGTTGCACCGACTGACTGTTTCTTTACTTGTTAGATTTAATGTTGTTTTTAATTTCTTTTTTCACTTCAGCTGGATTTGTTAATGCTATTTCCTCTTGCTCCTGAATTTGTTCTACATCTAGATCTTCATCTTCTTCTCCAGTGTTTACTTGAAATATCTTTTCTAGGTGTTCCGCAAATAATTTGGCTTTTTCTTTATTATCTCTCACCCACTTTCCGTCCAATTTTCTAATTGGAGGAATTGCTGCAATAGGTTTTTTCAGATTTTTAGCTGCCTTCCAAAGAGAGTAATCAGTACTTTTATCATTTGTTAGCTTTTCCAAATATAAATTTATCGATTTGTTTTTCACTTCCTTAATTCTTCTTCTTAGTTGTTGGGTGAGATTATTCAGCCTAGTTTTATCTTGTGGAGCTCTACTTTGGTGTCATTTTTTCCTTTCTCTGCGTTTTTTTGCTATTAGTTCTAAGATTTCGGCTGGATATTTATTTTCTTTTACTCTTTGTTTAATTACTGGAGTATTTTCCCACACTGTAAGTTGTATATCTTTAATGTAGTTTTCCACCTCCGCATCCAATTGTTCTTTGTATTGCAATGGTACAGCTAGTTGTATTTTTTCTTCCAGACATACTTTAAAGCTTTCCCAGTCAGTGTATTTATTGGCGAGAATCGGAATGCTCTGCTTTTCAATAGCGTTTTCACTTACAGTTAGCAGAATTGGTGAGTGGTCAGAGTCCATTTCCTGCCTATCTTCTATCTGTATGAAATTATTCGAAATGTTTTTAATAATGAAAAAATCTATTAAATCAGGTATTTTATTTGGATCTGTAGGCCAATATGTAGGTTTTCCTGTTGATATGATTTCACACCCAAATTCGCTTGTTGCTTGGAATAATTCCCTGGATTTTGTTGTTGTTAGCCGTGGTCCCCAGTGTGTATTTTTGGCATTAAAATCACCTCCTATAACAAACTTTTTTCCTAGTTTCTTAAAAAGATCTAAATAATGATGTTTCTTCAGAGAGTACTTAGGTGGACAATATATATTTGCTACTACAATAAAGTAGTTTTTACATTTTACGTTTACGGCCATAGCTTGTATTTCTTCTGTTTCAAATTTGGCTTCTTCAAAATTTTGTATACTTTGTTTTATAATCACTGCACTTCCTCCTCTAGCAGAGTTACCTGGGTGTATCCTATGATAAACTTTATAACCATGAAAATTAATATGCGTTTGTTTGTTCAAGTGTGTTTCTGCTATAAGACAAACATCTATATTATTTATGTCAAGGACTGCTTGTAGCTCTTGTTGGTGTTGTAGCAGTCCATTGGCATTCCATGAAAGAATTTTTAGTTTATTCATCTTTTCGATTTCGAGGCAGGTTTTTGGTACTGCCTTATAGTGCTCCCATTCTACAATCCGTATGGACCATAAAACTTTCTATTTTAGTTACTTTTTTTAGTATAAGCAGAATGGATTGTTTTAAATCATTTTCTTGTTCGCTATTATTATTAAGTTTTTTACCCGCAACAACTTGGGCATAAGTTTTACTGCTTCTATTTGTCTGGAAATCTTGGTACAAATAAATGTAAATGAAATAAAAAAAAAAGAGATTATTTTTTTCATTAAACAAATTAAACTTAATTTTTATCTGTCAAAAAATAAAACACTTAATTTATTACATTATAATATTTGGTAATGATTAACAAAAAGAATTTTTTACAATCCTATACATAATAATTATATTAGATAACGATATAAAAAAAAAAAAAAAAAAAAACATAAAAAAAATGCAAAGAAAAATAAAACTTTATAAACTGTACACATTAAGCAAAGAAAAATAAAAATAACTATGTTCAAATAATTTTTTATTTGATAATAATTATTTTAAACAAAGAAAAATAAAAACAACTATATTCAAATTACAATTGAAATAAATTTTTATATAATAAATTACTTTAATACAAAATGTTTCGAATTACAAAAGAAACAATTAATAAAAGAAGAATTGCATTACTTGTAACATTGAACTAAAAATTATCACAATTTCTGATAATTTTTTTTTACATGGGGGAAGGTGTAATATGCTACTCCAATATTAATAACTAAATACCCAATTACATTATTTTAACAATAACATTATTATTTTTAGAACATTATTTTAATTTTGTTGACTATAAATAAAATAGGTTAAAGTATAATGTAACATATAGTTTGCATATGGATGTACTTAAAATATTAATAAGAATTAAAATAAAGATAAAGAATAAATTTAAACAAAGAAAGTAGAACTAATTTCTCATATTTCAAGATTGAATTAAAATATTTTGTAAATACATGCTGGTTTGCATTGCCAGCATGATTTTTGACATTTTGGTCTATTTTTGGATAGAACAATATTGTATTGTAACTAATTTGTAATATTGCTTTGTAACAAATTAAATTGCATTTGTATTATTGTATTGTATTATTGTATTTGTATTATTGTAAGTAAGGAAATTTATAAAAGAAGGAGTTGTATGGCAGCTACTCGAACTCTTGGCAGTAGACCAACTAAGTTTTGCAGTAACTTTGGCCATTACACTAAACTATTTTTGGCAAAATTTCACCCAACTTCAATAGAAATAGAGTAATGCTCATATAAAATAAGAAGTTGTATGGCAGCTACTCGAACCCTTTGCAGTAGACCAACTAAGTTTTGCAATAACTTTGGCCATTACAATAAACGATTTTTGGCAAAATTTCAGACACCCAGCTTCATCAGGTGTAGTGTAAAGCTCATATAAAATATCAAGTTGTATGGCAGCAACTCGAACCCTTTGCAGTAGACCAACCAAATTTTGCAGAAACTTTGGCCATTCCACTAAACTATTTTTGGCAAAATTTCAGATACGAAGCTTCCATAGGTATAGAGTAATGCTCATATAAAATTAGAAGTTGTATGGCAGGTACTCGAACCCATGGACCAAAATGGATGGATTTAAATAGCGATTTCGGTTATTGCATAAAAACGAATTTGTGAAAATTTCATAATCCTAGCTCCTTTATTTTTTGAGTTATCGTAATGACGGACGGACGGACATACATAGCTAATTCGATTCAAAAATTTTTTCAAAAAAATTAAAATTTAGTTAAATTTCAGGTATCACAAAAAAGTTTTTACTTTATAACTTTTAAAATTTTTGAGCTATAAAAGTGCTAGTATACTCAAAATGCAGGGAAAGAGAAGGGTTATATTTTGAAGTAAACTGTTGTGTTAATACCGTTATTTTCTTGATAAAAGGGATTTAATTGATGTTTTGTTAAAAATATTGGACTTTAAGCCCTTATAATCTCAGACTGAGAAAATTTAGAGTAATGTTTGATAGTACTTAAGAAATCTGCATTAATAAGCATTTAAATGCTATACTTATTTTTGCTTTATCTTATTTGGTTCCAATTTTATCGAAATAAAACTAAATTATGGTCTAAAAACAGTTAAGGCCCCATAACTTCTAAACTAATGAAAATAGACCCCCCCTTCCCATACAATTTTTTGTTCTGCTCGATATGCCCGATCACCCATTTGAAGGAAGACCATCGAGTCGGGAACACCCTGTATATCTTAAGCTTTAAATTTTAAATAGAAGTACAAAACATTTTAGTGAAATTTTAATATGAAAATTAGATTAAGCATATACATTAAAAAAGATTGTAAATTTTTTTTTTTTTTTAAAAATTAATCATGAATTACTTCCAAAATTATTTGACATAGATTTCGATTTAAAATTTAAATACGAATTAAGAAAAAATATGAATATTTAGATCAATTTAATAAATTTTAATACACAAATTCAACAAATCAATATAACCATAAATTTTAAATATAGCTATGTTAAAATCTGTATCTTAATAGACATATTAATATGGAAATCTATGCTTAAACGAGGAAGAGTGTAGTAGAGTAGACTGTGTCAACTCTGGGATACCCGTATGACCATAACATATACATTATATCATCCGGTTAATTACTTTTGACAAAATTTTCAAACATACAGCTTTATTAAGTGTAGTGGAATACTCATATAAATGAAGGAGTTGTATGGCAGCTCCTCGAACCCTCTACCGTAGACCAACCAAATTTTGCTGTAAGTTTGGCCATTACACTAAACTATTTTTAGTAAAATTTCAGACACCCAGCTTCGTTAGGTGTAGTGTAATGCTCATATAAAAGAAGGAGTTGTATGGCGGCTACTCGAACCCTCTGCAGCAGACGAACCAAATTTTGCAGAAACTTTGGCCATTACATTAAACAATTTTTGGCAAAATTTTAGACCCCCAGCTTCATTAGGTGGAGAGTAATGCTCATATAAAATGAGAAGTTGTATGGCAGCTACTCGAACCCACTCCACTAGACCAACCAAATTTTGCAGAAACTTTGGCCATGAAACTAAACTACTTTTGGCAAAATTCAGACACGCAGCTGTAATAGGTACAGAGTAATGCTCATATAAAAAAAGAAGTTGTATTGCAGCTACCCGAACCCTTGGACAAAAATGGCTGGATTTAAATAGCGATGACGGCTATTGCATAAAAACGAATTTGCGAAAATTTCAAGATCCTAGCTCCTTTAGTTTTTGAGTTATCGTGCGGACGGACGGACGGACATACATAGCTAAATCGATTTATTTTTCGATTCT
The DNA here is from genome assembly GCA_963082915.1 of Dolichopus griseipennis. Lineage (NCBI taxonomy): Eukaryota > Metazoa > Arthropoda > Insecta > Diptera > Dolichopodidae > Dolichopus > Dolichopus griseipennis. Next base: position 253,504,317 of record OY720441.1, on the reverse strand, counting down.
GATCCGATCCATACACTTGAGTCTATATCTACCCCCTCCCCCCCTCCTCCTCTCTGCGTCACAAACGTAATGGCAAATTTATTGTACTCTTTAACTATATAATCATACGGGTATAAAAAAATTTGAAACCATATTGTTTAACATCGACATCATAAAAAAAAAATTATTTAAATAGGTACAAACACACATTTATATATTACTAGGTAATACCCGGTGCGCGTTGCTGCGCCTCTCAATGGAGGTTTAATTAAAGTTGATGTTACTGCAAAAAGTTAACACAAAAATTACACCCGGTTTACACATTTTAAAATGTATGAAAGCAATCTTTTTAAAATGATTTTTCTAGGATTATTCTAGTAATTTTTGAAACTTTTTGTAATTCAAAGCAGTACAAACTACTTTCTACTTTTATTTTAAAATTTTTTGACCAATCGTAGGACCGACTGTTAACATACTCAACTCCATTTTTAAGTTGCTTCACACATATAAAATTTGAGGTCAACCGGTCAAATCGTTTCTAATTTAGAGTTAAGTAACGCAAAAATCTATAAAAGCCACTGTGCCCCATTGGGTTAACGGAACTATACTTTCTCTTTGGGCAAAGCAGTATTGCGCTAAATTGGACGTAATTTTCTTCCAAATCTTTTTTTTGTCAATCGTCGGGCCGGCATGAGTTAACCAATTGCAAGTCTGTAAAAAGAGCTAATTTCATTCTCAAAACGGAACACATATACAAAATTTGAAGAAAATCGGTTAAACCGTTATTAATTTAGAGTTAAGTATTGAAAAAAACTAATAAAAGCTGTTGGGCCCCAATGGTTTAATGCAACTCAATAAAATTTTTGTGTGGGCTTTCTTTTTAGCCAAAGCAGAATTTCGTAAAATCGGACAAAATTTGGACCCAACATTTTTTTTGACCACCCGTCGGCCCGACATGGATTAACAAATTCCAAAACTGTTAATAGTGTCAACTCAATTCTCAAGGAGCATCACGTATACAAAATTTGAAGTCAATTGGTAAAACCGTTTCGAATTTAGAGTTAAGTATTGAGAAAACCAAAAAAAGGTGTTGGGACCCAATGGGTTAATACAACTCAATAAAATTTTTGTGTGGGCTTTCTTTTTAGCCAAAGCAGAATTTCGTAAAATCGGACAAAATTTGGACCCAAAATTTTTTTTGACCACACGTCGGCCCGACATGGGTTAACAAATTCCAAAACTGTTAATAGTGTCTACTCAATCCTCAAGGAGCATCACGTATACAAAATTCTCAATCGGTCAAACCGTTTTCATTTTAGAACAAAGAAGTTTAAAAACTTGCACCACAGCCCCGCCCCAACTTGGCTCCGTTAGAGCAAAATTTTTGGGCCGAGATTTCCTTTCGAACCCAAAAACCTCTATATACAAATTTTCATGAAAATTGGCTGGGCAGTTTAGGAGCCAACTCGTTACATACAAACAAACAAACAAACAAATAAACAAACTTTCGCTTTTATATATATAGATTTATTACATTATATATACATTTATAAAAATCCGATTTAAAGAATTGTTTAGATTTTGACAAAAAAAGTAAATTCGTTTTATTGCAAAGCTTTTTGTAGAATAAAGTTACATGGTGTATGCATGGGTTTTAGCAGAGATTGGTACCACCCAGCTCTTGACTCATTTTTCATTTGTGAAGATTGTCAAAACTATGAAGGTTTGTTGCGCGGAATGTTTGACAATATTCCCAAATCAATCTCTGAACTTGAAAATGAGAAAACGTGTTTATGCAACAGAACAAATAACATGCCGCGAATAAATAATACAAACGCTTTCCAGGACATGGCGAAATCGTTTAATGGGCTATGCAGCCGGTTCATGGTCAAATTATTGATACTTATGATACTTCTACAATGCAAAAAATGAAAAAGGAGATTCTCTCATCACTGCCTAAACATTTTGCTAATTTAGAAAAAAATGTAAGAGATTTCATCGAAGCTGGTTCCAGTCGCCAACATGTTGATGTTTCTTCATTTAACAAATTGTTAGTTTCTGAACATAATTCTTTTATTAAAAACTAGGATCTTTACATAATTCTACGAATCTATTCTTATTGGAGTTGCTGACTAACCTTCAAGATTCTAACTCCAAAAAGGTGGAAACATTTAATAAAGGAACGCAAAATACTTTGAAAACTTGTGATATTGGCATTCAAGCAGATCCAATAATTGTACATAAATTTGGGACTATATGGACTGAAGATTACTGTGATTGTAGAATATCTAAACTACATAATTTTAACCACTCTTCAGCAAATATTGAAAAATTAAAAAACTCATCTATTTGTTTTAAAGGAGCTCCACTCCTCTTTGATTGTATTAAAATGCTCTTGTTTATAAAAGATGAGTTTCGTGTCAATTCTGCTTCCTGTGGTAACGCTTCACCAAATCGTATTAAAAGAAAAAACATTAAATTTCGCTGTTTTAAATTATTCGGGCCATATGGTACAATGCACTTGTTATTGGATCCTAACAATGGTTACATTTGGGACAAAATTGGAGCACATACTCCTAGTAGGGATTCGGATTCAGTTATTTTGGTAAATAGACATGTTAAACCAGAACGACCTACTAAACCTTTGCAAGCAGATAAACTTGAGTTACCTGTTAAGCGATCTTTTATTCCAAAGCAGTTAAGGACTAAAGCTAATCCCAAATTTTTCCGATTAATCTGATAGATGCTAATTATAATCTTTCTAAACCTAACCTACATTCTAATAATACTAATAACACTAACAACAATTTTGAAAATTTAACCAACTCACTAAAAACCGATCCTCCTAATTATACTAAAAATTCTAATACAGTTAAATTAAACAATATAAATAATGATTTAATAAATCTTCTCGATGTACCTATAGTTCCTCCTAGTGATACTTATACACTTAATTTCACTGCTAACACAAACTCTAAAGTAAATAACATTAATAGCCTTCTTGACCTTCCAATAACAATTCCTACTTCTTATGATAAAATTAATCAATTGAACTCTAGTAATAATAATAGTAAGAATTCTTTACAGAATACTAATCATATTACTCCTAATAATAAAAAACAAATTAAATCTAAATTAAGTAATTCTTCACTTTCAAACGATCCAAAATCCTCCTTAAATAAGTGTATAAGTGATTCTTTTCTTATAAATAAAATTTCTAAATTTAAAAAAACTATGTATGGTATATTTTAGCCAGGCTCAGGGGTAGTAGAATTTTTGAAAATGTTAGACTTTATCTAGCCTTTCTTCATAATAAGTCTAATGATTTATGTACAGGTGGAAAAACTAATACATCACTGAAAATTGCAATTCAACAAGAAGGATTGCCAACTGAAGTTAATGAGTTGCGTGATATTTTTTATAAGATATCATGACACATTTGAAATTTCTGCTCATATTTATTTCGTCAAATAGAATTAATTATCTTTAAAGGGTAAGGGAAAATCATGATGAGTACTTTCATCCGCTCCCAAGTGAAAGAAAATCTAGTTAACATTAATTTATCTTCACTTAGTTTAGTTAACCCTTGCAACATTTTATCTAAATTGTCTATCTATTACCAAAACAAAAAGGGTCTCTCTAATTCTACGCTTTTAGACTTTGATATCTTTATTTTAACCGAAACTTGGCTTACTTCTTCAATTAACAATTTAGAACTTTTGTCTTCATCTTTTATTATTTTTGGAAAGGATAGATATGGTTCCCTTTTTTTGCATAATATTTCGAAAGGTGGAGGAGTATTAATCGCAATAAATAACTCTCTTTGTTCCTCAGAATTGACATGATCCTAAACTGAATTAATTGAAAATACTGAAATTATGGCTATTAAAGTTGAATTGCAGTCCAATAATTTATTCATCATTAACTGTTATATTCCTCCAGCTTTTAATCTTGAATTTTATTCTAAATATTTATCAGTAATTGAGTCATATATTAGCAAAATCAACGTAAATGATGATATCATCCTATATGGTGATTTTAATTTAAATAATATCAGTTGGATTACTCATGATGAAGAGCCTTACTACGTACCAAAAGAACTGAGTAATAATATCGAGTGCTTAGTAATTTATTTTTTAAACTACTTTAACGATCAATAAGTATCTTCGATATTCAATTATAGAGGTAATCAATTGGATCTTACTTTCACTACGAACTGAAACGATTTGGTTTTTCTTGATTGCTCTATTGAATTAGTCAAAATATTTGCTTTTCCTTTTGTTCTTTATCCCCTGCGAAAGCTGAATCTACTTTACCACATCGTTTTAATTTTGTAAAAGCCAATTTTGATGATATTAATAACTTCCTGAACTCTCATAATTTTTCAATTTCTAATTTAAATGATTCAGTTAATAACTTCTATGGAATTATTCGGTCTTCTATTTCTCAATTTGTTCCTCTTGTAGTTGATACAACGAATTATTAAACCAGAGTGGGCGGTTTAATAAAAATCTTAAAACATTAATAAGTAAAAAAAATAAAGCTTGGCGTAAATTTCTTAAAAGTAACCCAATTATAACGTTTTTCTGACTCTGTTTAATGATTAAAACTTTTTTCTGACTCTGTTTTATGAATTTAAATTATTGACTGATAATCTTTATTCAAATTATGTTTGTAACATGTCATTGAATATTAAAGCCAATCCAAAACAGTTTTGGAATTTGTAAACTCTAAAAAAAAAAGTGATCAATACCCAGGTTTTTTTGATTATAAAAATTCTGTTAGTAATGAATCCAAAATTATTTTTCCAAGAATTTTTTTCTTCTAGTTACTCTACTTCAAAATTTTCCGAAAACTACACTTACTAATATTAATATATATATATATAAATGGCTCTACGAGATTCTAGAGTCTCCGGCCAACTTCATATAATTTCTCCATTGATCTCTATCCTGGGCAGCTGTTCTCCATAAGCCTGGCAAACCCAAATTTCGATAGTCCTATTCGACTCCTTCTTTCCATCTTAGTTTTGGTCTGCCTCTGCTACGTACGCCATATGGGTTGGATTCAAAAACCATCCTCACCGGACAATTTTTTTCCCTTCTTACAACATGTCCTAGCCAACGCAGTCTTTGTTTTTTACTCTCCTGACTAGGTTTAAATTGTCGTAGAGTGCGAACAGTTCTTGGTTATATCTATGTCTTCAATACACATTTATATTTACAGGACCAAAGATCTTTCGTAGGATTTTCCTCTCAAATGCGTCTAACAAATTTTCATCGTTTTCCGACATTGTCCATGATTCTGAGCCATAAAGCAATACTAGAACAATAAGGGTGTTGTACAGCGTTATCTTCGTTTTATAGCTGATATATTTGGATTTCATTTGTTTGGTTAACCCGAAATAGCATCTGTTCGCTAGAAGAATCCTACGTTTGATTTCTTGGCTGAAGTTATCGCCATCATCCGTTTGGGCTGTTTTGAAAAAGATTGTTCCACTAGTTTCAATACCAGCATCGCGCACAACTTTTTCCAATGCAATATTAAATAAATTACAGGAAATTGCGTCACCTTGTCTACAGCCTTTGTGAGTTTGGAAGCTGCTGGAGGTACGATTATCTATTTTAACAGCACACAATGTACAGGCCAAGGACATTCTACATAAATTGACCAGTTTTGGCGGAAAATTTAGCTCAGTCATGGCCTGAAGAGCTCGTTCCTTCCGATTGTATCATATGACGCTTTAAAATCTATGAATAGATGATGAGTTGTTATGTTGAACTCATGACACTTTTCCATAATCTGGCGCAATGTGAAGATTTGATCGGCAGTTGACTTTCCAGATCTGAAACCACACTGGTAGTTGCCGATATTTTGTTCTATAAATGATTTCAATCTGTCACATATGATACTAGACAGAATTTTATAAGCCACATTCAGAGCACTGATACCTCGATAATTACTGCATTTTTGGCGATCTCCTTTTTTAAAAATGGGACATATAATGCTAGCGTTCCACTCGGTGGGCATACTTTTATCAACCCAAATTTTCACCATTATTTGGTGCATGTGCACACTCAGTTCGCTACCGCCATATTTAAAAAGCTCTGCGGGTAATCTGTCAGGTGCTTTGTTGTTTTTTAGGCGTTTTATTGAGTTTTGAACTTCTTCCAAAGTCGGTGTTGGCTCGTCATGATGATTGAGTGGTATATTATGGGGAGTAGGTGCTGGTGGATTCAGTGAATTGTGAATTCAGGAGTCTCCAGCCAGCATTTCCGAAAAGCTCTCTGACCATCTTTGAAGAATACCATCTTGGTGTGTTATAAGATTTCCCTGTTTATCCGTGCAGGCACTGATCCTAGGCATAAAACCTTGAGTTTGAGATTTTACACTCATAAAGAATTTTTTGGAATATTAATATAGGCTCTAATATGGTATTTAATTACCTAAATAAAATTGATGATAATTCTAATCCTGGACTTGATGGTATCCCTAACTTATTTTTAAAAAACTGCGCTGCCTCTTTGGCTGGCCCACTTTATTTAATTTCCACCATATTTAATTGCTCATTAGCTACTGGGTGTAATATATTTGTAATATATTTGTATAAAGCATATAAATATGTATCATATGTTTTACTATATGTGTTATATTGTATCACATTATTTGTTATACTGCTATATTGTTATATACATGTTCTACTACTACTTTTATTACACAGATCTTAAGTTACATTTTATAATAAATTATTAAGATCAGTCTTAAAACTAAAGTCGTTGGTTTCATTTCATTATAACTAAACATGGTGTCAGGAGTAAATTAAATTTAATATATTATATGTATTTAATTTATAAATTTAAAATAAAAAAGCAAATCAGAGTCAAAATAAAATTTTTTTTTAAATTCGGTCAAGCAAGTCTTCATCAAAAAAAAAAAAAAAATTAAGTCAACATAATATATATACGAGAAGATAAAGTCAACAAGTGATGAAAAAAACCAAGGGTTTTTAAAAAAGCACATTTTCAAATTTATATTGTATTACATACTGAGTTTAACTTTGGAAATATTTACTTGGAAATACTTACTGCTTACTTATAAAATTTACTGCTAACAGCAACAAATTTTATAAGTATAATTTAAATTTTAATTTAAAGTTGTTATAGCCCTTCAATGGGGAAGGGTAACTTCACCTAACTCCTCCCTCCATCCCCCTTCATTTTTTTAGGTTCTAGGAATTTTGCAAAAATTGAGTTTTATATAATGGTAAATTTTAGTACCGTATGGCAACCCTATACATTTAAGCGACATATTTTTGTAAAGCCTACAAAAGCAGCTCTCTTCTATCGTTCTTTTATTGAAAATAAACCTAACAGAACTCTTGTTATATGAATTTAAAAATAGGGCTTTTTTGGAATTTGCAGAGGCTGTAGCTTTGTCACCCTTCAAAATTAAGAAAAACCTTTGACACATGTTGAAATATAAATATAGAGCTTTGAATTTTGTATATCACTAAAAAAAAATTTGGACAATACCCTAATACTCCAAATCTAAATAAAACTTGGAAGATTTGGATTCAAAAATTTGATTTATATTAGCAATGGATATGAATAGTGAAAATGATGACAGAAAAATTACCATCTTACTGCATTGCCTTGGCGAATCAGGACTAAAAAATTTTAATACTTTTAAAAATAAACAAAATTCAATAATGTCAAAACTGAGTCCAACGAATATTTTCAACCCACGAAGAATATTATTTACCAAAGGTATAAGTTTTTATCTTTAAAATAAAAAACCTGCTGAGTCACTCGACTTATTTTTAACACATTTAAAAGAGGCGGTTAAATTAGGCGAGTATTCGGGAGACGAGTCGGCTATGGTCCGAGATGTATTTCTAATAGGACTTTATGACTATAAATTAAGGAGAAAATTGTTAGAAGTGGATGATTTAACGCTCGAACAGGCCGAAAAAAAGGCCACATTTCACGTAATTAGCGAAGGTCAAGCTAAAGAAATGTCTAAACATAATGGAATGTCAATAGAAAACCCTATTAATATCATTAAAAAACCATTTAACACACACAGTAAAACTCGAACTTACCAAACTTTTCAGTCAAATCAGTCATTAAATAGTCATTACAAAAATAAAAACCAAAAAAGGAAATCCACACCATGCCAAAATTGTGGACAACTAGAGCACAGAACAAAATGTCCAGCTCCAGAAAAAACAGAAAATTCTGAAGATTTTTTTATTGGTGTAATTAAGATAAATAAATTTGAAGAAAAACCAAATATTAATTTAAAAATATGTAAAAAAAATTTTTCAATTCAAATAATTTTTTTTTAGGAAAGAATTTGTAGTAAACAATGAAAGAATTAAAGTTGAATTAGATACAGGAGCAGAGGCAAATGTGATGCCAAAAAGAACTTTTGATTTAATTTATTTCAACAAAATTTTTAAACTGAAAAAGGTTACAGGAATTTTAACTGCTTTTGGAGGATCAAAAATTCAATTTTTAGGCAAAAGTATAATTACAGGACTAATTGAAAACCGTAAGTTCTCTTTTAATTTTATTATTGTAAATGAAGAGGTTAATACTATACTGGGAAAGCCAGACCTTATAAAAAATAATCTAGTTGTTGTCCGTCCATTAATCAAATTAAAACATCTAATAATGAATTAATAACTAATATAAAAGATAATTATAAAAATTTATTCGAAAGTCTTGGATGCATTCCTGGCCTAATTAGTCTCAAAGTAGTTAAGGATGATTACCTGTTATTGATCCTATGAGAAAAATACCCTATAAATTATATGATAGATTTAAAGAAGAATTATGTCGCATGGAAAAAGCAAATGTAATTTGTCGTGTAACTCATCCAACAGAATGGGTAAACTCGGTTGTTTTAGTTGAAAAACAAAATAAATCTTTGCGAGTATGTTTAGATCCGCGAAATTTAAATAAAACATTACAACGCGAATACTATCCAATATTAGACTTGGAATATATTAAATCTAAATTAGTAGGTTCTAAATATTTTTCAAAACTAGATGCCAGCACTGGTTTCTGGATGTTGAAATTAGACGAGCCAAGCTCAGATCTATGCACATTTCAAACACCATTTGGTAGATACAAATTTATACGAGTGCCATATGGACTTAATGTAGCTCCAGAAATTTTTCATCGTATTATAACTGAATTATTTCACGGTTTAAATGTTATAACTTATATAGACGATATTTTAATTTATGCTAAAACAGTTACAGAATACAATAAAAGTTTGGAAAAGGTTTTCGATAAAGCTAGTTCAGTTAATTTGAAATTTAATACAGAAAAGTGTCAATTTGGAGTGAGCGAAATAAAATTTTTCGGACATATTTTTAATTGTGATGGTATAAAACCAGATATGACCAGAGTAGATGCAATTATAAAAATGCCGGCACCAAAATGCGTAAAAGATTTACAAAGATTTTTAGGAATAATTAATTACTTTGGTCCGTTTATTCAAAATCTATCAGAAAAGTCAGTATCTTTAAGGAATCTTTTAAAGAAAAATGTAGAATTCCAATGGAATTCTTCTCATGAATCGGTTTTTAAAGAATTAAAAAAGTGTATAATAAATCCTCCTTGCCTAAGTTATTATGACGGTTCCAAAACTTTAGTCCTAGCATGTGATGCGTCTCAATTTGCGGTTGGAGCGGTTTTACTACAAGAAAACCGTCCATTAGCATTCGCCTCTAAGACGTTAACTAACTGCCAATAAAACTGCGCTCAGATCGAAAAAGAGCTCTATGCAATAGTCTTTGGAGTGCCAAATTTTCACAATTTTATATATGGTCAGACTGTTACAGTTCCGACTGACCATAAACCACTAATATCAATTTTGAAGAAGTCATTATGCAATGTTCCACCGCGATTGCAGAGAATGATAATGTCATTACGGGGTTATGATCTTGATGTAAAACATAAACCTGGAAAAGATTTAGTGGTGGCGGATGCCTTATCCAAAGCACCACTAGATATAAAAGAGAAAATTCTGTTGATCAAAACATTAAAAGACATACAATTTTTTTCATATCAAATTTATGTGTTTCAAAAATGATGTTAAAACGAATTAAAAATGAAGTGGATAAAGATAAACAACTCAATAAATTGAAATCATTAATTAGATTAGGGTGGCCAGATAGTAAACATAAACTTCTGGAGTATGTCCAATTTTTTTGGAAATTTAAAGCTGAGTTGTTTGAAATTGATGATATTCTTTTTAAAAATAATTTGCTTTATATTCCAGAATCCTTAAGACAAAAAATATTAAAAATGATACATGAAGGGCACTTCGGTATTCAAAAATGCAAAAACCGTGCAAGAACATTGGTATATTGGCCAATACTGGGTAGTGACATATTTGAATTTAATAAAGAATTATACTTGTTTTCAAAACCACTTTTGCGAGGCATGGAATTTCTGTTAAATTGGTGTCCGACAATGGTCCTCCATTTACATCGAACCAATTCAAAAAGTTTTTATTTGATTGGGGTGTTGAGCATGTAACGAGCAGTCCCCACTACCCCCAATCCAATGGCTTAGCTGAAAGATCTATACAAACGGTCAAGAAAATGCTTAATAAATGGTCTTTATCAAATACTGATCCTTACTTAGGTCTGTTGAATCTAAGAACAAGCACTCATATAGGGTACTCGCCTTCTCAGTTGCTAATGTCACGCAACTTGAGAACTAGAATTCCTATGACAAAAGAATATCTAAAGCCAAAAATAGTAGACGATATCCAATATAGAAATAGTATACGATATCCAATATAGAAATATGTTAAAAAATTATCAAGAAAAAATGGTTCAAAGTTACAATAAAAGGGCTACCATCAGAAAAGATGTAGAACTAAATACCCCCATATTGTTCAAAAAATTTCCAAATGATAAATTTTGGAGAAGAGGAAAGGTAGTACAGAAATCGGATGAGTCCGGATCAGTAATTGTAGAGGATGAAAAAGGAAATAGATTTCGAAGAAATGAAATTCATACAAGATTAGATAAACTGGACAAAAAATTACGGACAGGTAAAACTTATAAATAAAATTTTGTATATGTATGTATGTACATTATATAATACTAGTAAAAAAGACTGTCGGACGACAGGTATAATTTTAATTTCTCTTTTTATATTTATTCTTTTTTCCTGCTATTGCGCAGGAATATTAAGTTAACATTATAATAGTTTGTTTTAGTTTTGTAAGTGATAATAAAATAGAAGTATGCATACTAAAGTGTAAACAATTTCTTTGTACGTTTTTATTACAATTTTCTGTATCTACCTGTTAACAGATTTCTCATACGTTTTGAATTTTTTTTTCTGTTCATAATTTACATTTTATCAGTTTTATTTTTTCTTTCTCTTTTGTATGTAAGTATTTGTAATTAGAAGTATGTTACATGTGTGAATATTTTTTCTTTCTCTTTTGTATGTAAGTATTTGCAATTAGAAGTATATTACATGTGTGAATAACACTTAACATTAACATATTGCAACAGTAGCAGCGTCTTTTATTATATTTATAAAAAATAAAAACTACAAATTAAAGTTAGTTATTAGTTCTGTAAGTGTATTTAAATAAAAGTATACATACTGAAATGTAAAAAATTTCTTTAAACGTTTTTATTATAATTTTCTATATCTATCTGTTAACAGATTTCTTATACGTTTTGATTTTTTTTTCTTTCTTCTGTTCATAATTTACATTTATCAGTCTCATTTTTTTCTTTCTCTTTTGAATGTAAGTATTCGTAAGTAGAAGTATTTTACATGTGTGAATAACACTTAACATAACATAGGGCACGTTGGTCAGCAGCAGCAGCAGCAGTTTGTCTTTTATTATATTTAGATTATGTCGGAATAATTCAATTTTGTAACATTTGTAACTCATCATCACATTTGTCTCTTCGAAAAAAAAAAGAAAAATAATAAGTAAAAAATAAAATAAATAAAAATCATTGCATAATGACTTCTTAAAAATTGATATTAGTGGTTTATGGTCAGTCTGAACTGTAACAGTCTGAACATATATAAATTTGTGAAATTTTGACACTCCAAAAACTATTGCATAGTTGGTTAACATCTTAGAGGCGAATGTTAATGGACGGTTTTCTTGTAGTAAAACCACTCCAACCGCAAATTGAGACGCATCACATGCTAGGACTAAAGTTTTGGAACCGTCATAATAATTTAGGCAAGGAGGATTTATTATACACTTTTTTAATTATTTAAAAACCGATTCATGAGAAGAATTCCATTGGAATTCTACATTTTTCTTTAAAAGATTCCTTAAAGATACTGACTTTTCTGATAGATTTTGAATAAACGGACCAAAGTAATTAATTATTCCTAAAAATCTTTGTAAATCTTTTACGCATTTTGGTGCCGGCATTTTTATAATTGCATCTACTCTGGTCATATCTGGTTTTATACCATCACAATTAAAAATATGTCCGAAAAATTTTATTTCGCTCACTCCAAATTGACTGAACTAGCTTTAAATTTCAAATTAACTGAACTAGCTTTATCGAAAACCTTTTCCAAAATTTTATTGTATTCTGTAACTGTTTTAGCATAAATTAAAATATCGTCTATATAAGTTATAACATTTAAACCGTGAAATAATTCAGTTATAATACGATGAAAAATTTCTGGAGCTACATTAAGTCCATATGGCACTCGTATAAATTTGTATCTACCAAATGGTGTTTGAAATGTGCATAGATCTGAGCTTGGCTCGTCTAATTTCAACATCCAGAAACCACTGTTGGCATCTAGTTTTGAAAAATACTTAGAACCTACTAATTTAGATTTAATATATTCCAAGTCTAATATTGGATAGTGTTCGCGTTGTAATGCTTTATTTAAATTTCGCGGATCTAAACATACTCGCAAAGATTTATTTTGTTTTTCAACTAAAACAACCGAATTTACCCATTCTGCTGGATGAGTTACACGACAAATTACATTTGCTTTTTCCATGCGACATAATTCTTCTTTAAATCTATCATATAATTTATAGGGTATTTTTCTCATAGGATCAATAACAGGTAATCATCCTTAACTACTTTGAGACTAATTAGGCCAGGAATGCATCCAAGACTTTCGAATAAATTTTTATAATTATCTTTTATATTAGTTATTAATTCATTATTAGATGTTTTAATTTGATTAATGGACGGACAACAAACTAGATTATTTTTTATAAGGTGTGGCTTTCCCAGTATAGTATTAACCTCTTCATTTACAATAATAAAATTAAAAGAGAACTTACGGTTTTCAATTAGTCCTGTAATTATACTTTTGCCTAAAAATTGAATTTTTGATCCTCCAAAAGCAGTTAAAATTCCTGTAACCTTTTTCAGTTTAAAAATTTTGTTGAAATTAATTAAATCAAAAGTTCTTTTTGACATCACATTTGCCTCAGCTCCTGTATCTAATTCAACTTTAATTCGTTCATTATTTACTACAAATTCTTTCCTAAAAAAAAAATTATTTGAATTGAAAAATTTGTTTTTATATATTTTTAAATTAATATTTGGTTTTCTTCAAATTTATTTATCTTAATTACACCAATAAAAAAATCTTCAGAATTTTCTGTTTTTCCTAACGCGTTAACAGATTTTAATTTGCTTCTGCAGAATTTGGCAAATTGGTTGAAACCTTTGCAATTATGACAGTGCTTTCCTACAGCTGGACATTTTGTTCTGTGCTCTAGTTGTCCACAATTTTGGCATGGTGTGGATTTCCTTTTTTGGTTTTTATTTTTGTAATGACAATTTAATGACTGATTTTACTGAAAAGTTTGGTAAGTTTGAGTTTTACTGTGACTGTTAAATGGTTTTTTAATGATATTAGTAGGGGTTTCTATTGACATTCCATTAAGTTTAGACATTTTTTTAGCTTGACCTTCGCTAATTACGTGAAATTTGGCCTTTTTTTTCGGCCTTTTCGAGCGTTAAATCATCCACTTCTAACAATTTTCTCCTTAATTTATCGTCATAAAGTCCTATTAGAAATACATCTCGGACCATAGCCGACTCGTCTCCCGAATACTCGCATAATTTACCTGCCTCTTTTAAATGTTTTAAAAATAAGTCGAGTGACTCAGCAGGTTTTTGTTTTAAAGATAAAAACTTATATCTTTGGTAAATAATATTCTTCTTGGGTTCAAAATATTCGTTGAACTCAGTTTTGACATCATTGAATTTTGTTTTATTTTTAAAAGTATTGAAAATGTTTATTCCTGATTCCCCAAGGCAATGCAGTAAGATGGCAATTTTTCTGTCATCATTTTCACTATTCATATCCATTGCTGTAAGATATAAATCAAATTTTTGAATCCAAATCTTCCAAGTTTTATTTAGATTTGGAGTATTAAAATCCATATTTGAGGGCGGTTTGAACAAATTTTCCATGTTTCCTTTTGATGATGACGCGCTTTTTTCCGTTTTTACCATGTGGTTTTCGTTTTATTAATTGTGACCTTTTTGACCTTTTTCTTTGACCATCTTCTCGATTATATATTATTTGATTTTGTTTTTTTTTTTAAATTTTTAAATTAAATACATATAATATATTAAATTTAATTTACACCTGACACCATGTATAGTTATAATGAAATGAAACCAACGATTTTAGTTTTAAGACTGGTCTTAATAATTTATTATAAAATGTAACTTATGATCTGTGTAATAAAAGTAGTTTTGTTTTCTCATCTATTTGGAAAAGTGCTCTTATTAGACCTACTCTTAAGAAAGATCATAAAAATGACATTACTAATTATCGGCCGATAGCAAAATTAACCTCGATTCCAAAACTTTTTGAATTAATCGTTTTCGATTCTATTTATGATCACTGCGTCATCTTTTTATCGCCGTATCAACATGGCTTTGTGAAAGATAAGTCAACTGTTACTAATCTTATTGAGGCAGCATCAATTTTTCTTAAAAATATGAAGGATGGCTTTCAAACTGATGTAATTTACACCGACTTTAGTAAAGCATTTGATCCTCTTCCTCATAATATTATTATCTTTAAATTAAGAAAATTAGGTTTTCCCACATACTTTATAAATTGGATTTCCTCATATCTTTCAGATCGTAGCTATTCAATTCTACTTAGATCTATAATTTCGACCCCATTCTTGGCTCTCACTGGGATTCCTCGGTGTAGTCATCTAGGCTCTTTATTGTTTATTAATTTGATATATTGCATTACTTCTTTAATTTACAACAGTCACATTAAAATATATGCCGATGATATGAATATTTAAAAAAAAATTAAATCATTAGATGATTCGTTAGCTTTACAAGATGATTTAAATCGTTTTCATAACTGGTGTATTAATAATAACCTTCTTCTAAACATAAATAAATGTGCTTTTATTTCTTTTACAAGTCGTTTAAATCATACACATACTTATTCTTTTAATAACCAAACTATTCTATCTGTTGCTTTAATTAAAGATTTGGAAGTATTTTTGGATAGTAAACTATTATTTCAACTTCTTTATACATGAAATAAAACAAATTCTATGCTGGGTTTTATCAAGCGTTGGGCAAGAGAATTTGAAGACCCCCATGTTTTTAATTCTCCTTATGTCCATGTTAATAGAATTGAATCTGTCCTAAAGAAATTTCATAAATTTTCTCTTCGTCATCTGCCTTGGGAAGATCCGAATGAGTATTGGCTTAATTTATTAAATGTAAACACTCTCGAAAAACGTCGAGCAGTTGCCGATATAATATTTTTAACAGAACTACTTAAAGGCAGTATTGTTTCTACGGAATTACTTGACAGGGTAGTCTTTTGTCCAGTTTCTAGATTAAGAACACATAACATGTTTTATTCCCAAAATCGAACTAATTATGGTAAATTTGAACCTCTTAACAGGATGATGGCTTTATGTAATAAATATAAATACATTATTAACCTTCAACTAACCAAATTAACTTTAAAGAAAGATTTATATTGGCATCGTTCAAATTTTGGGTGTATCTTAAGTTTTTTATTTATTTCTGCTTATTGTTTATATTAAATTTAAACTTAAATTTGTTTAATAATTTTTTTTATTGTTAAACTTTTAATTACTTCTTTAAATGTTTTTTAAATGATTTTTAATTGATTTTTCCTTTCTTTTTTTTTTTTGTATGATTGTTTAATATAAATTTTGCATTAATTAGTATTGTAATATTCAATTCTTTTTATTTTGCTATTTCCCTTTGTTAGTTTTAAGTAATAATTGTAACGTGTTTGAGTTAAGCATGAGTCAAATAAAATTACTAAATTTTTCAGATATAATTAACAATTTTTTCTACAGTTATGATATACCTAGAGGGTTAACAAGCATATAATAGTTAAAGCACAAATAATGAAATAGAAATATGTAAATGTGTCAGTTTCATAAAGAAACATGCAATATTTAGTTAATTAATGAAAAATGAAGTAAGTGGAAATAATGATATAGGTTGTTAAACTGAAATTTTTGTTAAATCAAGTTTTATACATCGTTCTCTAAGTATTTTTCTTTAAATTTTAAAAAATATAACAAAATTTTATATAAAAATTATTTTTGTTTTAAAAATTTTTAAGAATTTTTTATTCTGCCGATACCTGCCGATACTAAAGAAAAATATTTATGAGATAAAATTTTTAAAAAGCGTTCAGTTTTTAGACGTAACATCGGCATTTATACAAGAAAGAAATATCCATATAAAAATTATCATATTTAGATTATTTTAAAATTGTATCACACATTCGAGACACTCGGTATGAAAGTTGAGTTTTTTCTCAAAATTTGAATATTTACATATACTTAAATAAATTATTAAAAAATTTTAATATGACGAACATAACAAAAAAACTAATCGCATGTTGCTGCTTCCCAATTTTAGGGTATCAAATTTTTTACTTGTGAATTTCAAGACTAAATTTTTGAATTTCAAAAAACTTGATACAAAATAAAAATTTTAATTTTGATATATTTTTATAATGCACAAAAATATAATAATCTAACTATTAATCAAAATAACTATAAACAAGTAAAGAAACAGTCAATCGGTGCAACCGACTTAGAAATACCCTACACCTATTTGGTTCAAATTAAAAGGGAAGTTACTAAGTCATTTTAAAACCATAAAAGCTTTTATTAGTTTGATCTTAAGACATGGCTAACCAAATTATCTTTATAGTACTAAACAACATTTTCTAACTACTTTATCTATTCAAAAATATTACAAATTCTTACTAATATATCAATTTAAAAATATTAAAAAACAAAAAAACTTGAAATAAATGAAAATATATTTATTTCAATCAATTACAAAAGTTAAAAAATTTAAATTATTAAATTTTGTGATAGAAAGCTAATCAAAGCATAATATATTTAATAATTCAAATTTTTCAAATCCATCAAAAGCTTCTATAATCCGAACTCATTGACTAAACTCGAGCAGAACCTATTCTCATGATACTTTCATTACTAGTAACCTACAGTTTAAATTTCTTCAAAATAGCGGCATAATTTTTTGAGTTATGCTATTTTTAAGATATATGTTTGTTAGCCCTTGAACTTTTCAAAGGTTCCAGAATCCGAGCCCTTGGGCAGATTTCGCCTTTATATAGTCCGCGCTGTACTTTAAGCAATAGTTAACCCTTGTACACAATTTGAACGTTCTATCTTAATTTTAAGTTACTATTTTTAATAATTTCGATTATAAATTTTTAAAACTTAAGAGGTCTAAGAGGGATACTGAACCACCACTCCAATTGATCCCAAATTAGGGGGACACGCAAGGGATAGTAAAGAACACCCTTGTGCCAAATTTCAAGCTTCCACATTTTTTTAAGTTGTTATCTTTATTAATTTAAAAGATATGCTTTAAGGTCTTCGGAAATGTATGGCTGGTCCTCGACCCACTACTACAATGGGGCCCAAATTTCAAAGACATTTAGGAAATAGGAAGGGACACCCTGATACCAAATTTGGAGGTTCTGTCTTCATTGGTTTCGGAATTATGCTCGTTTGGCCTAAATTCGATCTAAAAGTTCTAAGTTCCGAATTCATTGTCCAATCCTCACCGTACGTAATCACCGCCGTAGTTTCATTACCAATAACCTACAGCACAAACTTGATGAAGAAAGCGTCATTAGTTGTTGAGTTATTGTGATTTTTTATATATGATCGTTAGCCCTTCGATCGATTAAAAGGTCCAGAATCCGAACCCTTGGGCTGATTTCGTCCTTATACAGTCCGCGCTGTACTTATAGTACTAGTTAACCCTTGCACACAATTTGAACGGTCTATCTTAATTTTAAGTAACTATTTTTTAGTAATTTTGATTATAAGCTTTTAAAACTTGGGAGGTCTGAGATGGGTACTGAACCACCACTCCAATTGATCCCAAATTAAGGGAACATGCAAGAGATAGTAAAGAACACCCTTGTGGCATATTGGAAGCTTCTACATTTTTTCAAGTTGCTATCTTTATTAATTTTAAAGATATGCTTTAAGGTCGTCAGAAATGTGTGGCTGGTCCTCGACCCACAACTCCAATGGGCCCAAAGTTCCAAGACACTTAGGAAATAGGAAGGGACACCCTGGTACCAAATTTGGAGGTTCTAGCTTCATTGGTTTCGGAATTATGAACCCATGGTCCAATCCCGACCTTACGCAATCCCCGAAGTAGCTTCATTACCAGTAACCTACAGCACAAATTTGATGAAGATAGCGTCATTAATTGTTAAGTTATCGTGATTTTTTATATATGTTCGTTAGCCCTTCGATCGATTAAAAGGTCCAGAATCCGAACCCATGGGCCGATTTCGGCCATATGCAATCCCCGCCGTACTTTCAGTCCTAGTAACCTACAGTTAAAATTTCATCAAGATAGCTCCATTATTTTTTGAGTTATCGTACCTACGGACGGACGGACGGACATGGCTATATCGACTCAGGCGGTCACGCTGATCACAAATATATATACTTTTCCATATCTAGCTCGCTTCCTTTAGGTGCTTACAAACACCATACCAAAGTTAATATACCCCTTTACCTATTCTATAGGTGTAGGGTATAAAAATATAAGAAAACAATATAAGTTATTTTTCATATAAAAATAAACATAAACAGTAAATGCGGTAATTTTTAAAGTAACATGATCAACAGCAATTAAGTGACACCACATAAAGCTATAATTTTTTTTTTTTATTCTATTTTTAATTTAATTTCAGATAATTTTACAGTAATATATAAAATTATGTATAAGAAATTAAGTAATTCTTAAACTACAGCTGATAACTAACATTTAATAACTTAAGATTTTTTACAATTTTTCTAATTTCCAGATTTTTTTTTGTTATGTTTTTGTTTTTTAATTTTCAAATTTTAAAGATTAATTTCTAAGATTTTTTACAAATTTTCTAAGTTTTTTAACTTTTAAATCATAATATTTAATCGGCTTATTTTTTCCCATACAAATATAAACATCCTTTTTTAGAACAAACTATTTGACCAATTTTAATGAAACAACAACCAAAAGAAAGGTTTTTTTTGTTTTCATAGGACAATGATATTTTTTTTAGAATATTGCGTTTTTTCAGGTGAAAATCCGTCTTTAATTTAACGTAAATTTGAATTTAACGGTCACGCTTTTAAAAGTTGAGGCTTATGGCTCTAATATTATGCGCCGACTTTCTGTGTAAATGTAATTCATTTTCGGTTTTAACTCGCAGCTAAATCTAAATCAAAAGATTATAGGCGCCGACTTAAGTATATCTTTCGTTTTTTTGTTTAGTTCAAATATTCAATGAACAAGGAGATTAAAATTTTTTTTTTGTTTTTGTTTTTTCTTTATCCTAAAAAGTGAACGAAAAAAATGATTTCTTTTCAAAATGAAAGCAATACATTTGGTTTATACAGTAGTTTTCATTTATAACGAACTCGGTTCAATTTTAATTATAATAAACGTAACACTTTTTGCCAATGAATTAAATTTTACCTAAAAATGTAAGTTGTTTATTACATTTATATTTCTTTTATTTAAACTTATTATATCTAATAATGTTGCTTGGTGATTATTTTAGTATTTTTATATATATTTTTGAATATAAAAAAAAATCATAATAACGCATCAAAAATACAAAAAAAATTTCATTACAAGAAAAAGCATATATACATCTATAAACATAGAGCTGAGGCTGACACATCAAATAAAAATCTAGCAAATGAGTTCAAAGTGCCCATTCTAGAATTAGGAATTAGCACAATCTACAATGTTCAATTCTTATACTAATTTTTCAAAATTCACAGCATTCTTTTAAAACGACATTTCTTTATTACGACGAATATTTTCTGTCTCTTCATGGTCGTTATAAGCGAGCTTTACTGTATTTTTTTTTTTTTGCTATATGTTTGCAGAAACAAAAAAATTACATTTCTTAGGAAAAATTATGTGTTCATTAGGAATCAACCAGAATAAATGCATACGGCGTGCAGTTTCTGTCAAAAAATTTTGAAATAAGTAGGTATGTTATGTACTGTACTTCGGAATTTAAAATTTGACAAAGCGTATAAAAATATTGTAATTGTTTTTTCTGATGTTGCTACGATTAAGTTTTCAAAATAAAATATTTTAAAATAATATTTTTTTTTAAAAAACAAACATTCCAAATAATTGAAAATACCTGGAATATGTTCGCAAATAAAACTAAAAAATAATCTTCAACTGAAATAAAAACTGACGCATAATTTCTGTCAAAAAATTTACAAATAAATAGGTACATGAATTCACATGAGAGCTGTTCGAAATGAAAGCAATACATTTGGTTTATACAGTAGTTTTCATTTATAACGAAGTCGGTTCAATTTTAATTATAATAAACTTTACACTTTTTGATAAAGAATTAAATTTTACCTAAAAATGTATTTTTTTTATTACATTGATATTTCTTTTATTTAAACTTATTATATCTAATAATCTTGCTTGGCGATTAATTAAGTGTTTTTTATTTAGTTTTGAATATAAAAACAATCATAATAACGCATCAAAAATACAAAAAAAAATTCAATAGAAGAAAAAGCACTATACATAGGCTTAACATTTTATTTGAGACACATCAAATAAAATTTTAGCAAATGAGTTCAAAGTGTCCATTCTAGAATCAGCACATTCTACAATGTTCAAGTTTTATACTAATTTTTCAAAATTCACAGCATTCTTTTAAAACGACATTCGTTTATTACGACGAATATTTTCAGTCCCATAATGGTCGTTATAACCGAAAAGTACTGTATTTTGTTTTTGTTTGCAATTTATTGTAATACAGTAGGTACTAAAAAAAAATTTTTTTGTAAATCGTAAATTGTGGTTGCTTTTTGTTGAGTGTTATTAAATATGCAGAAACTTAAAAAAAAAATAATATTTCTAAGAAAAATGATTTGTTTCTTATGGATCAGCCAAAATCAGCATGTACGGCATTCAGTTTCTGTCAAAAAATTTTGAAATAATTAGTTACGTAAAAAAATTTAGATGAAAGCATACGCGACGTTTTAAATTTTAAATTTTAAAATTTAAAAATTGGCAAAGTGTATAAAAATACATATTGTAATTGTTTTTTCTTATGCTTAAAATAACATTTTTTTTTAAATAATTTGGTTTAAAACATATAAATATTCAAATAAATTAAAAATACTTACAGTAAATATGTTTGCAAAACTAAAAAAATTATGTTTCTCAAAAAAAGTTATTTGTTCCTTAGGTCCTAACCTAAATAAAAGCGCGCAGCGTATAATTTCTGTCAAAAAATTGTGAAATAAATAGGTTCATAAATTTACATTAGAGCAGCGAAAATACGCGTAACGCAATGTACTGTATCTCGGATTTTTAAAATTTACAAATATTGACAAAATGTATAAAAATATTATTATTGGTTTTTCTTATATTTCTAATATTATGTTTTAAAAATAATATTTTTTTTACAATAATTTTTATTAAAAAATATCTTATATTCAAAATACCTTTAATATTTTTTTTTTATTTTTTTTTTTTTTTATTTTTACGTAGGTTGGAATGGAATCTTCAAAAGACACAATGAGCCCCGTAGCTTGACATTGCGTGTGGGATTCTTACCCACTAAACCACACCTTTCCTCTATTGCGATCTGGAACCTCTGAATAACATCTCTATTACTCTTTTTGCTGCATCCCCATAGCTGGATGCCATATGACCATACTGGTTTCAATATTTGTTTATAGAGCAGAAG
This sequence comes from Dolichopus griseipennis, assembly GCA_963082915.1. NCBI lineage: Eukaryota > Metazoa > Arthropoda > Insecta > Diptera > Dolichopodidae > Dolichopus > Dolichopus griseipennis. The sequence goes on along the minus strand of OY720441.1, from coordinate 253,482,025 downwards.
TTTGTTTTGTATTGTCAAGGTAGAATGCTTACCTATGAGCCAGTACATTTTTCTATAACGGATTTGTAACTCTTCCTTCTTGTTTTTGATGTGGGCTTTCCAGCGAAGCTTCGCATCTAATGTCATACCAAGATATTTGGCAGTATTTGAATAAGGTATTTCTTGACCATTTATATATACTGGTTTATGGTCAATTTTTTTATTTGTGAAATCCACATGAATTGACTTACCTTCATTTAATTTTAGCCTCCACCTTTTAGTATAATTTTGGATTTTTGTCATAGCTCTCTGCAGTTTTTCTGTAGATTCTTCATTATTTTCTCCGACAGCCAAAACCGCTGTATCATCAGCAAACGTCGCAATTATATTATTTTCAAGTGCAGGAAAATCACAAGTATACAACAGATACAGTATTGGACCGAGTACACTTCCTTGAGGAATTCCAGCACTGATTTCTTTAAGATCGGAATATTCTCCTTCTTGTTTTATGTAGAAGTATCTGTCTGATAGATAGCTTTCTATCATTTCCGAATGCTCTTTTGGAAGGATTGTTCTCAGTTTACAATTCAATCCCTTGTGCCACACCTTATCGAATGCCTGAGTCACATCCAAAAAGATTGCTGAACAGACTTTCTTCTCCTCTAAAGCTTTTTCAATAGTGTTTGTTATTCTGTGTACCTGGTCTATTGTTGCATGTTTTTCTCTAAAGCCGAATTGGTGGTCCGGAATTAGATTCTTCCTTTCAATAATCGGTTTTAGTCTTCTCAAATAAATTTTTTCAAATAGTTTTGACATTATAGGTAGCAATGAGATTGGTCTATAAGACGTTATCTCATTTGGTGGTTTTCCTGCTTTGGGTATCATAATGACCTCGGCCACTTTCCACAATTTCGGCACATATTTCAGCCTGAATGCAGCATTTATAAGATTTGTTATTTTAACTATTGCCTTCTCTGGTAGCTGCTTCAGAATTTGTCCGGTTATTAAATCATATCCCGGAGCTTTTTTAGATTTAATGTTGTTTTTAATTTCTTTTTTCACTTCAGCTGGATTTGTTAATGCGATTTCCTCTTGCTCTTGAATTTGTTCTACATCTAGATCTTCCTCTTCTTCACCAGTGTTTACTTGAAATATCTTTTCTAGGTGTTCCGCAAATAATTTGGCCTTTTCTTTATTATCTCTCGCCCACTTTCCGTCCAGTTTTCTAATTGGAGGAATAGCTGCAATAGGTTTTTTCAGATTTTTAGCTGCCTTCCAAAGAGAGTAATCAATACTTTTATCATTTGTTAGCTTTTCCAAATATAAATTTATCGATTTGTTTTTCACTTCCTTAATTCTTCTTCTTAGTTGTTGGGTGAGATTATTCAGCCTAGTTTTATCTTGTGGAGCTCTAGTTTGGTGCCATTTTTTCCTTGCTCTGCGTTTTATTGCAATTAGTTCTAAGATTTCGGCTGGATATTTATTTTCTTTTACTCTTTGTTTAATTACTGGAGTATTTTCCCACACTGTAAGTTGTATATCGTTAATGTAGTTTTCCACCTCCGCATCCAATTGTTCTTTGTATTGCAACGGTACAGCTAGTTGTATTTTTTCTTCCAGACATACTTTAAAGCTTTCCCAGTCAGTGTATTTATTGGCGAGAATCGGAATGCTCTGCTTTTCAATAGCGTTTTCACTTACAGTTAGCAGAATTGGTGAGTGGTCGGAGTCCATTTCCTGCCTATCTTCTATCTGTATGAAATTATTCGAAATGTTTTTAATAATGAAAAAATCTATTAAATCAGGTATTTTATTTGGATCTGTAGGCCAATATGTAGGTTTTCCTGTTGATATGGTTTCACACCCAAATTCGCTTGTTGCTTGGAATAATTCTCTGCCTTTGGTTGTTGTTAGCCGTGATCCCCAGTTTGTATTTTTGGCATTAAAATCACCTCCTATAACAAACTTTTTTCCTAGTTTCTTAAAAAGATCCAAATAATGATGTTTCTTCAGAGAGTACTTAGGTGGACAATATATACTTGCTACTACAATAAAGTAGTTTTTGCATTTTACGTTTACGGCCATAGCTTGTATTTCTTCTGTTTCAAATTTGGCTTCTTCAAAATGTTGTATACTTTGTTTTATAATTACTGCACTTCCTCCTCTAGCAGAGTTACCTGGATGTATGCTATGATAAACTTTATAACCATGAAAATTAATATGCGTTTGTTTGTTAAAGTGTGTTTCTGCTATAAGACAAACATCTATATTATTTATGTCAAGGACTGCTTGTAGCTCTTGTTGGTGTTGTAGCAGTCCATTGGCATTCCATGAAAAAATTTTTAGTTCATTCATCTTTTCGATTTCGAAGCAGGTTTTTGGTACTGCCCTCTAGTGCTCCTATTCTACAATCCGTATCGACCATAGAACTTTCTATTTTGGTTACTTTTTTTAGTATAAGCAGAATGGATTGTTTTAAATCATTTTCTTGTTCGCTATTATTATTAAGTTTTTTACCCGCAACAACTTGGGCATAAGTTTTACTGCTTCTATTTGTCTGGAAATCTTGCTTCACTTGCGACGTTTGCAGATGGTTTCTGATTTGTTTTTTAGCGTATTGTGGAGTATTCCTTTGTTGTGAATTTGGGCTCATATTCTTAAATTTGATTTTTTGCATTTCTTTTGCGATTATGCAGCCTCTATAATTAGCTGGATGTTGATTTCCGCAATGAACACATTTTGGTGGTTCAGTTTTAGGTTTCAAACATTCCCTGGTATGGTGCCTACCTGCACATTTTACACATCTTGGGGTTTTTCCACAATATTTTTGTGTGTGGCCATATGCCTGGCATGATTTACATTGTACTACAAGCTTATTTTTTCTTAGAGGCTCGATATTCACAATACATTTTAGAATACTTTTAATCTCGTATATTCTGCTAATATCATCTTCTGCTTTGAAGGTTAACATAAACATGTTTAATGGTTCTTTATTCTTCCAACTACGTTTATTTGCAGCTCCTATTATTTTATATTCTCTATTTTCAAGATCTTTAATTATTTCTTCTGTTTTACACGAGTGAGGCAGGTTCTTGACCATAACTCGTATTGGCCTTTGCTGTTTGCTTTCGTATGAGTGCCAACTATATTTGTACTCTGATAGCGCTTTTGTTAAAGTTCTGTAAGCATCTTCATCTAACAAATTGATTTTTATACTATTCTTTCCAAGGAGTTTCATCTCAAACTGTTTTTCTGTTATTACTTTTTTTACTCTCTCGCAGAATTCGTTATAGTTATTAAATTCATCCACAATTATTGGCGGTGAAGATTGTTTTTTCTTAACTTTTTCCGTATCGGTTATTTTTTTTGGCGAAATAACCTTTTTTGGAGTAGTTTCTTTACTTGGAGTGGTTTTATAGTCCATCTTTTTTGCGTTTGGAGGGGTAAGTGAGTCATTTAACTTCCTTTTTTGTTTCTGCTTCACCCTTATCCATTCAGTCTCTTTCGCTAATTCTTCCTCATCTGTAGAGTATACTATTTTTTTACTGTTTTCTGACTTTGATAAGTGTTGAACTTGTGAAGCTTGTAGAACTGTGGTTTCTGCATCTTGTGGTTTCTGCATCTTTAAATAAGTAATTTCATTTTTAAGATCCTGTATTTGTTTTTCCATATTGCTTATCAACTTCTTTAGTTGTGTTGTTTCATCGACAGCCTTCTGCCATTTGTTATACAGTGATTGTTCATTTTGGAGTTCTCTAATTGGTGGTGATCTGTTAATTTTTCCGCTCTTCTTAAATGGGTCCGCTATATTGTTTTTTGATTTTTGGGCCACTGGCGACACGACAGCCTTCTGCCATTTGGTATACAGTGCTTGTTCATTTTGGAGTTCTCTAATCGGTGGTGATCTGTTAATTTTTCCGCTCTTCTTAAATGGGTCCGCTATATTGTTTTTTGATTTTTGGGCCACTGGCGACTCCTCTGACCTTCTTATAAGATCAGCAAAGCCCTCGCCGGCAGCCGTGGCTTCTGCCGACACTTCGGTAGATATCCCTACCGGATTTATTTCTTTATTATCGTTATTCATATTTTCTATTTTATATATTGGTTGCATTTTACCTACTGCCAGGAGTTTAACTGCCGTCCCTCAGGGATCAGACGCAGACCAGAGAACCGCTCGTTCCGAGTCAGTCGCTTCGGGATTTTTGTTTGAACTTTTAGTCGCCTTTTACGACAAGCAGTTCGTACTGCGGAAGTATTCTATTCCCCTACCGCAGGGTTACCTATAATATGAAATTAAAAATATTTTTTGTAGGTACTAAATTAAAACATTCAAATAAATATTTTTGATAAATTAAATATTGTACGCGCGTAGCGATTTACCGATAATGGATATGCAGACAGACGTATTGATGTACTGCCGTATAAAAATTGTACGTCGTATGTTTTGATTTCATTCTAATAATTGAAAAGTTTATTTCACACTTTCAACATCGAATAATGTTTTTTTATAATGTTTCAGGAGTACATAATTGTCAGATTATCATCATATATATATTTGACATTTTAAAACTACCTGTCATTTGAGAAGTTAATTATATTTAATAGTATTTAAATATTAATATAGTGAAAAAATTAAGGTTTATTGCTGATATAAATATAAAGAATATTTTTAAAAATGGAATGAGGTAAGTGCTTATTGGTTATCAAATAAAAAATATGATTTAACATAACCTATTCAAGAGAATTTTAATTAAAGCCATCTGCCGGAAATTATATATCTACTCTGTCATATACTCTTTTACAAGGGCTGAAGTAGCTGGCAATAGTTGAGAGTAGAAAAGAGTTTACTCCCCTTAAAGGAATAAAAGTAATAATATTAATTTTTTTTAAGGAACATATGAGTCATGGCTCATGACCATGTATAGAAATATATTTTTGTCAATAAAAAACTTAGGAAATATTAAATAAATAAACTAGACAAAAAGGTATAAAGTAAACTAAGGAATTCAGAATCATTTTTCGAATGTTTTCAGAACTTTAAATAGGCATACATTTGTAGTAAAAATTTACCTATGTAGCTATTAAATTTAAAAATTAAAAAAGGGTAGGAAATATTTATTCTTTGATTTATTGAAAAACTTTTTTTTTTGCTATAAATCTTAAGATTGAAATTTAAAAAAAGACTTCGGTCAACTTGACTATTATTTGTACTTCTGGCAGCTTCAATATAATATAATACTAATTACTAAACTTATGAATTATGATATGTTATATTTTGTTGTACATATTATGTATTCATAGATATAAATAAAATTTTTTAATTAGGATACAGAATACGTACAACATAGTTCATATCGTACTAAAATGTTTAGAAAAAAGTACAGTTTGCTATATGAAGGACAGCATTAACTCGAATTTTGGGTTCTTGACTTCATTAAATATATGTAAGTTAAGAATTTTAACATAAATTCTTTTAAAAAAATAATTATTAGAACTAATGTCCACTTTATTAATTACTTCTTAATTGACAAATTTAAACTGTAACTTAACTAATAACTAACAGCTAATTTATATTATAAAATATGCTGATATGACATTTTACATTATTACGAAATTAATTATTTCCCGTGAGAAATAATTTAAGTTAAAAAAAATAATTTAAGTATTGTAATTTGATATTTAAAGCAAAATTATGAAATGATTTGAAATTATTAAATAAACTTAAAATTATGAGAAATATAAATTTGCTGACTGAGCGTTTTATAATTCACGCATGTACAGGTGTCTTAACTCTTCCCTCCTAAAAAATCCACGGCCCGTGGATCAGAAGTTTAATCTGATTGGTTGAAGATTTTCAATTGAAGTATCTGTTGCTGTTGTTTTCATTGAAATGTTTAGTGAATCCTTATTATTTCTGAATGATCTCTTTATAAAGATGATTATAACTGCAAATATAATTGATGAGATAAAAATTATATCCGTTGTTGTACCGATTGTGGAGGCCATGAAAAGTTTTCCTAGTTTCTTAACGTTGTCCAAGTGTAGACTGTGTAAATAATCCAGGTTTGTTTTTATTTTAACTTCTCTTGATTCGTTGTGCATAATTGGGGGTAGAATTTGTGATAGTTTAACCTCTTCATTTGTGAATACTTGCTTCTTAATTTTGATAGTTTCATTTTGTAGTTGTATCAAAAAATTACCAAGTAGTTGTTTTTCCGTATTATTGACCATTAAAGTTCCTTTAAAATTGTTAAGGAAAATTGTATCATCATTTAAAGACTCGATTTCTTCATTTTTATTGAAATGATGTTCACATTCCGAGTTGGATCCTTTAAGGAGTTGTGATATGCAATGGTCTTCCTCGATTTTCTTGATTTGATTTATTTTGCAAGTGATAATTTTGTTGAAATGTTTGCATTTTTCAGCTATTCCATATATTTCCTTTAAGTGAATTAATAAATCATGGTAATCCAAGTTTAGTTGTGTATTGTTCCTTATTGTAGCTCTAATTTTTATATGGTTGTACTCGATTCCACTTGTTTTTGGCAAATTAATGATATAAAGAAGAGTTGAGTTTTTAACTGCTATGGATGGAGTTGCGTATTCTATTGCTTCTAGTGTATTTGAGTAAGGTAAATTTTCTGCTTCTATTATAAGACGTTGAATTTCTATTTTATTGAGTAGATTAGTGTTAATAATGTTTGCTTTTGCTAGTTGAACTGCTCTGACAATTTCTTTCACTTCCTCTTTGATGATACCTATTTTATTGAAGATGGACTGTTGAACTTCTATGCTAGAATCATCGTTTAATTTTCGTGCGATCTCGTTATATTCATTTAATAGTTTTTCGGTGGTGTTAATCAGAATATGATTGGTTTCGTATTGCTTATTGTTATTTTGAATTAGTTCATTATGGCTTTTAAGCAATGTGTCCCAGTCATCAGCGTCTGGGTTGCCTGCGATCCATTTCCAGGCGCTACCTAGCCAGTTTATAGAACGTTTCTTTCTTGTTTTTTCGGTGAGTTCTTTGATGAGTTCGTCAACTTTCTGGTTTTGGTATAAAAGTTGAGATCTGAATAAACTTTTTTCATTAAGATGTTCAATTTCGGTTGTTGTTCTTGCCAGAATTTCCTTATAAATGTTGAGATCTATTTCGTGAATTAGTTTGAAGTTGCCGTTCAGAATATGTCCTAAGCCTTGTTTTATTGTAATCATTGGTGATTTGAATTCGTAAATTTGTAGGGCTCTTGTTGGTACCCATAGTAAAAAGCTAAAAAGAAATAAATTCGTGTATTAGTTAGCAGAATTTTTTAAGTGAGCTTTGTGAATCCGTCTTCCAGATTCTGTTGTTATTGTAACTCTGTTGTTTCTTGCTACAACTTCTTTTTTATATAGTGGTTTATTTTTCCCCTTTATTTGTTTAATTTGAGCGAACACAGTTTTTCCCTGGTTCGTAAGTTTTCGGTTCCTTCCTTTTGGTTTTTTCTCTTTCTAATTTCTTTTCTTGGTTTTTCTTAATTTTTCCTATTAAATCCTCATTAATTTTTTCTTGAAAGTTAATTAAATTTTGATAATTAATTCTTTGTATTCTTCCGAGAAAGATGTCGGCTGGTTTTTGTCCAGTAACCGAATGAATAGTGTTATTATATCTATCTACTGCTATGTAAACGATTTCTTTCGTAGATAAATTTCTGTATTCCTGTTGCAAGCACCTTGCTATTTCCTCTATTGTTGAATGGACTCGTTCAATTGCTCCGTTAACTTCACTTCTTTGTGTGGGTGTCAAATAGATTTCTTTGCCAATAGTCCTTAAATAATCTGTTACAATTGGACTTGTGAAACTCGCTGCGTTATCCATTACGATTAGTCGCGGTGTTGTGAAATAATGTACAATTTTGATTAATTTTTGCCTGATATGTAATGCTGATTTGCTTTTGATTTTGAAGAATTTTGTAAATTTAGTGAATTTATCTATGCAAGTTATGAATTTTTCTTTTTTTATTTCCATTATATCTATGTGAATAATTTCGGATGGGTATTTCGGTATTGGTGTTTCCATAAGATGTGGTTTGTTCGGATGTCGGTCGTATTTATTTATGTTACAGATGTCACAATTAGCAGTGTACTTTTTTATTAAGCTTGCCATCTGTGGGAAATAGAAATTTTCCAAAATTTGTTGTTTGTTTTCTTTCCAATTTCTGTGTGCTCTTTTATGCTCGTCTTTGATGATGTTAAATATATTTTCTTCATTGCAAATATCTGTTACGATTCGTTGAGTTATTCTGATTTTATACGAACGGAAGTGTTCTTTATAAATATCCTGCAATGTTTGGATGTAATTTTCAGGAATTTTGATTCCATTAATAACGAAGGGTGACAGTTTTTCTTTTAAAACCTTTATAAGTTCCGAGTTAGTAATTTCTATAAGACTAATATAATGTCTGTTGAAATTAGGATGCGGTTCTTCATGTGCTGTGACTCCATTTCCTACTGATATTATCAGCTGATTTCGAAAAACGTTAATTGGTCCTATATGATGTGGTATGAGATCAGAATTATCGTCTTCCGCGCTGTGAACTGTTGCCATTGATGAAGTATTTTGGTTGTTTTGATCTACTTCAGATGCCGTATCAGTTGAAGAATCCTCGTGTTCTCTTCTTGGGCTTGATAATAAGTTTGCCTCAAGTTTCAGTCGGGATAATGCATCTGCCACTTTATTTGTGCATCCAGGCTTGTATATGAGCTCATAGTTGTACTCTTCAAGCCGTGATTTCCATCGTTTTAATTTAGCGTTGTTATTGCTATTACTCAGGGTAAAGGTTAAGGGTTGATGATCGGTTAATATCTTAATCTTCTTTGCGCCATATAGGTAGTTGCGAAGTTTGTCCAGTGCCCATATAATGGCTAGCATTTCTCACTCGTTGGTGGCGTAATTTTCTTCGGTTTTATTGAGAGATCTTGATATGTATGTTATCGGTCTATCTTTTCCCATTTCACCTTGGGATAGGACTGCTCCTATTGCTTCGTTTGAGGCGTCTGTGGTGAGATTAAAATGTTTATCGAAGTCCGGAAATATTAGAAGATCAGATGATGATAATAATTCCTTTAAATTCCGAAAAGCGGTGAACTCATCTTCTTTAAACTTTACTTTTATCTTTTTTGACTGATTTGATTTGATTTGAGCATTTTCGCCTCTTGTCAGGTTGGTTAGAGGTTTAGCGATTTTTGCGAAATCTTTGATGAATCGTCTGTAGTAGGACGCTAATCCTAAGAACGATTTCAGTTCCTTAAGATTTTCGGGAGGACGTATTTTTTGAATCGCTTGAATCTTCGTTGGATCTGGTTTGATACCTTGACTTGTTATTATATATCCGAGAAATTCGACTTCTTCCTTGAGAAATTCTGTTTTATCAAGGTTGACTTTTAGGTTTGCGGCTTGTAATTTACTAAAAACTTTTTGTATGTTTTGGAGATGTTCTTCCTCGTTTTTACCACCAAAGATGATCACATCGTCGATGTATACGTAGCAGATCTTTCCAATATATTCCTTGAGTACATCGTCGATCATACGCTGGAAGATCGCGGGTGCGTTCTTCAGTCCAAAAGGTAGTCTCAAAAATTCGTATTTTCCATTTAGTGTAGAAAATGCGGTTTTAGGAATGTCTCTCGATTTCATTCTTATTTGATGGAAGCCAGAAGTTAAATCGATAGTAGTGTAAAACTTGGAGTTTCCTAGACTAGCTATTGTTGATGTTATATCCGGAATGGGGTAGGTATCCGAAACCGTAACTGCGTTTAACCTTTTGAAATCTATTACAAGTCGATATTTTTTTAGACCTGATGCATCCATTTTCTTTTCTACAATCCATATGGGTGAGTTATATGGACTTTTTGAAGGTCTTATTATTCCATCTTGAAGCATTTGATGTATTTGCTTTTCTACTTCTGCTCTCATATGTACAGGATAAGGATAAACTTTACTGTAGATAGGCTCATCAGTTGTAGTTTTAATTTCAGCTTCTACAGACGTGTCAATGGTTTCTTGATTGTTGATTGAACCAAAGAGTTCGTTGTATTGGTTTATTAATCCTTTTAATTTATTCCTTGTGTTTTCATTCAAATGATTATCTCGAATTTCGATACTGTTGACTTGGAGAGATGGATTCTCTTTTAACGGTATTCTTACTCCGGGAGCTATTGTAAGCATATGATTTTTGCGGTCGATTACTGCTTCGAGTTCTTTGAGCGTATCGTCGCCTATTATCCCATCAAAACTTTTTAAACCAGGTAGTATGAAGAATTCTGTTTTTAGATTGTTCCCAATACATCCAAAAAATTTAACCACTATTTTCTTTGTTATATTGATGTCTCCTCCTGCTGACTTAATTTTGAAAGATTTATTTGTTGGTATTGCATTTGGTGCTAATTCTTCTTTTATAAAATTCTTGTTTGCACCGGTATCTATCAAGAATTTTAGAGTTTTATTGTCTTTAGTAATATACTCTAAGTAGGGTATGCTACTATTGAGGCTTGGTTCGTAAAATTTATTTGTTGTTCTTCATAATCAATTTCTTCTTCTTGGTCATCGAAGTTTTGGATATAATCTTCGTAGTTTTCCTCATCTTTTTCTGAATTTGTTGGTTCAAGATTGTAAATTCTTTGCTGATTCGGTTGCGTATTTGATCTGTAATTGTTTCGGGCTCTTGATAGTTCGCTTTTTGAAGGATCAACCTCCATAGATTGATATTTTGGTTGTGCTGGTCTCTCTGAGTAATTATTTTGAATTGGTTGATATTTTGGTTGTGCTGGTCTCTCTGAGTAATTATTTTGAGTTGGTTGATTTATCTTGTGGTTTGACTGTTGGTTGTATTGAGTATTTCGATTTTGTAAGTATGACATATTTTGGTTGGTTGGATAATTTCTTTGTTGTGGTTGAAATTGGATTGGCTTCTTTCTTATAACTGGATTTCTTTGTTGTGCCATAGTGTTAGAATTATGGCTGTGAATCGTAATGTTCCGGAAATTGGAATTTTCGATCTCCAAACAATAGGAGTATGCTTCGGGGAGTGTTTGAGGTCTCTGAACCCTTAGCATGCTTGAGAGGTTTCCATTGAGTCCTCTGATGAAAACATCTAGTGCTCTATCGCGATAAGTTTTGGTTAGAGCGTTTATCACATCTGTATTTCCATTTTCAGTTTTTATCTTATTTATTATTAGCGATAATTGGTTGTTTACAGTTGCGAAAAATTCATCTGTAGATTGGTTTTTCTGCTGAAGATTTGCCAATTGATGTTCTAAGGATCTTAAATCTCGTTTATCGGCATAATGCAGGGACAAACAATCTTTTATATCTTCCCAATTGTTATCAAAAATATTATAGGATATTAAGGCTGAGTCTGCATTTCCTCGTACCTTTCGTCTAATGTGTTGTAATATAGATCTGTAAATCGGTTTATTTTTTACAATTTCATAATCTTGTAGGATACTTTCTACATTATGCACCCAAGATACAAAATATAGAGGGTTGCCATCGAATGTTTGTAATTCTTTGACTGCATCCGGTAATTTCCAAATATCCTTTAAATCTTGCTCATTTCTTGGACGCTGTAGTCCTGTGTTACTGTTAGTTGCTGCTTGTGCTGCTTGTGCTGCTTGTTGATTTACTCTAAGTTCTATGTTTTCTAAGCGAGCTGTTAAATTCCTGATAAGCTCGAGTTGTACGTTACTTGCACCAGTTAATTGTCTAAGTGTGTCTTGGATTTCTTCCATTATAAAATATATTTTTTTACGATTTTTTTATATCTTAATATTTTTTTTGTAATTTTGAATTTTATATTCTTTTTGTAATTATCGATTTTATATTCTTTTTGTAATTATCAATTTTATATTCTTTTTTTACTTACGTTATAATTAGAGTAAGTTGCATTTAGCTAAGGATTAACGTTTCCCTAGTTGTTTAGAAGGTTCAGCTTCTTCGTATATTTTTTGAAATATAATGTATTATTCCTTTTTAGCCCTAAGCTTTTATACTCGCAAAGGACCTACTGCGGTACAATTATATTTACTTGGTGTTCTGTATTGTGTTCCCACGGTTACAATATCAGAATTAGTTGGTCTTGGAGTTTTGGTTATGTTCTCACGGGTATAACTTAATCTTCCAAGTTGTTGACCACTGTGTTCCCACGGTAACAGCTGCGTCTTGTTGATGATCAAAAAATATTGGTTGACTACTATGTTCTCACGGGTATAGTTGTGTCGAATATATTTCTGGATCAATCCCTGTAGAATGTCTAATGATTCCTAGTTTTTCTTCAGGGTCCTGTCACGGTCGCCAGTTAAGAATTTTAACATAAATTCTTTTAAAAAAATAATTATTAGAACTAATGTCCACTTTATTAATTACTTCTTAATTGACAAATTTAAACTGTAACTTAACTAATAACTAACAGCTAATTTATATTATAAAATATGCTGATATGACATTTTACATTATTACGAAATTAATTATTTCCCGTGAGAAATAATTTAAGTTAAAAAAAATAATTTAAGTATTGTAATTTGATATTTAAAGCAAAATTATGAAATGATTTGAAATTATTAAATAAACTTAAAATTATGAGAAATATAAATTTGCTGACTGAGCGTTTTATAATTCACGCATGTACAGGTGTCTTAACTTGTATATGTTTAGAAATATGTATTTATTAGAATAATATTTATATGTATTTAGAAATTTAATTTAATTTAACTGTACCAATTTATCCTCTCTTTAAAGCGGCTTAAGCTATAGAAATAAAACTCAAAAATCGGTACTTAACAACGTTTTAATAATTAAGAAAAATTATAAATTTTTCTTAAGCAAATTTCAAGAGCAAGAATTGTTGACAACACTGTTGGCATAATTTTTATTATGTATAGTCTAATATAATTTACACAAAACGAATTTTATATGTTAACTTAAAAGCAAAAATAGCTCGAATTTCGAGTACAGGGCGATACTAGTATGTTTAAATTTTGACTGTTTTTAATTTCTACCTGTAGCGAGTTGAAAAGTTTTATTGCGCTGCATTTTAGACTTTTTAGCTTCAACGTTGTTTTGGCTTTAGGAATTTCGATATTTTTCCTGTTTCTGGTTAGATAATTATGAATATTCTCCCTATTTTGAAGTTTTTCTTTTGACTTAATATTATTGTTCAGGATATTATACATGTATTTACATTTTTCAAAGTAAATTAGTTGGTTAATATCCAGTGTATCAATTATTTTATATAAATTATTGGTTCTGGTTCTTATATTCAAATTAAATAAAGTTTTGAGGGCTCTATTCATTACCGCACTCATTTGATTTTTATGAAAATATGAACAATGACTCCAACTGCATATATTATACCTAATTCTTGATAATATATGGCCATTATATATAAGTTTAGCAGCATACTTCGGAATACTCCCCATTCTTCTGACAGCCATTGTTATGGGAATAATTTTTTTTTTAATGCTTTTTATATGTTTATCCCATCTTAAGTTTTCATCAATTATCATTGCCAAGTACTTAACATTATCACCTTGTTCTATTATAGTATCCTTTACCTTAAGCGTAATATTATCATTTGTTTTCTTTTGCATATTGAATATCATATAATTAGTTTTTTTCGCATTTATACATAATTAATTTTGGTCCAACCAACTGCAATGTATCTTTAAGTCATCATTTAGTATATTTTGAAGCTCTTCTAATGTTTTCGCTTTTGCTATAAGGTTAGTGTCATCTGCATAAATGTTGTACTTTGACTTAATATTGTTTTTAGGTAAGTCCATTATATACAGCAGGTATAATAACGGACCCAGTAATGAACCTTGTGGTACGCCTGTTTTTATTACTGGTTCATCACTTAGTACTTCATTAACTTTAACACATTAGGTTCTATTTGTCAAATAACTTTTTAGTAAAAGATTACTGTTACCTCGAATTCCTAAGTTGTCTAGTAATCTGATAAGTCTGGAATGACTTACCATATCAAATGCCTTTGTTAAGTCAATAAAAACTGCGCCAACATAGTATCCGTCATCCAACGCATCGTAAATATGTTCCAAGGTTGCTGCCATAGCTGATTCTGTACCACTTTTTTCTAAGAAACCATATTGATTAGCATCAAAGCCTATTGTTTTAATAATGAAACTTCTTATTCTTGAATTAATAACTTTTTCATATATTTTCGAAATTGTGTTTAGAATTGAAATTGGTCTATAGTTACCACAGTCTTCTTTTGACCCACTTTTGTGAATAGGAACTAAATATGCTTCTTTTAATGAATCAGGAAATATACCATTAGTGAAACTTTCATTTATCAGTTTCACTAAAGATGGGGTTATAATATTGACCAAATCTTTTAGATCTCTCACTGTAATTTTAACCAATCCTGGAGTTGCATTTTTATTTAAATTCATAATAATTTGATGGATTTCTGGGATTCTGGTATAACTGGAATAAGAAACAACGAGTTGCTATTAAATAGATTTTGTGAGCAGTTAGTAAAATCGTTGGTATTTAGAATGTTTTTTTAATACGTTCTCCTATTTCAGTAAAAAAATTATTGAGAGTATTTGCAGTTTCATCATCATTTTTAGTTTTTTCACCATTGCTTTTAATAATATGACTGACATTTTTCAGTTTATCTTCATTGGTATTTTTTGTAGAATTATTCAATATTTTCCATAATTTCCTAGAATCGCTCCCGGCTGTTTCAATATTTCTACTAATATAATTTTTTTTTTTCTTCTTTTATTAATTGTTCTACCTTTTTCTTCATTTTTATATATTTTGCCTTTTTTTCACTATTGGTCGGATCATTTTTATGTCGATTATATAATGCTTTTCTTATTTTCAGCTTGTCATGAATAAAAGGTGTTATCCAGCTATTATTTCTCGTTCTCATCGGTATTGCCTTGGTTTTTAAAAGGCAAGTGTATAGGGTTGCCATACGGCACTAAAATTTAACACTATGCACAACTCAATATTTGCAAACTTTTTGACCACACATATCTTCTAAACGGTCAAGCTAGGGTCTTGAAATTTTGGGAGACTTCGATCCTCAGAAATTAACTGTTTCGGAGCTATAAGAATTTTTTCTATTTTTGAACACCTGTAGCTTGAATACCTGTTCAAATTTTTTCTTACAAATATATAAAATTTAAGGCTGCAGCATTATATTTAAGCATATGTTAAATAATATAATATACTAATTATAAAATTATTTTTTCAACCAAATTTCTAAATACACTTTTAAACGTAAATTTAAATTAAAATTTCTTAATGACCTAAGACAATAATTTTAACCTTCAATATATTATATTACACTTCATGTTCACATTATTTTATAATTTTATAATTTATGTATTTATTTTTAATTTAAAAATTGCATTTTAACTGTTGCTATGTATGCATTTTCAACATTAACAAACAAACAAATAAACGTTTGATTTTAATGTATTTAAAATTTTTACTATGTAATTAATTTTCATGTTAATTTTAAGTTTATCTCTAAGAATTTTTTTGTAAAAACCTTGTTTTGGTTCAAAATGAAATAAAAAAAAAAGTTTTACTTTACACGTAAATATTTTAAATGTTTCCAAGTAGGATCCAATGCTCCTCTGTCATAATGCCAGAACCAAAAACGACATAACACCAGAAATAATATGTCGGCGACATTTAAAGTAAAAATGTTATAACGCCAGAATTTATCTATCTGGTGTAGTGTACTTTTTTCTAGCGTTATACCGTTTTATTTCTGAAATTAATTCAATAAAATTCTGGCTTTAAACTGGCCGTTTTTTCAGGCGTTATAATATCTGTACAATAAAAATAATTAGTAGGGATTTTAGAGTTGGTTTAAAAATTAGGGTATTCCACTTTTTCCGAAAGCTCATTTACTTAATAAAACTAATTTTTTTGCTCTCCTCAAATAGATCAGAAGCTAAATGAGATATTTTGGTTGCGATATAATAACCCGTTTGGGCAAGACACCTAATGACTTTTTCTAAAGTTTTATAACAATATTTTTAAACTCTAAAAATTTTAAATGCACATTTCTAATATTAATAATAATAAAAATAAAGCTGATAAAGAACGCGCATAAAAATATCCTTAAATTTAAGTAACATAACATTTACCGTCTCTAGATTTTTTCGTAAGTCTTTATTTTTTATCTGTTTTACATTTGTTGTTCTTTGAAAATAGATTTCACTGTCAAAACGTAGTTATCTTTTTTTTCTAATCTAATATATAAAGGAGAAACTTTGTTTGTTTGTTTGTTTTTCTGTGTATTTGTTTGTTCAGGATTCACGTGAAAACCACTGATCCGATTTTCACAAAATTTTAAAGGAATAATTCTGAGAGCCCTGAGTGTTACATAGGCTATGTCACTTTTTTATAAGTCAACAAGTTGCGGCTCCAAAGCCGTTTTTCCCCTATTGTTCCCCTTACCAACTGAAATTAATTGTATAAATGGCTTCCAAAAAATTTTGTGTTTACGGTTTGTGTACAATTTTACAGGGTGGTTTCGCAGTCGAAAAGAGAGTCTGGCACAAATTTTTGTTGAGTTCGGTTAACCCGTTTGGACACATGGGCGCAATGAAGCTTTTTCAATGTTTTTGATATCGAGTCAATACTGTTTAACCGATTTACTTGAAATTTTGCACAAATGTTCCTTTTTGCAACCGCCATTAATTGTATAAATTTGATTACAATAAATTAACTGATATCGACCTGGCGGGCTACCAAAACATTTTGTGTTTCCAATTTGTGTCCAATTTAGCAGCGTTTTTCGCAGTCGAAAAGAGAGTCTGGCACAAGTTTTTGTTGAGTTCGGGTTACCCGTTTGGGCATGAGGGCGCAATGAAGCTTTTTCAATGTTTTTGATGTCGAATCAAAACGGTTTGACCGATTAACTTGAAATTGTGCACAAATGTTCTTCTTAGCAACCGGAATTTGTTGTATAAATTTGGTTGGAATGAATTAACCCATTTCATCCTGGCGGGCTTCCAAAAAAAATTGCGTTTCATATTTTTGTCCAATTTTACAGGTTGATTTTGCAGTTCAAAATAGAAGCTGCAAAAAGTTTTAGGTTTAACTTCGATTAACCCGTTTTCCACGACAACGCCTTGAAGTTTTCTATAAATATCATTTGCTTAAACAATTAAAAGAATTTTATTGAAAATTTGTATCAGCATTTTAATTATAAAAACCCACCGGGTTAATTTGGTTTTGACCTGTTTACGCGTTTTGCACAATGATACAATAAAATCTTCTAGATTTCGGTATTAACGCAAGTTAACTTTTATTCCAAAAGCTCACTCAATTAGTAATACTAATTTTTTTGCTCTCAAATAGTCTCAAATAGTACTAAATCTAAATGAGATAATATTAGTAATAATAAAAATAAAGCTATTAAAGAATCCGAATAATAATAATATCTTTAAAATTAAATAACGTTACATTTTCCTTTTCAACATTTTTTAGTAAGTTTTTGTTTTTTATCTACTTTGCAGTTGTTGTTTTTTAAAAAAAGATTTCGGTGTAAAATTGCAGTTTTCTTCAAATAAATTTTAAAAATCAAAAAAATCAATTTCGTATATATTATGCTTAAATACAGAGTATTTTAAAATAGTTTTTCCAAGAAAGAAGCATACATTTCTCTCATAAAATCATTAACAAACAAGGAAGAGCGTATTAGAACTTTCAGGTAAGTACAAAACAAAATATAAGTTGAAAAGCAGATTTTTAAACCTTTTCTAAACCATCGACCATATCAAATTATTTAATCGGCTAATTTTTTCCCATACAAATATAAACATCCCTTTATAGGGCAAACTATAGCACCAATTTTAATGAAGCAACAACCAAAAGAAAGGTTTTTTTTTGTTTTCATATTACAATGATATTGTTTTTTAGAATATTGCGTTTTTTCAGGTGAAAACCCGTCTTTAATTTAACGTAAATTTGAATTTAACGGTCACGCGGTTAATAGTTGATGACTCTAATATTATGCGTCGACTTTCTGTGTAAATGTAATTCATTTTCGGTTGTAACTCGCAGCTCAATCAAACTATTTATTATAGGCGCCGACTTATGGCTTTCTTTTTTTTGTTTAGTTCAAATGTTCAATGAACAAGGAGATTTAAATTTTTTTTTTTGTTTTTTCCTTATCTTAAAAAGTGAAAAAAAACGAGTTCTGTTCGAAATAAAAGCAATACATTTGGTTTGTACAGGTGTTTTCATTTATAACGAACTCGGTTCAATTTTAATTATAATAAACTTTACAATTTGTTCCAATGAATTCAATTTTACCTAAAAATGTAAGTTTTTTATTACATTCATATTTTTTTTTTTTATTTAAACTTATTATATCTAATAAAGTTGCTTGGTGATTATATTAGGATTTTTTTAATTTTTTTTAATATAAAAAAATCATAATAACGCATCAAAAATCCAAGAAAAAATTGCATTAGAAGAAAAAGCCTTATACATAAGCTTGAAGCTGTAACATCATATAAAATTCTAACAAATGAGTTCGAAGCGTCCGCTCAAAAATTAGCATATTCTACAATGTTTAAGTCTTATACTAATTTTTCAAAATTCACAGCATTCTTTTAAAACGACATTCGTTTATTGCGATGCATATTTTCTGTTCCTTCATGGTCGTTAGAAGCGAGCTCTACTATATGTATTTAGTTGAAATTACTAAAAAATATTAATTTGCTACTTCGTATATTGTTGTTGCTTTTCGTTAAATTTTTTAAAATAATAAAATAACCGACTTTTGAAATATATTCTGTAGTTGCCATTACGTTTGAGAGATGTATAACAAATATTGTTAGGTTATAAAATATGTTTGCAAAAAATTAACAACGACAAATCTTTCTTAAAAAAATAATTTGTAATTAAAATGATTTGTTTCTTCGGGCCTAATCAAAATCAACGCGTATGGTGTATAGTTTCTGACAAAAAATTTTGAAATAAGAAGTTAGGTACAGAATTTATCGGCGGATTTTTAAAAATTGGCAAAGCATATAAAAATATTTTTATTGTTTTTTCTTATGTTGAAAAAATAGAAAATTTTAATAACATAATATTTTTTTAAAATATTTGTTTTTTAAAAAATGCCTTATATTCACAATTATTGAAAATACCTATAATATGTTTCATAACCTTCCCTAATACAGAAAGAATCATACGCAAGCAAAACAAAAAAAAAAATGAACTTGCTTAAAAAATATTTTGTAATTTAAATGTTTTGTAACTTAGGGCCCAACCTAAATGAACGCGTCCGGCGAAAAATTTCTATCAAAAAATTTTGAAATGAGTAAATAGTTATGTAAATAAATTTACATGAAAGCATCCCAAATACGCGTAAAGCGATGTACTGTACCTTGGATTTTTAAATTTTATAAATTGATAAATAGTATAAAAATATTGATTTCGGTTTTTCTTATATTTTTAAATGTTTTGCCCTAATAATTAAAAATTTTTATTTTACATTTTATACATCGAAAAATGTTTTTTCATGATAAAAAACATTTTTTAACAAACGAATTATAAGGCGTTTTTTTTTTTTAATTCACAGCGAAGATCTGAGCATGCTCTAAAAAACATGAGTACGTTCTGAGCAGAGCATGAACAGAGTACGCTCATAGCGTTCGGATTTAATAAAAAAACATGAAAAATTAAATAAAATTAAAACATTTTGACTTTTATTTTACAAGTAAAATCTTAAACAAACGTCAAAATGTCTTTAAAAAAAAACGTGAATCACACGCTCTGACAATTCATTTTTTTTTTTGACAATTCATACTCTGCTCAGATTTAAAGAAAAAACGCCTATAGTGAATGCGTTCCTTTTAGCAAAAAGGGTTGAAGAAGAGTAGATAGGAGTAGTTTGTAATTGGAACGCTAATTTTTGCTTCAGGAGTAGATGTGTTAGGTTAATTGTCATTTTAAAACTATCTGTCTTATGAGAAGTTTATCAAATTTAATATATTTAAATAATATTTTTTAAAATGGAAGAAAAAAGTGCTGATTGGTTATCAAATAAAAAATATGATTTAACATAACCTAATCAAATGAAAATCTATCTATAATGAGAAAATTTAAATTAAAGTTATCTACCGAAAATTACCTACTTCTATTATCTACTCTTTGTCAAAGCCTGATTCAGTTGGGAGTAGCTGTCAGTAGCAAAGAATAGTTTACACCTCATTAAACAATGCTAGCATTGAAATATGTTCAGTAGAATAGTGTCATATGCCTGTATTTCGTTAGCTTATAATATTATTTAACTGTATTTTACTTGGGAATATTTTTTTTATCCTGAATATTTAATTTTTGTATATATGTATATACCAGTAGATTTACCCGGCGTTGCCCGGGAGCGTGCAAATTGCAAAAAAGCAAAATACTATGTATTTAAGCATTATATATACGAAATTGATTTGTTTGATTTTTAGATTTCATTTGAAGAAAACAGAAATTTCACATTGTTTGAAATCTTTTTTTAAAAAACAACAACTGCAAAGTAGATAAAACACAAAGATTTACGAAAAAATGTGGAGAAGGAAAATGCTTTGTTATTTGATTTTAAAGATATTTTTATTCGGATTCTTTATTAGCTTTATTTTTATTATTATTAACTCATTTAGTTTTTAACTATTTGAGACTATTTAAGGAAAAAAATTAGTCATATTAATTAGGTAAGCTTTTGGAATAAAAGTTACCTTGCGTCATACCAAAAATTTTAAAACTTCAAAAATGTCAAAACCAAATTACCCCGTGGGTTTTAATTGAAATGCTGGTACAAAATTTTCAATAAAATTCTTTTAATCGTTTAAGCAAATAAAATTTATAGAAAACTTCATGGCGTCGTCGTGGAACGACTCGAAGGATTCTTTTAATCTGTCGAAATGGGTTAATTTATTCCAACCAAATTTACACAAATAATTCCGGTTGCTAAGAGGAACATTGTGAAAAGTTTCAAGTCAATTGGTCAAACCGTTTTGACTCGACATCAAAAACATTGAAAAAGCTTCATTGCGCCCTCGTGCCCAAACGAACTCAACAACCGAACTCAACAAAAATTTGTGCCAAACTCTCTTTTCGACTGCGAAATCACCTTGTAAAATTGGACACAAATCGGAAACACAAAACTTTTTAAAAGACCGCCTACCCGAAATGGGTTAATTTATTCCAACCAAATTTATACAACTAATTCCGGTTGCTAAGAGGAGCATTTGTGCAAAATTTCAAGTCAATTGGTCAAACCGTTGTTACTTGACATCCAAAAAAAGAAAAGCTTAAAACGGTTCTGGAGTCGCAATGTGTTGACTTTTAAAAATGTGACATAGCCTATGTCAACCTGGCTCTCAAAATTATTCCTTTAAAATTTTGTGACAATCGAACCAGTGGTTTTCACGTGAAACCTGGACAAACAAACAAACAAATTTTCTCCTTTATATATTAGACTAGCAGATTTACCCGGCGTTGCCCGGGAGCGTGCAATTTGCAAGAAACTTTTCGGCCAATTTTTCGAAGAACTGCTTTGGTTAAAAAGAAAGCCTCATAAAAATATTTATGGAGTTCCGTTAGGCCGTTGCGGCCCAACAGCTTTTTATAGGTTTTTTCGTTACTTTGCTATAAATTAGAAATTGTTTTTTGGAAAAATGGAAAAAAGAAATTTTATCCACGGGTATTTATTGCAAAAATAATAATTTCGTAGAAGAAATTTTTTCTGTAGCCCCACCTGTTACGGAACTTCCGATAAATGTTCATTTTTACAGGCAAAAAAATGTGACACAAATTTTTGTTGAAAATCGGTTAACCCATTTAGACACGAGGACAAAATGAATTTTTTTCAAATTTTAGACGTCGAGCCGAAACGGTTTAGACGATAGACTTGAAATTTTGTACAAATGTGTCTGTTAGCTAACGGAATTAGTTGTTTAAAGTTGGTTAGAATGTATTAACCCATACCGGCTCGGAGCCTTCCAAAAATTTTTTTGTTTCCGATTTGTGTCCAATTTTACAGATACATTTTGCAGTCCAAAAGAGAGGCTGCAAAATATTTTAGTTGAGTGCGATAAACGACACGACAATACCAAGAAGTTTTCTATAAATTTTATTTGTTTAAACGGTTAAAAGAATTTTATTGAAAATTTTGCACCAGCATTGATTTTAATTATTGAAGCCCACCCGGGTGATTTGGTTTTGACATGTTTACGTGTTTTGCACAAAAATTCAATGAAATTTTCGAGTTTTTAGTATTAACGCAAGTAAACTTTTATTCTAAAAGCTCACTTAACTAATTTCTTAGCTTTCCTTAAATAGTGCAAAAACTAAATGAGATACTTTTGTTGCGATATAATAACCCTTTCGGGCTTTTTAAATGCACAGTTCTAATATTAATAATAATTAAAATTAAGCTAATAAAGAATCCAATTAAAAATATCATTGAATTTAAGAAATATAACATTTTTCATCTCTAGATTTTTTCGTAAGGCTTTTTTTTTATCTAATTTACATTTGTTGTTCTTTAAAAATAGATTTCATAATCAAAAAACAGTTTTCTTTTCCAACACATTTTCAAAAAATTTTGTAAAAATGTGCCTATATAGCTTCACTCTGTCCATCCGTCTGTCCGTCCGTCCGTATGTTTACAAAAACTTTTACACCGTTTGAAATAGAGCCAAGAAATTTCAACCATGGGTATTTATTGCAAAAATACAAATTTCGTAGAAGAATTTTTTTCTGTAGCCCCACCTGTTACGGAACTACAGCCCCCCAAAGTTGGAAAAAGCCCTATATTTAAATTGTTATAACAAGAGTTGTGTTATATATATTTTCAATCTGCAAACGGCAAACGATAGCTGGTTTTATAAGCTTTATAAATTTTTAAAAGGTGAATGTTTCGGGTTACCATACGGTACTAAAATTTTACATTACGCAAAACTCAATTTTTGCAAAATTTTTGCCCACATATATCTTTTGAAAGGTTCAAGATAGGGTCTTGAAATTTTGGGAGAAGTTAGATACTCAGAAATTAGTAGGAGTAGTATTAGTAGCCCCCTGTTTAGAAGCTATAATGGCTCGAAAATTAAAATTTTGCGATTTTTAAGAACCTGTAACTTGAATACCTGTCCAATTTTTATACCCTACACCTATAGGATAGGTAAAAGGGTATATTAACTTTGGTATGGTGTTTGTAACCACCTAAAGGAAGCGAGCTAGATATGGAAAAGTATATATATTTGTGATCAGCGTAACCTCCTGAGTCGAAATAGCCATGTACGTCTGTCGTCCGTAGGCACGATAACTCAATAAATAATGGAGCTATCTTGATGAAATTTTAACTGAACATATATAAAAAATCACGATAACTCAACAACTAATGACGCTATCTTCATCAAATTTGTACTGTAGGTTACTAGTAATGAAACTACAGCGGGGATTGCGTAAGTTCGGGATTGGACCATGGGTTCGGAACCTAGAACTTTTTGATCGAATTTAGGCCAAACGAGCATAATTCCGAAACCAATGAAGATAGAATCTCCAAATTTGGTATCAGGGTGTCCCTTCCTATATGCTTAGTGTCTTTGAAATTTGGGTCTCATTGGAGTACTGGGTCGGGGACCAGCCACACATTTCCGAAGACCTTAAAGCATATCCTCAAAATTAATAAAGATAGCAACTTGAAAAAATGTAGAAGCTTCAAATTTGGCACAAGGGTGTTCTTTACTATCCCTTGCGTGTCCACCTAATTTGGTATCAATTGGAGTGGTGGTTCAGTACCCCTCTTAGATCTCCCAAGTTTTGAAAGCTTATAATCGAAATTACTAAAAATAGAACTTAAAATTAAGATAAAACTTTCAAATTGTGTACAAGGGTTAACTAGTACTTAAAGTACAGCGCGGACTTCATAAGGGGAAAATCAGCTCAAGGGTTCCGATTCTGGAGATTTTAATCAGTTTCTGGGCCAACGAACAGATATAAAAAATCACGATAACTCAACAACTAACGACGCTATCTTCATCAAATTTGTGCTGTAGGTTATTGGTAATGAAATTACGGCAGCGATTGCGTACGGTGAGGATTGGACAATGGTTTCAGAACTTATAACTTTTTGATCGAACTTAGGCCAAACTAGCATAATTCCGAAACCAACTACAAAATGAGAAAATTCTAGGTATTAAATTTTGTGATAAAAAGCTAATCAAAGCATAATATATTTAATAATCCAAATTTTTCAAAATTGCAATTATTTTAAATGGCTAGTTTATATACCTAATAGAAAAGCTTATACGCAAAATATGCAATAAATGTATTTCTAAAATACAATAACAAATTTACACCTTTTCATATAATTAATTTAAATATAAAAATAAATTTTACATAAATGCAGCAAGTACCTTTGAACATAGCTGAACCACCACAATTAAGTCTAAATTTCGGGGACACATAGGAAATATATTCTTTGGCTTCGAAATTATACTCGTTCGGCCTCAAATCGATCAAAAACTATTATAATCCGAACTCATTGACCAAACTCGACCAGAACCAATTCCAATGGTACTTTCATTACTAGTAACCTAGAGTTTAAATTTCATCAAAATATCGGCATAATTTTTTGAGTTATGGTGTTTTTAAGATATATGTTTGTTAGCCCTTGAACTTTTCAAGGATTCCAGAACCCGAAATTATGGTACGATTTCGCGAATTTTAAGTTACTAGTTTTATTAATTTCGATGATAAACTTTTACACATTGGGGGGTATAAGAAAGGTACAAAATTAGAGGGACACGCAGGAAATAGAAAAGAACAGCCATGTGCCAAATTTGAAGCTTCTACATTTGTTTCAAGTTACTATCTTTATTAATTTCGAGAATATGCTTTAAGGTCCTTGGAACTGAGTGGCTGGTCCACACCCACTACTCCAATTGGGCTCAAATTTCAAGGACACTAAGGAAATCGAAAGCGACATCCTGAAACCAAATTTTGGAGGTTCTATCTTCATTGGTTTCGGAATTATACTAGTTTGGCCTAAATTGGATCAAAAAGTTCTAAGTTCCGAACCCATTGTCCAATCCTCACCGTACGCAATCGCCGCTGTAGTTTCATTACCAATAACCTACAGCACAAATTTCATGAAGATAGCGTCATTAGCTGTTGAGTTATCGTGATTATTTATATATGTTCGTTAGCCCTGAAACCGATTAAAAGGTCCAGAATCCGAACCCTTGGGCTGATTTCGCCCTTATGCAGTCCACCCTTAACTTTAAGCACTGCTTAACCCTTATACTCAATTTGAACGTTCTATCTTAATTTTAAGTTACTATTTTTAATAATTTCGATTATAAGCTTTTAAAACTTAAGAGGTCTAAGAGGGATACTGAACCACCACTCCAATTGATCCCAAATTAGGGGGACACGCAAGGGATAGTAAAGAACACCCTTGTGCCAAATTTGAAGCTTCTACATTTTTTTAAGTTGTTATCTTTATTAATTTTAAAGATATGCTTTAAGGTCTTCGGAAATGTATGGCTGGTCCCCGACCCAAAACTCCAATGGGGCCCAAATTTCAAAGACATTAAGGAAATAGGAAGGGACACCCTGATACAAAATTTGGAGGTTCTTTCTTCTTTGGTTCGGAATTATGCTCGTTTGGCCTAAATTCGATCAAAAAGTTCTAGGTTCCGAACCCATTGTCCAATCCCGAATTTATGCAATCCGCGCAGTAGTTTCATTACTAGTAACCTACAACACAAATTTGATGAAGAAAGCGTCATTAGTTGTTGAGTTATTGTGAATTTTAATATATGATAGTTAGCCCTTCGATCGATTAAAAGGTCCAGAATCCGAACCAATGAACCGATTTCGCCCATATGCAATCCCTGCCGTGCTTTCAGTCCTAGTAACCTCCAGTTAAAATTTCATCAAGATAGCTCAATTTTTTTTTGAGTTATCGTGCCTATGGACGGACGGACATGGCTATATCGACTCAGGAGGTCACGCTGATCACAAATATATATACTATTCCATATCTAGCTCGCTTCCTTTAGGTGGTTACAAACACCATACCAAAGTTAATATACCCTTTTACCTATTCTATAGGTGTAGGGTATGAAAAGCAAACAAAGAACTAGGTATATATCGTTTTACTATTCATTATAGAAATTATCATAAGAATTACTATCAAATAAAATTTGAATATTTGTTTGGTGATACCAATACCTAGTTTCCTTAAAAATGAAAACATATATATTCAAAGTCTTAACCCTTCATTGCATAGCATTGCATATATGAAATAATAATAACTTTTGTAGTAATTTTTTAGTAAAATATTTAAAAACTAGTAAAAAAGCCTGTAGGACGACAGGTATAATTTTAATTTCTCTTTATACCCGTATGACTATATAGTCCAAGGGTATAATAAATTTGCCATTACGTTTGTGACGCAGAGAAGGAGCCTACCCCCCGTAGATATAGACTTAATTGTATGGATTGGATCAGAATCGAAAAATAAATCGATTTAGCGATGTATGTTCGTCCGTCCGTCAGTCCGTCCGTCCGTCCGTCCGTCAGTCCGTCCGTCATCATTTTTGATAACTCAAAAAGTAAAGGAGCTAGGATTATGAAATTTTCACAAATTCGTTTTTATGCAAAAAACGGAATCGAGTTTTAAATTCAGACATTTGGGTCCACGGGTTCGAGTACCTGCCATACAACTTCTAATTTTATATGAGCATTACTCTATATATGGAAGCTACGTGTCTGAAATTTTGGCAAAAGTAGTTTAGTATAATGGCCAAAGTCTGCAAAATTTTCGAGTAGCAAAGGATTCGAGTAGCTGCCATACAACTCCTTCTTTTATATGAGCATTACTCTACACCTAATAAAGCTGAATGTTTGAAATTTTGCCAAAAGTAATTAACTGGATGATAGAATGTATATGTTACGGTCATACGGGTATCCCAGAGTTGACACAGTCTACTCTACTACACTCTTCCTCGTTATATATATATTTTTTTTTCCTGCTATTGCGCTACTGAATCAATAAAAGGAAATTCGTTACCTAAAGAACATTAAGTTAACATTATAATAGTTTGTTTTAGTTTTGTAAGTGATAATAAAATAGAAGTATGCATACTAAAGTGTAAAAAATTTATTTTTACGTTTTTATTAAAATTTTCTGTATCTACCTGTTAACAGATTTCTCATACGTTTTGATTTTTTTTTTTTCTGTTCATAATTTACATTTTATAAGTTTCATTTTTTCTTTCTTTTTGTATGTAAGTATTTGTTATTAGAAGTATGTTACATTGTGTGAATAACACTTAACATTAACATAATGCAACAGTAGCAGCAGTTTGTCTTTTATTATATTTAGACGTATGTATTTTCTTAAAGACTTCTTATACGTTTTGATTTTTTTTTTCTTATAAAAAATAAAAACTACAAACTGTAGTTAGTTATTAGTTCTGTAAAATAAAAGTATACATACTGAAATGTAAAAAATAGCTTTGTACGTTTTTATTATAATTTTCTGTATCTACCTGTTAACAGATTTCTCATACGTTTTGATTTTTTTTTCTGTTCATAATTTACATTTTATCAGTTTAATTTTTTCTTTCTCTTTTGCATGTAAGGATTTGTTATTAGAAGTATGTTACATGTGTGAATAACACTTAAC
Organism: Dolichopus griseipennis; assembly: GCA_963082915.1. Taxonomy (NCBI): domain Eukaryota; kingdom Metazoa; phylum Arthropoda; class Insecta; order Diptera; family Dolichopodidae; genus Dolichopus; species Dolichopus griseipennis. Next base: position 253,454,312 of record OY720441.1, on the reverse strand, counting down.
ATTAACATAATGCAACAGTAGCAGCAGTTTGTCTTTTATTATATTTAGACGTATGTATTTTCATAAAGATTTCTTATACGTTTTGATTTTTTTTTTCTTATAAAAAATAAAAACTACAAACTGTAGTTAGTTATTAGTTCTGTAAAATAAAAGTATACATACTGAAATGTAAAAAATAGCTTTGTACGTTTTTATTATAATTTTCTGTATCTACCTGTTAACAGATTTCTTATACGTTTTGATTTTTTTTTCTTTCTTGTGTTCATAATTTACATTTATTAGTTTCATTTTTTCTTTCTCTTTTGAATGTAAGTATTTGTAAGTATAAGTATTTTACATGTGTGAATAACACTTAACATAACATAGGGCACGTTGGTCAGCAGCAGCAGCAGCAGCAGTTTGTCTTTTATTATATTTAGATTTCATCTGGACAGCTTTGAAAAACATTATTTTCTCTTTGCTAAACAAAATTCAAATACTCTTTTTCATTTTTATTACTAAAAATACAAAAATATATCATTTTATATTCATGTTGCTTACAATGTGATTTGCTTTATAAAAAGAAAGGTTGATTTTTTTAATTTAAAAAAGCGTAAAAATTATATAATTAATCGAAATGTAAATATATTTCGAATTAAAATACTTAAATTTATTTAAAATTCATTTCTCTCACGATATATAATTATAAAAATTGGGTAAATTTAAAATTAAAATTTAATATTGCAAATATGCAAGATAATGTGTAAACTGCTTTCCTTTAACAATTATCATATTTGCAATGTATTGCATATCTGAAAGTTTATGTAAAAATGAATGTTTAAATTTACAGGAATAGAGGTATTACTGATGAAGAATTGAAAAAAATTATACAAGATTGGGGCGCTAGTGAAGATGATGATAACTTCGATGATTTTGTTATAGAGAAAACCGTGAGTGAAGAAAATAATAATAGGGCTGAAGAAATTATATTGGTTGAATATATTGACTATATGGCTACAAATATAATTAATACACCGAACTTGGAAAATGTACCACTCAATGTTATTGGCAATAATGATAATGTAGTAAGTGTAGAGAAAACGGATCCAGAAATTGCTTTAGAGTTAAAGCAAAAATACTCGAAAATTTTATGGAAAACGCAAGATTTTGCAATAAACGAAAATGATATAAAATTTCATGGTGAAACCAAACTTCCTGAAATTTTTATTGACTTGGAAACTCCTTATAGCTTCTTCAAATTTTTTTTTACGGATGAGATATGCCGATCAATAATTAATGAGTCAAATTTATACAGTTGCCAGAAACACTTAGTAACCCTAAAGAAATTACCAAAACTGAACTCAATAAATATATTGGTATAATTATTCTGATGTCAGTCATTCAAATTCCAAATTTACCTCGATACTGGTCTTCATTGGCTGGAAATGAATTAATAAGAGAAAATATGTCCGTAAATACATTTGAAAGAATTCGTCAAAATTTACATTTCAATAATAACGATTTGCAAGTACCAAAAGGTCATCCAAATCATGACAGGTTATTCAAAATTCGTCCGCTAATAAATGCTCTTCAAGAACAATTTAGAAGTGTTCCCCTAGAGCAATATTTATCAGTTGATGAGCAGTTATGTTCAACAAAAACCAGAAGCTATTTAAAACAGTATCTACCACTCAAACCCCACAAATGGGGGTTTAAATTATACATCCTTTCCGGCATTTCTGGATTTTGTTATGACTTTGAAATATATACGGGAGATGAAAAGTGAAAATCGGTTAACTTTAGAAAAAAATTTAGGAGCTTGTGCCAACATAGTAATAAGATTAATTAGAATTATACCAGATTTGAAAAATTATAGAATATTTTTCGACAATTAATACACAACGTTACCATTAATTGTAGAGTTAAAAAAGAGAGGAATGCTTTGTCTAGGGACTATGAGACGAAATCGAATCCCAAATTGTAAGTTACCAAATGAAAAAGAATTCCTAAAAACTGAACGAGGAACTATTTTTGAAACTATTACTACAGTTGATGATGTGGATGTGTCTGCTATTTCTTGGCGGGATAATAAAATTGTCAACTTAGCCTCTAATTTTATTGCGAAAAATCCTGTTCACATCTCAGAACGATTTGATAAAAAAGCACAGAAAAAAATTTCTATTACTTGCCCTAATATTGTTAAGGAGTATAACAAGTTTATGGGAGGAGTAGACACGTTGGATAGCCTTATAGGACGATATAAAATTAAAATCCGTTCCAAAAAATGGTACATGCGCTTTTTTTACAATTTAATCTAGAACGAACAAGAAATCCTGGTCGACCACCAAATGAATTGAATAAAAATATAGAGCTTAAACGTAAACATCATTGCAGTGTTCCTATACCATCTAAAGATGTTCGAGCGGATAAAATTGATCATTGGCCAATTTGGGCTGAGAAGCGTCTTCAATGCAAAGTTCCCAAATGCGATGGCTATACTTTCGTTAAATGTGAAAAATGCCAAATATCACTTTGCTTTAACAAAAGCAGAAACTGTTTTAAATATTTTCATAACAATTAATTAATTTTTGTAAATATCGTTTTTATTTTATGTTTTTGTTTTAATTTCTTAAGACTGAATTGTTATTTTTTTGTATAGGTTTTTTTTATTTTTGCTTACTTATTGAAAGAATGTTATTTTATAACTTTTTCCAAATATTATATTTAATACACTTAAAAGTTCAAATGCAGATTGTTTCTATTTTTACCAAATAACAAAAAATTTAAACGAATATTTTGGTTTTAATGCATGGCCTTGCATATGAGCAAGAAAAAGAAAATTGACAAAATAAGGGGACTAGAAATACTTTTGGTAAAAGAAAAATTATTTTCTTACTAATTTTAATACTTTTTGTGCAAAAATAATTTTTTGGTCCAAAACAAAAAAATCATGCAACGAAGGGTTAGTTAAAAGTATTAATTGAAGAATGTTGACAACAATTCAAATATTTTGGAATGGTTTTGAGTTTTGAAAAATAATTTTTCAACAATTGTGAAAACATATTGTGTTAATAATAGGTAGGTACATATCTGTTTTACTGCACGTGGAACATATGTACCTATATGTATAAAAATGTATTTATACTTAAAGATACCTACTAAATATTAAACAATTTTGTTTAACTTTTGTTTAATACTAGATAAAGATTTTATCGAATATAACTCTATTATATCATCTTTCCAGCATCTGTGAATATCCATAATGTGTTAACCTTAGTACAGCATTTTAAATGCAAAAGATCAACCATCAATTTTTGGTTAATAAAAATATTCAATATTTTAAGCTTAAAATTGACTAACGGACTTCTCATTAATATTGAACCAAATAGATGTAAAGTATTTCTAAGTCGGTTGCACTGAATTACTGTTTCTTTACTTGTTTTATTTTATTTAAATGTTATTTTGGCTTTTTGGTATTTTAATACCTTAGTATTTATTATGCTATTAGTAAATGAGAAAAAAATCTTATTCAAACAATTTTAATAAATGTATAACAATTTAAAATTTTGTTTTAAATAATTTACAGCGGCAACTCAATGTACAATCCTTTCTTTTGTCTCCTGATCTAAATTATGTACTACTTTTTGCTGAAACCGAGAAATCCAAGTGAGTATTAAATAAATATTATTATAAAAAATAATTTAAAAATAGTTTTAAAATAATTCAATTTTAAAAATTTATTTGTTTATTAATTAGTAGTAGAGATAAAAGTAAATATTGACTGATATTATAATAGTTGTCAGCCTATTTGGCATTTGGTAATACTTTCTATTAATTCATAATTTCAATATTCATTGATTTGTTTATGTTATATATTTTAATGTTTTAAGTTACATTTGTTCACCAAGCAATTTTGTAAAAACAAATTATTTTTTAATGATTTTTTTATACCCTACACCTATGACGTAAAAGGGTATATTTAACCTTTGTATGGTGTTTGTAACCACCGAAAGCAAGCAAGCTAGATATATGAAAGTAAATATATTTGTGACCACTGTCACATCCTGAGTCGATTAATGTCCATTCGTCTTCCGTAGGCATGATAACTCTAACGGAGCTATCTTGCTAACATTTTAACTGTTAATTACTAGTAATGCAAGTACGTTGGCGATTGCTTACGGGCGAGATCGACCCATGGGTTCGGATTTTGGAACCTTTCCTTTTTGTTCCCGAAAATTTAGACATAATTGGAGTGGTGGTTGGATGTACCTTCTAGAACCTCACAAAATTTAAAAGCTTATCTTCGAAACTAATAAATATAGTAACTTAAAATAAAGATAGAATCTTCAAATTCGTTATATTTGTTTTTTCCCATTATCCTCATGACCTTGAAATGTCGGATCAATTGGAATGGTGGTTCTGGTATGCCCCGCGCATCTCTCAAGATCTAAAAAGCATATCTTCAAAATTAATAAAGAAAGAAACTTTAAATATGATTAACGAATGTTCTGTTTTGTTTCCATTACATTCGTAACATAGGGGATTAATTTGAGTTGTAGTTCAGGTGCCTCCCACACTCTTACAATTATCTAGCAAGCATATCTTCGAAATTAATAACGATAGAAACCTCAAATTTGGAACACTAGTGTTCTTTTCTATTTGCTTCCTTGTTTAACACTTTTATATTTTTAAAAGACTAAGAAGGTAATTATCTAATATCAATCTATCTTCTATCTATATATTCAAAATTGAGGTATCATTTTAATTTTAATAAAAAAAGACTTTTTTTTTTTAAATATTAAATATATTTTGATTTTAATTTATTACAAATAGGTTCCGGTTATTAATGAAAAATTATGTCGACCAAGTGGCCCTTCCCCCTACTACTTCGGTAGGCTTCCAATCTTTTACCAAAATTCTGAATCACGTTGTTTAATAAACTGTTCTCAATGGTTGAAATCTGCTCGTAAATGTTGTTTTTAAGCTCTTGAATTGTTGTGGGATTATTGCTGCACACTTTCGATTTCACAAAACGTCACAAAAAAAAACCCAACGGTATCAAATCGCACGATTTTGGTGGCCAATTCACACCTCCTCTGCGAGAAATAATGCGATCTTCGAACTTTTCCTTCAAAAAGAAATTTCCTAATTACATCTTGAAAACTTTTTCCATTTTCAAAAAATGTTGTAAAAACAAAAACACGTTGTTCCTTCGTGTAACGTTAAATATTAACTAACCGCAATGTATTTAGAATATACCTAAAGAAACCTCGTATAAAAATTCCAGGTAGAAAAAAAATTACGGCAAAATCAAAATGATACCTCAATTTTGAACACCCCTTATATAAAAGCGAAAGTTTGTTTGTTTGTTTGTATGTATCGAATAGACTCCTAACTGCCCAGCCGATTTTCATGAAAATTTGTATATAGAGGTTTTTGGGTACGGAAAGACTCAAAAATTTTGCTTTGTTGTTCTAAAATGAAAACGGTTTGACCGATTGACTTCAAATTTCGTATACGTGATGGTCTTTAAGAATTGAGTTGACACAATTAACAATTTTGGAATTTGTTAACCCATGTCGGGCCGACGGTTGGTCAAAAAAAAATTTTGAGTCCAAATTTTGTCCGATTTTACTTTATAAATACTGCTTTGGCTAAAAAAAAAGCCTCAAAAAAATTATTGAGTTTCATTAACCCATTGCGGCCCAACAGCCTTTTATAGGTTTTGTTCAATACTTTACTCTAAATTAGAAACGGATCGACCGATTTTCTTAAAATTTTGTAATCGTGCACCCCTGTGAGAATTGAGTTGACATTATTACCAGAATTGGAATTTGTTAACCCATGTCGGCCCGACGGTTGGTCAAAATTTGCGAAGTACTGCTTTGGCTAAAAAGAAAGCTCAAAAAAAATTTTGTTGAGTTCCATTAACGCTTTGCGGCTCAACAGCTTTTTTTTAATTTTTTGGTTACCTTACTCTAATTTAGAAACGGTTTATCCGATTTTCCTCAAATTTTGTATATGTGTTCCATTTTGAGAATGAAGTTAACTCTTTTATCAGACTTGGAATTGGTTAACCAATGCCGGCTCAAAAAAAAGATTTGGAAGCAAATTACGTCCAATTTTGCGCAATACTGTTTTGCCTAAAGAGAAAGTTGAGTTCCTTTAACCCATTGGGGCACACTGGCTTTTTATAGATTTTTGCGTTACTTAAATCTAATTTAGAAACAATTTGACCGGTTGACTTCAAATTTTATATGCGTGAAGGAACTTGGAAATGGAGTTGAGCCTGTTTTATAGGTGTAGGGTGTAAAAATTGGAAATCATTTTTATACTCGTATGACTATATAGTCAAATGGTATAATAAATTTGCAATTACGTTTGTGACGCAGAGAAGGAGGGAGGGTAGATATAGACTCAAATGTATGGATCGGATCAGAATCGAAAAAAAATCGATTTAGCTATGTATGTCCGTCCGTCTGCCCGCACGATAACTCAAAAACTAAAGGAGCTAGAATGTTGAAATTTTCGCAAATTCGTTTTTTTGCAATAGCCGTTTGATTGGAAAAAAAAAGATTTGGAAGCAAATTACGTCGAATTTTGCGCAATACTGCTTTGCCCAAAGAAAAAGTTGAGTTCCGTTAACCCATTGGGTCACACTGGCTTTTTATAGATTTTTGCGTTACTTAACTCTAATTTAGAAACAATTTGACCGGTTGACTTCAAATTTTATATGTGTGAAGCAACTTGGAAATGGAGTTGAGTCTGTTAACAGTCGGTCCTACGATTGGTCAAAAAAAATTTTTGGAAGTAAATTCCGTTAAATTTTGGAAAGTAGTTTGTATGGCTTTGATTTACAGAAAGTTTCAAAAATTACTAGATCCTAGAAAATCGTTTTAAAAAAATTGCTTTCATACATTTTAAAATTTACATGTGTAAACCGTGTTTAATTTTTGTGTTAACTTTTTGCAGTAACATCAACTTCAATTTAACCTCAATTGAAAGGCGCAGCAACGCGCACCAGGTATTTATTTAATAGTATTTTAGTATAAAATATATTATGTATTATATTTTATAAATTAAAAACTAAAATATTTTTTAATAAACTATTAAATTTCGTTTTTTTATTTAATTTTTATTATGTCAGATGTTTTATTGAATTAGTATTTATAGAATTACATAATTAAGAAACTTCGTACGATACTTAAATTGCGTCCTTAAAGGTTCTTGCTGCTGTATGTAAAATTTATTTTTATATTTAAATCTATTACATAAAAATTTCTAAATCTGTCATCTGTCATCAAAATATTTATTGAATATTTTGCATTTACAAGCTTTCTAATAGGATCAACCAGAATAAACGCGTACGGCGTGCAGTTTCTGTCAAAAATTTTTTAAATAAGTAGGTATGTTATGTACTGTACTGCGGAATTTTAAATTTTAAAATTTGACAAAGCGTATAAAATATTGAAATTGTTTTTTCTTATGTTGCCACGATTAAGTTTTCAAAATAAAATATATTAAAATAATATTTTTTTTTTAAAAAACATGCATTTAAAATAATTGAATAACTATAATATGTTCGCAAAAAACAACTAAAAAATAATCTTCAACTTAAATAAAAGCGTTCGGCGTAGAGTTTCTGTCAAAAAATTTACAAATAAATTGGTACATGAATTTACATGAGAGCAACCAAAATACGCGTAACGCGATGTACTGTAACTCGGATTTTTAAAATTTACAAATCGACAAAATGTATAAAAATATTGTTTTAGGTTTTTCTTATGTGTTTTTTATTATATGAAATTAAAAAAATTTTTTGTACTAAATTAAAACATTCAAATAAATTAGATTTGTGTGTACATGCGTATCGATTTACGGATATGATAGATAGACATAACGACGTACTGTCGTATAAAAATTTTACGTCGTATGTTTTAATTTGGGTTAATTTAGGCCCTATTAAATGAAAAGTTTATTCTACATTTTAAACATATGTTTTTTTTATAATGAAAAATTCTTTTTAGTTTTACTTTGACATAACGCACGAATTTTATATAATGCATGCGTTCCTTTTATTAGAAATTGTTCATGAAGAGTAGGTACAAAGTTGTTTTAAAATGGAAAGCTAATTTTTGTTTCAGGAGTATATAATTGTTAGATTAATTATCCTACATAATATTTGACATTTTAAAACTATCTGTCATTTGTGAAGTTAATAATATTTAATATATTTATATAATGAAAAAAAAGTGAAAAAATTAAAGTTTATTGCTGAAATATATAAAGACTATTTTTTAAAATGGAAGAGTTAAGTGCTTTTTGGTAATGGAGATAAAAATGATGTATGTAATTATAGGCTAATATCAATATCCTCTATTTTCAGCAAGTTACTTGAAACCTACATAAATAATCAGCTGAGTACTTATTTAAGCAAGAAAAACTTAATGGATAAACAACAATATGGCATTAGGAATTGTTCAAATACAAATGCTGCTTTATTTTATTTAATAACTGAAGTTCAAGCAGGAGTAAGTAAAAAGCAGAGAGTGGATGTAGTATTTCTCGATTTAGCCAAAGCATTTGACTCAGTTGACAGGAAAATTCTTCTACTTATACTATTTGAATGTGGAGTTTTTGAAAAGGAACATAAGTGGTTTAAGAACTACTTATCTGGAAGAAAACAGTATACAGAGTGTGAGCAGTATAAAAGCAAAATAGAAGATGTTGAATTCAAGGCAGTTCTCTCGGCCCTTCACTATTTGCGTGCTATATAAGTAGTTTTTCTAAAAAATTAAAAGCTAAGTCTTTTTTATATGCAGATGATATAGCGATTGTTTTTAATTTTAGAAGAATTGTTTTTAATTTAGATTTAAAAGAAGTCAGTGAATGGATGAAGATTCATAAGCTGCCGGTAAATAATAAAAAAAACAAAATACATGCTAATAAAAAAACATTCGACAGCAAAAGTAAAAATTATGTATAGTGGTACTGAAATAGAGGAAGTAGATATATTCAAATATCTAGGAATATATATTGACGCAAAATTAAATTGGAACCAACAGTCAAATGAAATTGCCAAAAAAAACTAGACGTATCGCAGGTGTTTTCAAATTACCAGAAAAAGAGTACCATATGAACAAAAAAGTTCGATATTCTATTGCTTATTTCACTCCACCATATCATATGGCATAATTGTGTGGGGCAATACTTACCTAAAGAATATCGCTAAGCTACAAAGGATACAAAATAAAGGGATTAAAAATCTTTATTGGCTGAATCATCGTTCTTCAACCACAGAAATACACAAGCGCTTTGGAATACTAACATTGGAATTACATAAAAAAACTGATACAAGCTATTCAAATTCATAATATGAAAACAAAAAAAATAAAAACTAATGTAGGCATAATCCAGAACAATGAAATACATAGCTATAGTACCAGAACTGCGAATAATATACACTTACACAACTCGGAAACTTTCAATATAGCAACTAAGATCTACAATGAATTACCATTAGAAATTAAAATTACGGAAGATAAGAAAATTAAAACTAAAATGAAAACAACACTTTTTAAACTTTTTATTATAGCTTTTAAACGTAAATAATACAGGCTTAATAAAATGATAAATTTTTCCTAATGTTTTTGTGAATTAAAAATTAATGAATTGCTATATCTCTTTATTTTGACTAGTTTTTTGTATTTTTGTATTCTTAAAGTTTCTATTATTATTATTATTTTGTTTTTTCTTTTTGTAGTTAAATCTTAAATTTTTTACCGCTTTGTTTAAATTTTTGTTTTTAATATACATATTATATTAATGTGTTATAAAAAACTGTATATACTCTGTAAGAGCCGTAAGCCCTTTTAGAGAGATAAATAAATAAATAAATAAATAATCAAATAAAAAATATGATTTAACATAACCTATTCAAGAGAAAATTCATCTATTATGAAAAATTTATTTAAAGCTATCTCCCGAAAATTATTTAATTATTTACTCCTGTCATTTCCTCTTTTTCACGAGCTGGTGTGGTGTAGCTGACAATAGGTGAGAGTCAAAAAAAGTATATTCCTCCTCATATAGGAACGCAAGTAATAACATTTGTTTGTTTGAAGAAACTTATGAGTCATGACTCATGACCATACATAGAAAAAAATACATAAATAAACTAGACAAATAGGTATAATATAAAGTAAACAAAAGAATTCAGAACCATTTTTTGCATACATACCTTTGTGGTAAAAATTTCAGGTTTTATTATTGAAATGTAGTGCCTACTTGTCTATGTAGCTACTAAATTAAAAAAGGGAATAAGGGGAGGAAAAATTTATCAATTTTTTAATTGATTAGTTATTTTTTTTAATATCTTGGTAGATATGTTATAAATCTTAAAATTGTGATTCTATAAAAATACCTTCTCGACTTCTGTCAACTTAACTATTATTTTGTACTTCTGGCAGCTTCAATATAATATAATACTAAGTACTAAACATATGAATTATGATAGGCATGTTAAATTTTGTTGTACATATTATGATCTATGAATAAGCTATTTAATTAGGATACAGAATACATACAACATAGTTCAAATCGTACTAAAATGCTTAGAAAAAAGTGCAGTTTTCTATATCTAGGACAGCATTAACTCGAATTTTGGCCACTTGACTTCATTAAATATGTACATACATATATGTATTTGTTTAGAAAAACATTATAATTTTCGGAACATTATATATCAGAACACTATTTATATTTAGAATGTAAATCGATTTTTTTGCGTAATAACTGTACAAAATTGTACTCTCCTTATAGCGTGTTTAGCTACAGGAATAGAATTCAAAAATACTTAAAAACGTTTTTATAATTGGAAAAATTATAAATTTTTTTTTAAGCAAATTTCAAACGCAAGAATTATTGACAACATTGTTGCCATAAATTTTATTATGTATAGGGGAAACAATTTTAAATTACACAACACAAATTACACAGAACGGATTTTTTATGTGAAAGCACAAGAAGCTCGAATTTCGAGCACAGGGCGATACTAGTAAGTCTTTAAAATATAAACGAAATAACGATGAAAAATTAAAATATTAGAAACTTACCTCAATATGGTTTAACAAATTCAGTTTTTAATGTTATTTAAATTTATTATTTTATTTTATTTAACATTTTATTTTTCATTTTATAATAATTAATGCAATATTTAATCAAAGACTATTAATATACACAAAGATACACAAAAATTAAAAACAAGCAAGATTTTTTATTTCTATTTAGAAAGCGAGATCAGAAACTGGTAAACTAAATTCATCAAAGAGAAATTTCAAAAACTATTAACTATTATACTAATCCAAAAATTTATTATAATACGAGAAGAGAAAAAATGTATACAGCTTCAGTAAGTAACACGAGAATACAAAGATTATATAAATACATTTATATTATACTAGTGTCGCTCTGTGCACGAAATTCGAGCTATTCTATTCTTTTTTTTTGCTTTTAAGTTTATATAAAAAAAATTAGTTTTGCGTAATTTGTATTAGACTAATATTTTAGGAAAAATAATTTTTATACCCAACACCTATAGAATAGGTAAAGGGGTATATTAACTTTGGTATGGTGTTTGTAACCACCTAAAGGAAGCGAGCTAAATATGGAAAAGTATATATATTTGTGATCAGCGTGACCGCCTGAGTCGATATAGCCATGTCCGTCCGTCCTTCCGTAGGCACGATAACTCAAAAAATAATGGAGCTATCTTGATGAAATTTTAACTGTAAATTACTAGGACTGAAAGTACGGCGGGGATTGCATATGGGCGAAATCGGCCCATGGGTTCGGATTCTAGACCTTTTAATCGATCGAAGGGCTAACGAACATATATAAAAAATCACGATAACTCAACAACCAATGACGCTATCTTCATCAAATTTGTGCTGTAGGTTACTAGTGATGAAACTACTTCGGGGATTGCGTAAGTTCGGGATTGGACCATGGGTTCGGAACCTAGAACTTTTTGATCGAATTTAGGCCAAACAAGCATAATTCCGAAACCAATGAAGATAGAACCTCCAAATTTGGTATCAGGGTGTCCCTTCCTATTTTCTAAGTGTCTTGGGAATTTGGGCCCTATTGGAGTAGTGGGCGGTGACCAGCCACACATTTCCGAAGACCTTTAAGCATATCTTTAAAATTAATAAAGATAACAACTTTTTTTTTTTTTTTTTTTTTTTTCCTAAGGGAGGAAAAAACCTTCAAAAGGCACCTGGTAACCTAATCCCCCAGCTATTGTGAGATTTTTACTACACTAAAACAACCTCCCCCCGTAGCCATAATAATGGGATAAGCACCCTAGTTGCTTGCGCAGTATTATGGCTGAAAAGTTACTACTAGTCATAAATATAAATGACTTTTAAGGGTTGAAAGGGCAACCCAGGAGGTATAAGTTGACATTCTTCTTGAATTTTTCCGGTTTAAACGAATTGGGAAACACATATGGGGGTAATGTGTTCCACAATTTGGAGGTGCGACTCAGAAAAGAGTTCCTAAATTTCAGAGTTCTTGTTCTGAAAAGCTCAACTGTATAAGGATGTGATTGAGCTGCTAACCGTATGTTACGGCGGTAGGGTTTGATTTTAGGCATCATGTTTTTGATTTCTTTTGAAGTATTGCCTAGAAGATATTTATAAAAAAGACAAGCAGCTCCTACATTACGGCGGTGACTTAAAGACGTTAAGTCTTTTGTGACGTTATTATCATTGATAATACGAACAGCTCTCTTTTGTTTCTTATCCAGATACTGAAGAGCGGTGCTGGGAGCTCCAGCAAATATGTGAGAGTTATACTCAAGTCTCGGCCGAATATAGGTTTTATAAATTTGTAATAGATTTGGAGGTGTAAAGTATTTCCTACTCCTACTTAAGAATCCCAGGCATTTCGCGGCATCTTTTGCGACCGAAAAAATGTGGTCGTTCCACGAAAGTTTTGCATTTATTTCCATGCCTAGAATTCTTAATGATTCGGAGTTTTGAATACCTACATTGCCAAAAGAAATGTTTAGTAAAGGATCGCTTCGCTTGGTTGATAACAAACAGCTTTGGGTTTTAGAAGCATTAAAACTTACCCTGTTCACGCTTCCCCAATCTTGAATTATTTGGAGATCATTATTTGAGGAACTTGAAACTTTGGTTCGTTCATTGTTTACCGATGTTGAGGTAGCATCAGCTGCTCTCTCAAAAAGGTAAGAGCAATCAAGAATGCTGTCATCAGCAAAGCTATGAATTTTATTGGAGGTAATGGATAGAAGATCATTGATAAATATTAGAAATAAGGTTGGTGATAGGACCGAGCCTTGAGGGACACCAGCATTGATTTCAAATTTTTTGGAAGTAAAACCATCCAATACAACTTGTATTGAACGGTGTGAAAGGAAAGAATCTATCCATGAATTGAAGATTTTTCCTAGATCAAAAGCTTCTAGCTTTTTTAGTAGCGCGGCATGCCAAACGCGATCAAAGGCTTTGGATATATCTAGAGCGATTATGTTCGTCTCGCCATATTTTTCCAAGCAACGACCCCATTTTTCAGTCAAACATGTCAACAGGTCACCTGTTGATCTATTTGACCTAAAACCATATTGATGGTCACTTATGAGGTCATTACTCTCCAGATATCTTTTTAAATGGAAATTAATTATTAACTCCATAACCTTTGATAGTACTGATGTTAGAGCAATTGGTCTATAATTTTCAGGATTGCTCTGGGCACCCTTTTTTGGGATTGGCTGGACATAAGCAACTTTCCATATAGAAGGGTAAGTTCCAGAAACAAAGGATATGTGAAAAAGTTTGCTTAGTGGACCAGCTAGGGTGTTAGCGCATTTTTGGAGGACAATTGGTGGAATATCGTCAGGACCAGCAGATTTGTGAACATTCAGACCCTTAAGAACTTTAGCAACAACTCGTGGGCGAAAATAAATTTTTTTAAGTTTTGAATTTGTTGGTACATAGACCGGAGGAGAGGCAGTTGTTGCCGGCAGTGTTGAATTGGCTGCGAAGATTTGAGCCAGGAAATCTGCCTTTTGTTCAGGGTCAGCAATGACAGCATTATTATAAATTAGTGGAGGAGTTGTAGAAGAAGTGAAGTTGTTTTTTACTGATTTGGCAAATGACCAGAAACTTTTGCTGCCTTTTGGGAAGCGAATAACTTTTTGCCTTAGTAAAAAATCATGTTTAAATTTTTGCTGCCTTAAAATTCTTTTGCATCGCTTACTAACTTCTGTAAATGAGAGAACTTGAAAAAATGTAGAAGCTTTCAATTTGCTACAAGGGTGTTCTTTACTATCTCTTGCGTGTTCCCCTAATTTGGGATCAATTGGAGTGGTGGTTCAGTATCCCTCTCAGACCTCCCAAGTTTTAAAGGCTTATAATCGAAATTACTAAAAATAGTTACTTAAAATTAAGATAGAACGTTCAAATTGTGTACATGGGTTAACTAGTACTATAAGTACAGCGCGGACTGTATAAGGGCGAAATCAGCCCAAAGGTTCGGATTCTGGACCTTTTAATCGGTGTCAGGGCTAACGAACATATATAAAAAATCACGATAACTCAACAACTAATGAGGCTATCTCCATGAAATTTGTGCTGTAGGTTATTGGTAATAAAACTACGGCGGTGATTACGTACGGGGAGGATTAGACAATGGGTTCCGAACTTAGAACTTCTTTAACGAATTTAGGCAAAACTAGCATAATTGCGAAACCAATGAAGATAGAACCTCCAAATTTGGTATCAGGGTGTCCCTTCCTATTTCGTTAGTGTCTTTGAAATTTGGGCCCCATTGGAGTAGTGGGTCGGGGACCAGCCACTCAGTTCCGAGGACCTTAAAGCATATTTTCGAAATTGATAAAGATAGTAACTTGAAACAAATGTAGAAACTCTAATTTGGCCCAGGGTGTTCTTTACTATTTCTTGCGTGCCCCCCTAATTTGGGATCAATTGGAGCGGTGGTTCAGTACCTCTTTCAGAGCCCCCAATGTGTAAAAGCTTATCATCGAAATTAATAAAACTAGTAACTTAAAATTAAGAAAGAACGTTCCAATTGTGTACAAGGGTTAACATATGGGCGAAATCGTACCATGGTTTCGGGTTCTGGAACCCTTGAAAAGTTCAAGGACTAACAAACATATATCTTAAAAACACCATAACTCAAAAAATAATGCCGGTATTTTGATGAAATTTAAACTCTAGGTTACTAGTAATGAAAGTACCGTGGGAATTGGTTGTGGTCGAGTTTAATTTCGAAGCCTAAGAATATATTTCCTATTTTCTATGTGTCCCCGAAATTTAAACTTAATTGTAGTGGTTCAGCTATGTTCAAAGGTACTTGCTGCATTTATGTAAAATTTATTGGAATATTTAAATGAATTATATGAAAAGGTGTAAATTTGTAATTGTATTTTAGAAATACATTTATTGCATATTTTGTGTTTATAAGCTTTTCTATTAGGTATATAAACTATCCATTTAAAATATTTGTAATTTTTAAAAATCTGGATTATTAAATATATTATGCTTTGATTATCATTTTATCACAAAATTTAATAATTAGAATTTTTTCAGTTTGTAATTGAATTGGAATAAATATATTTTTATTTATTTCAAGTTTGTTTGTTTTTTAATATTTTTAAATAGATAAATTAGTAAGAATTTGTAATATTTTTTAATAGATAGTGCAACTAGAAATGGTTCTAGTGTTATAAAGTTAATTTGGTTAGCTAGGTCTTACGATCAAATTAATAACAGCTTTTATGGTGTTAAAATGACTTATGGATATGTCCTTAAATTTGAACCAAATAGGTGTAGGGTATTTCTAAGTCGGTTGCACCGACTGACTGTTGCTTTACTTGTTTTTTTCTATACGTATTAAAAATTATGGCAACAATTCTTCTGCTAAAAAAAAATATTTATAATTTTCCTATTATAAAAGCGTTATTAAAAAATTTTGAGTTTTATTCCTATAGCTGATGCCGCTTCAAAGAGAGTATAATTTGGTACAGTTATTACACAAAAAAAAAAATTTATTAAATTTTTTCTAGGTATCTTATTGACATAAATATATTTCTATGTGTGGTCATTAGTCATGACTCCTAAGTTTCTTAAAACAAACAAATGTTATTGTTTCTGTTTCTTTATGAGGAGTAAACTCTTTTCTACTCTCAACACCGGTCAGCTACACTAACTCTTGCAGAAGAGTAAATGAGAGGAGTATATAATTATAAACTTTCCGACAGATGGCTTTAATTAAAATATTTAAGAATAAATGGATTTTCACTTGAATAGATTATGTTAAATCATATTTTTTATTTGATAACCAATAAGACCTTCTGTTTTAAAAAATATTCTTTATATTTATATCAGCAATTAACCTTAATTTTTATAACTTTATTTTCAAAATTTAAATATATTAAATATAATTAACTTCTCAAATGCAGGTAGTCTTAAAATGTCAAATATATGTGACAATTAATCTGCCAATTATTTACTCCTGAAACCAAAAATTAGCGTTCCATTTACAAACTACTCCTATCTCAGTAGTTTACCTAAGCGAATTCTAAACCAGGAAGTGACGTAACAGATGTTAAAGATAAGGATTGAGGTTAACGATAAGGAAATGATAAGAGATAAAATAAGGAGTATGACTCATCTATGACTTATCGAATAAATTTTAGATTAAGTTAGTTATTTTAGAATTTAAAATACCAGGCGCGCAGTTTTGAAATATTTTTTAAAGAATTAAATGAAAAGCTTTTAATAAATTTTTTTCCACTTTGAATATTATGTTTTGGTGAAAAGAACTTTTAGTGGTTCTTACAATTTTAAATTGCGAAAGAAGCAAAAAAAGTATAATACAATAATATTGTTTTAGATATGAAATATTATATTTAAGAAAAATGGCGTCAGGGAATCTCCTGTATAATCTAAGTTATTTTTTGATGACTATACAGTAATTATAGATTAATGTTGTTGTTATTATTTGTTTTTGAATAATTTATATGTTTTGTTATATAAAACAAAAAAAAAATCTTAAATCACTTTCTTATCAGCTAAAAAAAAAAAAACTTAATTTTGATTATCAATTTTGTTCCCATTCGTTTGTAAGAAAAAAAGTACATATATCTAACGAAATTTTTAAAATTGTAAAATAAAAATCTTAAATAATGTCAGGGGATGGGGATTCCTTTTTATAATTAAAAAAAAACAAAAATATATATATATATTACAAAGCTTTTTTATTTATTTTTTAACGTTTTCCGATATTTATAATTATTTTTTTTAGAAAATAAAAGGAATAAAAATTAAGAATAATTAACTAAATATTCTTTGGGTTGGAGTGCTTAAGGGGTAAATGAAGTTAAGTTGGTAAGTTTATTTATATAATGTTCCATCCTAGTTCTATGCTCTTACTCAGAGAAGAGTTTTTATGAATTTAGTCTAATAGAAATATTCATGCGTTCATCATCATATAACGCAAACGAAGGTCAAATTGGCTCAAATGTTTTTCTTCAACAAGTATTTAAAGCACCATTTGGAGCTTACACTCAAGTTGGATATGAAACAGTATGTTGAATACGAAAATGCTAAAAAAACGCATATTGCAGTTCTACTAATGTGTTTAGTGAGATTATGGCTCTAAAATTAACTAAATTAACTAAAAATATGAAAAATATAAATCATTAAAATGTAATAATTTTTTAGGTGTTTATAATAAAGGAATCATTTAAAAAAAAAAAATTTTCTATTAATAATTTGATACTCAAAATTCTATAAAAGGCTAATTCTATGATAAAACGAGGAAGATTGTAGTAGAGTAGACTGTTTCAACTCTGGGATACCCGTGTGACCGTAACATAACTATTATATCATCCGATTAATTACTTTTGGCAAAATTTCAAACATACCAGCTTCGTTAGGTGTAAAGGTAATGCTCATAAAAAAGAAGGAGTTGTATGGCAGCTACTCGAACCCTCTGCAGTAGACCAACCAAATTTTACAGAAACTTTGGCCATAAAACTAAAATATTTCTGTCAAAATTTCAGACACGCATCTGTAATAGGTTCAGAGCAATACTCATATAAAAAAAGAAGTTGTATGGCAGGTACCCGAACCCATGGACCAAAATGACTGAATTTAAATAGCGAAGACGGCTGTTGCAAAAAACACGAACTTGCGAAAATTTCAAGATCCTAGCTCCTTTAGTTTTTGAGTTATTGTGCGGACGGACGGACATACATAGCTAAATCAATTTATTTTTCGATCCTGATCCAATCCATACACTTGACTCTATATCTACCCCTCTCCTTTTCTGCGTCACAAACGTAATGGCAAATTTATTATACCCTTTGACTATTTTGTCATACGGGTATAAATATAACATAATCCGATTACACTATTAAGTATATACAGAACAATGTTTTAGGCTGATAACATTTTACATGTGTAGAAATATTGTATTTGCGGGCGAAAATGGGCTTTAATTAAAATAATTGATTGGAGAATATTTCACGATTTTTTGGAAGTATATATAACTCCAGAATGTGGTGAAAAAATTTGTTTATTTAAAAATAGAAATGGTGAATCATTAACTAGAAAATTTGATTTATCCCCTTTGGATTGGCAAAATTTAAAAGTAGAAGTATATGGTGGTGATATATCCATTATTGGTAAAATAAGAGGTTCAGCAAATAAAAAAAAGCAATCACCTAATCATTTTAATGTCGATTGTCCATTTTCTGAGGAAGATTATTGGGAGATGATTAAAAAGAATTCATATTCCTTATTTAAATAAAGTTAAATAATAATTTTTTATTTTTTATTCTTCTATATAAATCCGTTAGTTTAGAAACAAATGATGTTCTGCTGAATGACAGGGACAAGTATCTGGAACAGTTGTTATGTTGTCTGATGTATAGGGACATATATCCCAATGGTATCCATACTCTTTCGTTTTAATTAGAATTGAATTTTTAAATAATTTTAAAAAATAAAAGTGAATTTTTAAATGTTTATAATGTTGCTCCAATAAAACGTCATCTTATTTATCTAAAAAACTAAAAACCATTTCGTAAATGAAAGCTGACCCCAATTATTTTTTATGCCCGTATGACTATATAGTCTAAGGGTATATTAAATTTGCCATTACGTTTGTGAGGGGAGGGGGGTTGGGTAGATATAGACTCAAGTGTATGGGCCGGATCAGAATCGAAAAATAAATCGATTAAGCTATATATGTCCGTCCGCATGATAACCCAAAAACTAAAGAAGCTAGGATCTTGAAATTTTCGCAAATTAGTTTTTTTTTTCAAATGCCGTCATTGCTATTTAAATCCAGCCATTTTTGTCCATGGATTCGGGTAGCTGGCATACAACTTCTTTTTTTATATGAGTATAACTCTGTACAGCTGTATGTCTGAAATTTTGCTAAAAATATTTTACTCAAATGGCCAAAGTTTCTGCAAAATTTGGTTGGTCTACTGTAGAGGGTTCGAGTAGCTGCCATACAACTGCTTCTTTTATATGAGCATTACACTACATCTAATGAAGCTGGGTGTTTGAAATTTTTTCAAAAATAGTTTAGTGTAATGGCCAAAGTTACAGCAAAATTTGGTTGATCTACTGCAGATGGTTCAAGTAGCTGCCATACAACTCCTTCTTTTATATGGGTATTCCGCTACACTTAATAAATCTGTAAGCTTGAAATTTTGCCAAAAGTAATTAACGGGATGCAATAATGTATATGTTACGGTCATACGGGTATCCCAGAGTTGACACAGTCTACTCTACTACACTCTTTCTCGTTTTTTATAAAGTCTAAACCACTTCATACTGAGCTTGGCTTTCAGCTTTTTGTAGTCTCTCATTAATAAATTTAATTCGTTTTTTTATTTGAAATTCAATGACATCAGTCATCTTTGAAAATTTTTTATTTAACAATTTCGAGAATTTGATAAGGATTTCCTCTAAACTAAATATAATTTTTTCTTTTAATATTTTTAATTTTTCTTCTGCTAATTTAGGTTCTATATATAGATACTGTTGTATCTAAATTATCAAACGTTTTGCTCATTTTGTTTTGTAATAGTTCTTTCTGGAAGAAAATATGATTATTTACAGAATTTTGTGTTGCATCACTCCCATTAATTTGTTCTTGAAGTTTAAGTGTTATAATTTTCTAGTGTCTAGTGTTATAATTTTCTTAATATATTTTTGTATTTAAAACCTTTGTTTCCTTTTATTTGTTCTAAATGATCGTAATTTCTTCTATGTGCATTTGTTTTATTAAGTATTAGATGATATGTTTTTAAATCACTTTCAGTAACAACCAAACTGCTAACTGATATATTTTAAATAACCTGTTCAGTTAGTAATTACCAACAGTTAGTAGATCTTGGGTTAACTAAAATTTGGCACATGCATCAAAATTTTTTCTATAACATCCACTATTTAAAACCACTATCTTTGTCAATTAATACAAAACCATAATTATTATTCCAGCAGCATGCACTAAATTTTTTGAATTTATAAAACGACATATCAGAATTTACATAACTATTCTATATAGCTAAATCAATTTATTTTTCGATCCTGATCCAATCCATACACTTGACTCTATATCTACCCCTCTCCTTTTCTGCGTCACAAACGTAATGGCAAATTTATTATACCCTTTGACTATTTAGTCATACGGGTATAAATATAACATAATCCGATTACACTATTAAGTATATACAGAACAATGTTTTAGGCTGATAACATTTTACATGTGTAGAAATATTGTATTTGCGGGCGAAAATGGGCTTTAATTAAAATAATTGATTGGAGAATATTTCACGATTTTTTGGAAGTATATATAACTCCAGAATGTGGTGAAAAAATTTGTTTATTTAAAAATAGAAATGGTGAATCATTAACTAGAAAATTTGATTTATCCCCTTTGGATTGGCAAAATTTAAAAGTAGAAGTATATGGTGGTGATATATCCATTATTGGTAAAATAAGAGGTTCAGCAAATAAAAAAAAGCAATCACCTAATCATTTTAATGTCGATTGTCCATTTTCTGAGGAAGATTATTGGGAGATGATTAAAAAGAATTCATATTCCTTATTTAAATAAAGTTAAATAATAATTTTTTATTTTTTATTCTTCTATATAAATCCGTTAGTTTAGAAACAAATGATGTTCTGCTGAATGACAGGGACAAGTATCTGGAACAGTTGTTATGTTGTCTGATGTATAGGGACATATATCCCAATGGTATCCATACTCTTTCGTTTTAATTAGAATTGAATTTTTAAATAATTTTAAAAAATAAAAGTGAATTTTTAAATGTTTATAATGTTGCTCCAATAAAACGTCATCTTATTTATCTAAAAAACTAAAAACCATTTCGTAAATGAAAGCTGACCCCAATTATTTTTTATGCCCGTATGACTATATAGTCTAAGGGTATATTAAATTTGCCATTACGTTTGTGAGGGGAGGGGGGTTGGGTAGATATAGACTCAAGTGTATGGGCCGGATCAGAATCGAAAAATAAATCGATTAAGCTATATATGTCCGTCCGCATGATAACCCAAAAACTAAAGAAGCTAGGATCTTGAAATTTTCGCAAATTAGTTTTTTTTTTCAAATGCCGTCATTGCTATTTAAATCCAGCCATTTTTGTCCATGGATTCGGGTAGCTGGCATACAACTTCTTTTTTTATATGAGTATAACTCTGTACAGCTGTATGTCTGAAATTTTGCTAAAAATATTTTACTCAAATGGCCAAAGTTTCTGCAAAATTTGGTTGGTCTACTGTAGAGGGTTCGAGTAGCTGCCATACAACTGCTTCTTTTATATGAGCATTACACTACATCTAATGAAGCTGGGTGTTTGAAATTTTTTCAAAAATAGTTTAGTGTAATGGCCAAAGTTACAGCAAAATTTGGTTGATCTACTGCAGATGGTTCAAGTAGCTGCCATACAACTCCTTCTTTTATATGGGTATTCCGCTACACTTAATAAATCTGTAAGCTTGAAATTTTGCCAAAAGTAATTAACGGGATGCAATAATGTATATGTTACGGTCATACGGGTATCCCAGAGTTGACACAGTCTACTCTACTACACTCTTTCTCGTTTTTTATAAAGTCTAAACCACTTCATACTGAGCTTGGCTTTCAGCTTTTTGTAGTCTCTCATTAATAAATTTAATTCGTTTTTTTATTTGAAATTCAATGACATCAGTCATCTTTGAAAATTTTTTATTTAACAATTTCGAGAATTTGATAAGGATTTCCTCTAAACTAAATATAATTTTTTCTTTTAATATTTTTAATTTTTCTTCTGCTAATTTAGGTTCTATATATAGATACTGTTGTATCTAAATTATCAAACGTTTTGCTCATTTTGTTTTGTAATAGTTCTTTCTGGAAGAAAATATGATTATTTACAGAATTTTGTGTTGCATCACTCCCATTAATTTGTTCTTGAAGTTTAAGTGTTATAATTTTCTAGTGTCTAGTGTTATAATTTTCTTAATATATTTTTGTATTTAAAACCTTTGTTTCCTTTTATTTGTTCTAAATGATCGTAATTTCTTCTATGTGCATTTGTTTTATTAAGTATTAGATGATATGTTTTTAAATCACTTTCAGTAACAACCAAACTGCTAACTGATATATTTTAAATAACCTGTTCAGTTAGTAATTACCAACAGTTAGTAGATCTTGGGTTAACTAAAATTTGGCACATGCATCAAAATTTTTTCTATAACATCCACTATTTAAAACCACTATCTTTGTCAATTAATACAAAACCATAATTATTATTCCAGCAGCATGCACTAAATTTTTTGAATTTATAAAACGACATATCAGAATTTACATAACTATTCTATATATGTTTTAAATCATCTTGCTTAAATATAATTAAAAAAAATTGCATTATCTCAAACTAAATGCTTTGGAATTCTTGTATATGACTGACATAAATAAAAACTATCTACTAGGTGACGGCCAATACAATAATAGGATGTTATATTGTCTTGCTTATTACATGCTACATTATCAAAAATTAATATTGTGTTTGGTTGTGAGGCCGACGGTTCTATTACATCAACGTTATTTGAAAATTCGTTATATCCCGTTCCTTTGATTGGTTTATTTAGGTTGTTGTAATGATTTCGAGTAAATATATATGTTTTTAAATTTCAGCCCTTTGGGGTCTAAAAGCATACTCAAGATAACATTAGTTTTACCACAATTGTAAAGGTCCAACTATTAGTCCTCTTATACTATCTGGAAAGCATTAATCATGTTTTTTAATTTTGTTTTTTGAGTTTCGATCAAAATTTTTTACTTTAACTACGTTATCTACTTTTATAAATTTCATTTCCTAAAAGGTACTTAGTGTATCGGCGATTTTCTAAAACTAAACTGTCGATTATGTCTCTTCAAAATATATATCCGATTAGTAACAAAAAAACTGTTAATGGAAAAGGTGTAGTTAATTCACTAATAAATAAGCTACCATTTGAAGCACATTCACCTCGATATAACTATTGCGGTCCTGGGACAAAACTAAAAAAACGATTAGCACGAGGTGATAATGAAATTAATGGTTTAAATGAGGCTTGCCCGTAGCATGATATAGCAAGTTCTTAAAATACTGATCAAAATCAACTTCATACAGCTATAAAGCAGAGAAAGCTTGGCAAAGAAAAACAGCTAAAGACTCAAGTTTTGGTGAACGGTTAAATTCATATACTCAACGAAACTTACAGTTACAAACTCAACGAAAGCTAAAGTTAAGCTCGGTATGGGATTAAAAAAGAAAAAAAAAAAATTTTACGGAAAAAGAAAAGTCAGGGAAAAAAAATTTAAAAATGTTATAAAGGAAGCTAAAGTGGCTATTAAAAGTATAAAAAAAAACACAATGAATGATAAGTATAATATCAAAACTGCTTAACATGCTGCCAAAAATATTTATAAAGGACAGAAAAGAAACATTACATAAAAAAAAACACAATGAATGATAAGTATAATATCAAAACTGATTAACATGCTGCCAAAAATATTTCTAAAGGACAGAAAAAAAACATTACCATTCCTCGAATAATTCCAGTACCAAAAATTGGAGGAGTTTTACCTTTAATCTCTATATTTGCAGGTCTGTCTACTATTGGAGCACTTTCAGGTGGTGCTGCAGGAATAACTAAAGCTTTTAACGATGCTAAAAATGCTCACAAAGAGTAAAAAAAAGAAAGCCTACGTCATAATAAATTATGTAAGCGATAGCATTATATGAATGTGAGCGATATATAAAGCGATAGCATTATATGAAATATGAATGTAAATTTAGATAATTCTATTGGAGATGGAACGCATTGGGTAGCTTATTTTAAAAATGTTAAAATAACTCATTATTTTGATAGTTTTAGAAATTTAAGACCCCCATTAGAAGTAATAAAATATAATAGGAGATAAGCTTACATATAATTATAATAAATATCAAAAATTTAATTTTTACAGTTGTGGGCATTTATGTTTAGAATTTTAATTTCATATTGTTAAGAAAAAAAATATCAGTAAATAAAACATAATAAAAAATAAAAATTTATTTTGTTTTATTCTTAGTCCAGCTTTATTTAAACTGACCTACATTAACTATTTTGTTGAAATTCAAGGTTATTTCTTTATGTTTAAAAATAAATGAAATAAAAAACTAACTGACAAGAAATAATTAGAATTTAGTTATAACAAAAGAAATTTAAACGAAAGACTTTTATATATATATTATATATTATATTATTAATGGGTATTAACATTAAATCTAAATCATTGAGTTTTGTATTAGCCTTAAGAACTTATAAAAACAGAATACACTGCTGAAATATTTCATTGTATCAATTAAAGACATGTCAATAATATTAACTATTGACAGCTAATTATTTTCCTCCTATAGATCTAAAGGGAAGGGAATAAATACAGCTGGTTTAGTAGATTTATAGATTTATTATTGATAATAAACCTATTATAATTCCAACAGGTTCATATGAAATTGGTTATATTGAGCTATTTCTTAGAAAAACGTTAAATGTAACTAAAGCAAATAAGGAAACATTAATTATAAGAGTAAATAATAATATATTAAAGTGCGAAATTTTTGTTGATTAGGATATTGATATTACAATATAAGATACAATTGGTGGATTATTCGGTTTCAGTAAGAAGAAAATATTGGCCAATAAATGGCATACTTCAGATCTTTTTGTTGATATTAATAAAATAAATATAATAAGAGTAGAATGCAATATTATTGCTTGAGCTTATATTAATGAAAAAGAGGGTTACACTTTACATAAATTTTCTATTAACGTCATTCCTGGATGTAAAATAATTGAAGTTCCAAAGAATGTAATTAATTTACCGGTAATTATTAATCAGATAAGTTCTATTACTGTAAAACTTCTTGATCAGAACGGTAATTTAATAAATTTTCGTGGAGAAACAATAACAATAAGATTTAAAGCTTTCACAATGATCGTATTTAACCAAAATTTTCAGTTCAATATACATCCACAGAATAATAAACATAGCCTTAATTCATTAAAGGCAGTCAAAGAAGGTGGAACTCAGAATTTAAAATACAAAAAAACGATTATTGTTTGAAAATAAGGAATATCTGAAATCTCTTCAATATCTGCTAAAAAAAATTAAAATGGAACTCTTTAAAGATCCTATTTATGACGAAAACATAACTAGTGCTCAGTGTCATTCATATTCACCATTCTCAAACTCATTTGGATTAAGTGATATTATACGAATACAAATACAAAATCAGAACTTAAATATATTACCCTCAACAAGTCTTATCTGCATTTAAGGTTACATATCAAAACATGATGGAACAGCTGTTACTCATACTAAACTAATGAATAATGTTATACCATTTCTATTTGATGAAATTCGCTATGAACCTAATGGTAAGGAAATTGATCAAAATTGTAATGTTGAAATAACTTCAACATTTAAAAACTATATTTCACTCAACCGAAATGAAAGTAGGACTTTATACAATGGAAGTTGGTCACCTGATGCATCAATGAAAATAAATAATTTATATTTTAATTTTTGTATTCCCCTAAAAAGGTTAATATTAACTCGCTCTCGATCTAATGACAATTCATTATTATGTAGCAGTGCTAATGCAAGTGAAAAACCAAAACTTACTATTACAAAAATATATTGGAAGGTTCAACATATTAACTTACCTGATAATCTTAAATTAAATTTATACAAAAGTATTGAAAATGGTTCGGTTATGAAAATTCCTTATAGAAATTGGGAATTACATGAATATGCCACATTACCAACAGGAGCTACACACCATATTTGGAATGTTAAAACAGCATCGCAATTTGAAAAACCTCTTTTTAATGTTTTTGCTCTATAAACTGGTAAACAAAATAAACTGAATGAACATCCTTCAACTTTTAATTATTGTAATATTGAAAAATATATAAAAGTATATTTAAATTCAGAATCATATCCATATGAAGATATGAATTTAGATTTTACAAAAAATCGTTATGCCTTAGCATAACTCAATATCAGAACCTTTAGTTTCATGGGAAAACTTTAAAACTGATTCTCCAATCTTCATAATTGATACTCGTTATCAAAATAAAAATCTTAAAATGGGCCCAGTTGATGTTAAAATAAAGTTAAGGACTGGAAAAAAAATTCCAGAAAATACTACAGTCTTATTTTGCATGACCGCTTAGTTGAATTACCATTAACAGCAGAAAATGAGATTCTACATTTTATATATATATTAAGCAACCATTCACTTATAATTGTCTGAACGCAAAAACAAAGCAAATAAATAATTGGTAAACAAAAAATCATCATGGATTTCAATGGTGGCGCGAAATAAAGCCATACGAAATAAAGCCATAAAATGACATTATATTATCTATCCATATCCATATCTAGCCATATCGAGAATTTTTTTGCGTATGGCTTTATTTCGCATTTGAATGCGAAATAAAGCCATATCATTTTCTAAAATTTTACGAAATAAAGCCATATAGTAAAATTGATACAAATTCTAGTTTAATAGTAAACAAAGTAAAAAAAAAAATAGAAATTGATAATTAAGTGCAGTTATAAATGATAAATACAGGGTGTTTCGGTAATAACCTGCCATAGAACTAGGGGTTATTCTAGGGTTCAAAACAAACAAAAAATGCTTCTAGAGATAGGGTCTATTCTTATCCGTTTGGGAGATATGGGGCTTAGAAAAATTGCTGAGGGCCTAAATAATTAATAAGTTCCTAATTTTTTTTAATACACTGTAATAAAACATGTTAAATAATATTGTATTTTCTTTACGGAAAATATCATCCGAACCCCCGCTAACTCAAATATTGAAGCTAGATTTTGAATCCAACACTAAAATAAAAAGAATGGTATAAGAATTCGGATACCTAATTCATTAAAAAAATTAATAAGTTTCTAATTTTTTTAATACACTGTAATAAAACATGTTAAATAATATTATATTTTCATTACGGAAAATATCATCCGAACCCCCGCTAACTCAAATATTGAAGCTAGATTTTGAATCCAACACTAAAATAAAAAGAATGGTATAAGAATTCGGATACCTAATTCATTAAAAAAATTAATAAGTTTCTAATTTTTTTAATACAGTGTAATAAAACATGTTAAATAATATTATATTTTCATTACGGAAAATATCATCCGAACCTCCGCTAACTCAATTATTGAAACTAGATTTTGAATCCAACACTATAATGAAAAGAATGGTATGAGAATTCGGCATAGCTATTTCATACAAAAAATAATCAACCCTAATTAATAAATATAAATATTCTGGAAAAGGGGGCAATCCTGCTTTTGAATCCAACTCCAAAATCCCTCCTAATTGAGAATCCCACATATACACATATATATAAATATTCTGGAAAAAGCGTAAAGCCCTGCTTTTGAATCCAACTAACAATCCCACATATACACATATATAAATATTCTGGAAAAAGCGGCAACCTGCTTTTGAATCCAACTCTAAAATCCCTCCTAATTGAGAATCCCACATATACACATATATAAATATTCTGGAAAAGGCGTAAAACCCTGCTTTTGAAACCAACTCTAAAACTCCTTCCTAACTATTTAAATAAAAAAGTTTGGAAAATTAAATTGCTTCTGTTTTCACAAATAAAATTACATTTTTAAATGCGAAATAAAGCCATATGGCTTTATTTCGCAATTGAATGCGAATTAAAGCCATACGCGAAAAAATTGGCGATATGGCTTTATTTCGCATTTGAATGCGAAATAAAGCCATAATGTCATTTTATGGCTTTATTTCGTATGGCTTTATTTCACGGCGCCATTTCAATGGTTCGGCGGTAAAGCAAATTTTTCTGATATCATAAATTTTTTAAAAATATTTGTAAATAATTATTACTAAATTTATGTAAAAGGTAGTGAAAAAAAAAATTGGTTGGAAAAAACTTAAAAATTTACAATCTAATTAATATGAATTAACATGATTCTTTACAAGTTTAAAAATTTTGCAGAATCAACAAACTCATTGTTCCAAAAGATTTTCTTTTAACCATATTGGTCTGTGTTTGGAAAATGTTTATACCCGTTCTTACATATATGACATCGGGTATATTAAAACTGCTTCTCCGTTTGTAACGCATCGATCTAGACGAGTTAGATATAGTGTCAAGGGTACGTATTGGCTCAGAATCGAAAAATAAACAAGTCTAGCTATGTGCGTCTGTCCGTCCGTCCATCCGTCTGTGTGTCAGCACGATAACTCAAAAACTAAATGAGCTCCAGTTTTGATATGTTCACAAAATATTTTCAAAATATTTTCCAAATTTCTAGGTTCCCTATTTTTTTTTGTTTAAAATCGGACCAAAACTTCGGGTAGCTCTCGAACAACTAATTTTATTAACTTCAATATTTTCATATAAAAATTTAAAATTTTGCTGTGCATCTTGTATCCAATATGAAATTATATGAATTTTGTTTTTTTTTTGTTTTGTCGTTGTTTTTTTTGTAGATAACAAATCTTTCGAGTTACGATTTCATATGATTTAATTAAATGATAAATTAAAAAAAAAAATTATAGATTTGGACTTTGTACTTTGAGATTTATAGATGACTAGCAGATTTAACCTGCGTTGCCCGGGAGCATGCAAATTGCAAAGCGTAAAAAAATTATTTGTGAAGTTGCGTTAACCCGTTGCGGCCCAACAGCTTTTTATAGGTTTTATCGTTACTTTGCTATATATTAGAAATGGTTTAACCGATTGACTTCAAATTTTGTACATGTGTTCCTCTTTGACAATGGAGTTCACTCTATTAACAGACTTGGAATTTTTTCCCATTGCCGCCCGACAATTTTTCAAAAAAAAATTTGGAAAGGATATTACGTCCAATTTTGCGAAATATTGCTTGGTCCAATATTCAAAAACGGGTTTGTTGAGTTCCGTTAACCCATTGTGGCACAGCAGCTTTTTACAGATTTTTTAATTACTTTACTCTTAAGCAGAAACGGTTTGACCACTTGAATGTAAATTTTGTATTCGTACATGTATAAACTTATCATTCTTATGATTATTCAAAAAAAAACTTTTTGTAAGTAAATTAGGTCCAATTTCTTAAAGTAGGTAAAACTTCTTTGAATTAGGGGAATGTTTAAAAAAATGTTTTGCCAAGTTCTTTTAACCGATTGCGAAACAAAAACTTTAAGAAACAGTTTGCAAAACAATTTTAACGATTATCTCTAATTTTTCTATATGTTTTTCTTCTGCTTCTTGAAAATTTGGTGCTTCTTGTATTTTTTTTGTTAATTTTTAATAATTATGAAAAGTTTCAAGTGAAATTTGATAAATTTGTTGAAAAATCCCTAAAAAACTCGTTTTAAAAAAATTGCTTTATTAAATTTAAAAAATAACATGTACACCATTCTTGTGTTAACTTTTTTCAATAACATCAACTTAAATTAAAACTAAATTGAGAGGTCAAAAGGTTATACTAAATTTGCCATTATGTCATTATACTAAGTAAATAGCAGTTTGCTTGAATTGCCAGCGTTTGAATAAAATATAGTCGATGGTTTAGAAAAGGTTAAAAAATCTGCTTTTCAACTTATATTTTGTTTTGTATTTACCTTCTTTCTTGGAAAAACTGTTTTAAAATACTATGTATATAAGCATAAAATATACGAAATAGAATTTTTTTTGATTTTATTTGAAGAAAATTGCAATTTTACACTGAAATCTTTTTTTAAAAAACAACAACTGTAAAGTAGATAAAAAACAAAGACTTACGAAAAAATATAGAGAAGGAATATGTTACGTTATTTAAATTTAAAGATATTATTATTCGGATTCCTTATTAGCTTTATTTTTATTATTATTAATATTATCTCATTTAGCTTTTGCACTATTTGAGACTATTTGAGAGCATAAAAATTAGTATTATAAATTAAGTGAGCTTTTGGAATAAAAGTTAACTTGCGTTTATACCAAAAATTAGAAAATTTTTTTGAAACATCGGTAAATTAACCCTGTGGGTTTTTATAATTAAAATGCTGATACAAAATTTTCAATAAAATTCTTTTAATCGTTTAAGATAATGAAATTTACAGAAAACTTCAAGGCGTCGTCGTAAAAACTGGGTTAATCGAACTTAATCCCAAAACTTTTTGCAGACTCTCTTTTGGACTGCCAAATCGACCTGTAAAATTGGACACAAATCGGAAACCCATTTTTTTTTGGAAGCCCGCCAGGACGAAATTGGTTAATTTATTCAAACCAAATTTATACAACTAATGCGAGTTGCTCAGGGGAACTTTTGTGCATAATTTCAAGTCAATCGGTCAAGCCGTTTTGACTCGACATCAATAACATTGAAAAAGCTTCATTGGGCCCCCGTGCCCAAACGGGTTAACCGAAGTCAACAAAAATTTGTGTCAGCCTTTCTTTTCGACTACAAAATCACCCTGTAAAATTGAACATAAATCGGAAACACAAAATTTTTTGGAAGCCCGCCAGGCCGAAATGGGTTAATTTATTCCAACCAAATTTATACAACTAATCTCGGTTGCTAAGGGGAGAATTTGTGCAAAATTTCAAGTCAATCGGTCTAACCATTTTGCCTCGACATCCATAAATCAAAAAAGCTTAAAACGGCTCTGGAACCGCAACCTGTGAACTTATAAAAATGTGACATAACTTATGTCACCTCCCGGGCTTTGAGAATTATTCCTTTGAAATTTTGTGACAATCGGACGAGTGGTTTTTACGTGAATCCTGGACAAACAAACAAATTTTCTCCTTTATATATTCGATAATCATTATGAATATAATGATAATTTTCGATCATGATGATCATTATATGAATATGATTAAATGATGCTTATTTTGCTTAGGTTTAATATATTCGTGAATTAAAAATTAAATAAAAGAGATTTAATTCAAAAATTATAGCTAGAGTTTTGAAATTAATACAAAACATTTTTTGGATATTTTTGAGGTTCCCTATTCTTTTTGGTTAAAACCAGACCAAGGCTTCGGGGAGCTGCCATACAACTTCTTTGCACCAATATAAATTTCTTCAAAACTAATTATACCATGAGGATGAAAATTATACACTGTTAGTTATACAGGGTGTCCCGGACTCAAGTACGCGCACTGTTCTCAGTGATTGGGGGCATTAAAACAAACAAAAAATTGTACTGGAGGGAGGGGTCTATTGTGAACCCTTTTCGAGATATGAGGGATTCAAGATTTTTAGGAGACTTTTCATAAACAAATCAATAACTTTTGAACAGCTTACTGTAGAGAGATAAAAAAAATCCATTTTGTAGAGTAAGTTATCAGCTTTAATTTTTGTATACTAATGATCCCCATATACCCATACAAAGTTATGAAGGTTCAAAATGATTTAAAATGAAAAAAATATGTTTCAAACTCAATTTTCTTTTAAAGCACCCTGTATTTGGGGTCCTTTTTATAGCATATTTCGAGACAGCTTTTCAAGCCCTATAATTAGTACATAATAACTCTTTCTCTATCTCTAACCGTTTTTGAGATATGAAGAATAGAATCAGTTCAAACAGAAAAATTATGAATTTTTTTTTTATCTATTTATTTTTTCATTAATATTTTATAAGAAATTTGGAATTAATGGGTTTGAAATTAATGAACGATTAGAATGAGCTGTGTTTGTATTTAACGCAGCCATTATACACCTCGCAAAGCATGTATCATCACTATTATTAATATTTATACACGCATCATGGTGCAAATGGAGAAAATACATTAACATTAATAATAAAATTGATTATAGAAAATAATGCACATCCACTACCTTTCTCTAGAAAATCATCAAATTTAATTAAAATTAGGTTTTTCAGTTTATTATACCATTCATCATTATTCATCTTTAACACTATAACATTTTCTGTATTTAAATTTTTTAAATCATATTAATTTTCTTCATTGTTTGTTTTCACAAATTCACCACAAAAGACAAAGTTAATTTTTATTGCGTTTTATAATTGCGTTAATTCAAACAAGCCTCATTCTAATCGTTCATCAAGTTATCAAAATTATAGTGAGGTATTGAATTTTTATGGTATTACCTTTCAAATATATGTCTAAGTTTTTCTTCCACAATTTTTTTACATTTTTCTAAAAAAAATTTCGGGTCTATCTCAATTATGTTAGTTATAACACCACTTTTAATTCTGTTTTTAAATGCATAATTTAATGTTCTCAATTTCAATTCAATGGCTATTAAATAAAGCCTTAGTTTAAACTTAGTTTTTAATTTATATTTAAAGGACTCTAAATGTCCAATACAAGCTAACATAGAAGATTTTACCCCAATTTCAAAATTTTTTATCAATATGGCTTTATTTCGCATTTAAAAATGTAATTTTATTTGTGAAAATAGAAGCAATTTAATTTTCCAAACTTTTTTATTTAAATAGTTAGGAAGGAGTTTTAGAGTTGGTTTCAAAAGCAGGATTTTACGCTTTTTCCAGAATATTTATATATGTGTATATGTGGGATTCTCAATTAGGAGGGATTTTAGAGTTGGATTCAAAAGCAGGATTGCCGCTTTTTCCAGAATATTTATATATGTGTATATGTGGGATTGTTAGTTGGATTCAAAAGCAGGGCTTTACGCTTTTTCCAGAATATTTATATATATGTGTATATGTGGGATTCTCAATTAGGAGGGATTTTGGAGTTGGATTCAAAAGCAGGATTGCCCCCTTTTCCAGAATATTTATATTTATTAATTAGGGTTGATTATTTTTTGTATGAAATAGCTATGCCGAATTCTCATACCATTCTTTTCATTTTAGTGTTGGATTCAAAATCTAGCTTCAATATTTGAGTTAGCGGGGGTGCGGGGGCGGCAGCCCCCGTAATGAAAATATAATGTTATTTAACATGTTTTATTACAGTGTATTAAAACAAGTAAAGAAACAGTCAGTCGGTGCAACCGACTTAGCAATACCCTACACCTATTTGGTTCAAATTTAATGACACATCCATAAGTCATTTTAACGTAATAAAAGCTGTTATTAATTTGATTGTAAGACATAGCTAACCAAATTAACTTTATAATACTAAAAACATTTTCTAATTACACTATCTCTTAAAAAATATTACAAATTCTTACTAATTTATTTATTTAAAAATATTAAAAAACAAAAACACTTGTTATAAATGAAAATATATTTATTCCAATTCAATTACAAAATGAAAAAATTCTAATTATTAAATTTTGTGATAAAAAGCTAATCAAAGCATAATATATTTAATAATCCAAATTTTTAAAAATTGCAATTATTTTAAATGGTTAGTTTATATACCTAATAGAAAAGCTTATAAACGCAAAATATACAATAAATGTATTTCTAAAATACAATTACAAATTTACACTTTTTCATATAATTCATTTAAATATAAAAATAAATTTTACATAAATGCAGCACCTTTGTACCTTTGAACATAGCTGAACCACCACAATTAAGTCTAAATTTCGGGTACACATAGGAAATAGGAAATATATTCTTTGGCTTCAAAATTATACTCGTTCGGCCTCAAATCGATCAAGAGCTTCTAGAATCCGAACTCATTGACAAAATTCGACCAGAACCAATTCCAATGGTACTGTCATTACTAGTAACCTAGAGTTTCAATTTCATCAAAATAGCGGCATTATTTTTTGAGTTATGGTGTTTTTAAGATATATTTTTGTTAGCCCTTGAACTTTTCAAGGGTTCCAGAACCCGAAATTTTTTAATAACTCCCCGAGAGGTGTTGAAATATCAGAAAAGTTTGGAATTTAATTTCTTACATAATTAATCATTCCTAATAGTTTTTGTAATCCATTTTTATCTTTGAGCGCTTCTATTTTTTGGATAGCTACTATTCTATAAGGGTCACACGACATATCTCCTTCTAAAATAACATGGTTTAAATACTTCACTTGTGCTACGCGGTTTTGAAGTTTATTCACATTAAATTTGATATTTAATTGTTTGGCTCTTTCCAATACACTTTTTAAAATTTTTTCATGTTCTTCTATCGTAGCGGCAGAAATTAACACGTCATCGGTATAAAGCGAAATTGTTTCCATCATAAGTTTGCTAAGCAAAAATTTCGGAACCTTCCCCATTGAAGGGCTATTAGGTCCTCAAAATTAAAACTTTTATAGTTTTATAAAACAGTAACTTATTCACCAGTGTATGTTTTCCCAAAATTAAACTGTAGCTCCAACATTATATTTCTTGTTACATTTTTATATGAGTGCATTGGGATTATTCATAATTAATGGTAAATTAATGAAATAACTAAATTATAATATTATCATTTATTCTTTTATATAGTTTTATTAAAATAAATAATAAAATATTCAGTAAGAAACCCTATATAATTTTGATAATGTGCTTTTTAAAAACCCTTGGTTTTTTTCATGACTTGTTTAATATATTTTTTGAAATCTTGTGGAAAGTGACCTGTCTTCTTTTGCTGCAATCACTAAATTTAACACCGATTTAAATTTAGGCTCATTCACTTTTTCAATAATTCCTCTATCGCACATTGAATCTAATGTATTTTTAAAGGGAGTCATTAATGATAATGGAACTGGTCGAGCACTATTAATAACACCCTCCACTTCCTTAATTGGTTTTATCTTAAAATTTTCTACGAAGCACCTCAACCTTTCAAAACATTCCTTATGTGTTTCAACAAATACTTGTTTCTTATCTTTTTTAATTAAATCAATTTTTTTTACTAAGTTTAATTAAATACAGCCTGCCAGACGTAATATTAGCGGTGACTACGTATCTTTTATCAGAAATTCTAATACCGACATTTTATTTGTAGTTAAATGTGATTTACCAATAACATTTAATTTTATACCTTCATATGCTTCTTCGGTTTAATTACAACTGTCTAATCTCACAATCCTAAATTTATTAAAATACACATTTACTTCCTCTCCAGTATCTAACTTTACACTAAGAATCTTATTTTTAATTCTAATTTTCTGAAACCATGAATCTGAATTTTTCCTATTTAAATTTTTTACTTACTGTAACAATAATCAATATTACTTCATCATCGACCAATCTTATTGCTTTAACCTGCTTAAAATTACACGCAACAGCATAGTGATTCGGTCTACCACTGTTTTAGCAGTTCTTTCCAAACACAAATTATTTTCCAAAAACATAATTTAATTTACAAAATTTGCAATTTATTCGTTTGTTAACACAATCTGAAAAATTATTTAAATATTTTG
This sequence comes from Dolichopus griseipennis, assembly GCA_963082915.1. NCBI lineage: Eukaryota > Metazoa > Arthropoda > Insecta > Diptera > Dolichopodidae > Dolichopus > Dolichopus griseipennis. Next base: position 253,418,393 of record OY720441.1, on the reverse strand, counting down.
ATTCAATTTTGTTTCCAATATAATTTGGCATAGTTTTATTTTGAAATGATTTATTATTAGCTGTTTTATTTTTATTACAATTATTACATTACAATTATTTACATTATCTTTCTTATTATAATTTCCATTTGTATTAAAATACTTATCTCTGTTTGATTTTCCATTTATTACAACATCCAATGTTGACCCAACCGATAATTGTTGCATTTCACACGATTATTAGTATGTGACCTCACACGCTCTGCACATGTCTACTGCTTTGTTTAAATTGAGATTTTCAGTTTCCTATATTCTTTTCTGAAGACTTTTATCTTGCACAGCCACCACGATACGGTCGGTTAAGATTCGTTACTGCTGCTCACCATAACCGCAATTCGCGGTTTTTTTAAATAAATTATTATCGAATGTTTCATAAAGTCTATGGCTTCTACTTTGAAATCGAAATGCTTCATAGATTTCGTTCTTTTTTGGAACACAAAAATCATTAAATGATTTAATTACATCTCTATGATTTGACTTCTGCTCTTCCGAAAAGCCAAATGAATTAAATGTTTCTAACGCTTCAGGGCCAATAGCGTTCAGAAACATTGCAATGTGAACCGCTTCCGATTTTTCATTTAATTCCATAGCCGTATAGAATGTATCATAATTTTGTTTAAACATCCGCCATTTTCTGATAAATTTCCATCCAGGACCAACATACCTCGACTTTTCTCACGCAATCCTTTTTTCTAACCTCTATAATTATTATTCTCTGCTTTGGTGGTCCACCACGAGGTTAATTTTAGTGGCTCTTTCCAATTTGTATTTGGATACTATCGACATCAACCTTTTTTTAAGATTCTTTTTGGTCCGCAGCGCCATGGTTCATTTATACAATATGCTTTTATTCAATATGATTTTATTCAATATTCTTTTATTCAATTGTCGTTTAAGAATTGGCTTAAAACCGATATGTAACTACTTAAAGCTTACTTAAGCTATGAACACTTTTTACAGTGCTTCTTAAACTATTTACAATGTATTAAGTATAATGTATTAAACTATTTAAGTATAACTGTTAAACTCCAGTTATAATTAATAACTTATATAATACAATAATAATTAAAGCTGAAATAATAAATATTTGAATATTAGTGAATAATAAGTATTAAGATCAAATTAAATTTAATATTATACATTAATAAAGTATTTAATAAAAATGAATTTGGAATGAAATTGGAATAACATGTAATAGAATGAAATAATAAAATAAATAAGAATTAATTAAATTACAATTTAACTTAAACCCATTACACATAATCTATTTATATTATACTAACAGATTTACCTGGCGTTGCCCGGGAGCGTGCACAATGGTAAAAAAGGAAGTGTCAGCCAATTTTTTGAAGTACTATTTTGGTTAAAAAGAAAGCCTCAAAAAAATATTTCCGGAGTTGCGTTTTTAAATATTTTTTCGTTGCTTTGCTATAAATTAGAAATGATTTAACCGATTGACTTCAAATTTTGTATATGTGTTGAGAATGGAGTTCACCTTATTAAGAGACTTGGAATTTGTAAACTTATGCAGAATTGACAATTGTCGAAAACCAAATTTTGGAAGGTCCACTTTTGCGAAATATTGCTTGGTCAAAGTCTCAAAAAGAGAATTGTTGGGTTCCGTTAACCCATTGCGACACATCAACTTTTAACATATTTTTCTGTTACTTGCAGAGACGGTTTGACTAAATGACTTGAAATTTTGTATGCGTACATGTATATGCTTGTCATTCCTACGAATGGTCACAAAAAAAAAAATTTTGAAAGTAAATTACGTCCAATTTTTCAATGTAAGTAAAACTTCTTTGATTAGGGGAATGTTTAAACAATGTTTTGTCGAGTTCTTTTAACCGAATGCGAAACAGAAATTTCAAAAAACAGTTTGAACGATTATCTCTAATGTTTCTATTCGTAGCGCTTCTTGAAAAATTGGTGCTTCTTGACGACAGAGTTGAGGATGGTGGGTTTCCGGAGAATATGTTAACAGAATTAAAATTTTTATTTTTATTATTATTTAATAATTATGAAAAATTTCAAGTTAAATTTGATAAATTTGTTGAAAAATTGCTTGAATAATCCTAAAAAAATCGTTTTAAAAAAATGCCTTTATGACATATTAAATTTAACATGTACACCATATGTAATTTTTATGTTATCTTTTTAATAAGAACAACTTAAATAAAAACTCCATTTAGAGGTGGGGCAACATGCACCGGGTAATAGCTAGTTTACATATAACACTATAGGTCAAAAGGGTGTACTAAAATTACCATTATATCATTTTACTATTTCAATTGGCAATTGAAGTAGTTTACTTGAATTGCCAACGTTTGAATAAAATATAGTCGATGGTTTAGAAAAGGTTTAAAAATGTGCTTTTCAACTTATATTTTATTTTGTTCTTACCTGAATGTTCAACAACGCTCTTCCTCGTTTTTTTATGATTTTATGACAGTAGGTTTCATTTTTGGGAAAAATGTTTTAAAATACTATGTATTTAAGAATAATATTAGAAAATATTTTACACTGAAATCTTTTTTAAAAAACAACAACTGCAAAATAGATAAAAAACAAAGACTTACGGAAAAATGTAGAGAAGGAAAATGTTATGTTATTTAAATTTAAGGATATTATTATTCGGATTCTTTATTAGCTTGATTTTTATTATTATTAATATTATCTCATTTACAAAAAAAATTAGTCTTATTAATTAAGTGAGCTTTTGGAATAAAGGTTAACTTGCGTTAATAATGTAAAATTGGACACAAATCGGAAACAAAAATTTTTTTTTTAAGGCCACCAGGCCGAAATGGGTAAAAAATTCCAACCAACTTTATACAATTAATTCCGGTTGCTAAGAGGGACATTTGTGCTAAATTTCAAATCAATCGGTCAAACTGTTTCGGCTCGACATCAAAACCATTGGAAAAGCTTCATTTTGCCCTTGTGCCCAAACGGGTTAAGCGAACTCAACAAAAAAGCCTCTGTTTTCGACTGAACCCTGTAAAATTGAACACAAATCGGAAACACAAAATTTTTTGGAAGCCCGCCAGGCCGAAATGGGTTAATTTATTCCAACCAAATTTATAGAATTAATTCTGGTTGCTAAGAGGAACATTTGTGCAAAATTTCGACATAAAAAAAACGATAGTAGCCTTGATTAATTATTTCAGTTTTAAATAATTTTTAAATTTATTCTTTTAATTTACTACTTTTTTAATGTTTTATATAATAAAACTCAAAGTTATTTCAAAGAAATATTAATTTGTAATAATATAAATATAAAAGTTTATATAATTTGTGTGTTTTTAATGTTAGTTAAAACCATTAACGCTTTCATTAGCTTTTTATCATATTGTTTAAAATTTAATAATCAAAATATGCAACAAATGTATTTCTAAAATACAATGACAAATTTAGAACTTTTCATATATTTCACAATTACACAATATACACAATTTCCTTATTATATATTACCTATGGTGATAATTCAATAAAATATAGATATGATATAACAAAAATAAAAAAAATAAAGTTTTATCGTTTATTAAAAAAAAATTTTATTTTAATTTATAAAATATAATACATAATATGTTTTATAGTAAAACTCTTAGCCTTTTAAAAATATAAAATTGTTAAATAAAAACGGAAATAATAAATAGTGTATCAAATTTGATTTTTTTATCTCTATTAATTTCGAATATATTATGCTTTAAGGTCTTGGGAGTAGTGGCAGTGGTACGCAAACCGCTATTTCAATTCATTTAAAATTTCACGTACTTTGTTCAAAATTTAATAATCAAAATATGCAATAAATGTATTACAAAAATGTTTTAATATATAAACAAGTAAAGAAACAGTCAGTCGGTGCAACCGACTTAGAAATACCCTACACCTATTTGGTTCAAATTTAAGGACATATCCATAAGTCATTTAAACACCATAGAAGCTGTTATTAATTTGATCGTAAGACATAGCTAACCAAACTAACTGTATAATACTAAAAACATTTTCTAATTACCCTATCTATTAAAAAATACTACAAATTCTTACTAATTTATCTTTTAAAAATATTAAAAAACAAACAAACTTGAAATAAATGAAAATATATTTATTCCAATTCAATTACAAAATGAAAAAATTCTAATTATTAAATTTTGTGATAAAAAGATAATCAAAGCATAATATATTTAATAATCCAAATTTTTAAAAATTGCAATAATTTTAAATGGTTAGTTTATATACCTAATAGAAAAGCTTATAAACGTAAAATATGCAATAAATGTATTTCTAAAATACAATTAAAAATTTACACCTTTTCATATAATTCATTTAAATATAAAAATAAATTTTATATAAATGCAGCAACTACCTTTGAACATAGCTGACACACTACAATTAAGTCTAGATTTCGGAGACACATAGGACATAGAAAATATATTCTTTGGCTTCGAAATTAAACTCGACCACAACCAATTCCCATGGTACTTTCATTACTAGTAACCTACTGTTAAATTTCATCAAAATACCGGCATTATTTTTTGAGTTATGGTGTTTGTAAGATATATGTTTGTTAGTCCTTGAACTTTTCAAGGGTTCCAGGACCCGAAATTATGGTACGATTTCGCCCATATGCAGTCCCGTCATACTTTCAATACTAGTTAACCCTTGTACACAATTGGAACGCTCTATCTTAATTTTAAGTTACTAGTTTTATTAATTTCGATGATAAGCTTTTACACATTTGGGGGTCTAAGAGAGGTTCTGAACCACCACTCCAATTGATCCCAAATTAGGGGGGCACGCAAGAAATAGTAAAGAACACCCTTGTGGCAAATTGGAAGCTTCTAATTTTGTTTCAAGTTACTATCTTTATTAATTTCGAAAATATGCTTTAAGGGCCTAAGAACTGAGTGGCTGGTCCCCGATCCACTACTCCAATGGGGCCCAAATTTCAAAGAAACTTACGAAATAGGAAGGGACACCCTGATACCAAATTTGGAGGTTCTATCTTCATTGGTTTCGGAATTATGCTCGTTTGGCCTAAATTCGATCAAAAAGTTCTAAGTTCCGAACCCATTGTCCAATCCTCACCGTACGTAATCACCGCCGTAGTTTCGCTGCCAATAACCTACAGCACAAATTTCATGAAGATAGCCTCATTAGTTGTTGAGTTATCGTGATTTTTTATATATGTTCCTTAGCCCTGACATCGATTAAAAGGTCCGGAATCCGAACCGTTGGGCTGATTTCGCCCTTATATAGTCCGCGCTGTACTTATAGTATTAGTTAACCCTTGTACACAATTTGAACGGTCTATCCTAATTTTAAGTAACTATTTTTAGTAATTTCGATTATAAGCCTTTAAAACTTGGGAGGTCTGAGAGGGGTACAGAACCACCACTCCAATTGATCCCAAATTAGGGGAACGCGCAAGAGATAGTAAAGAACACCCTTGTGGCAAATTAGAAGCTTCTACATTTTTTCAAGCTGTTATCTTTATTAATTTTAAAGATATGCTTTAAGGTCTTCGGAAATGTGTGGCTGGTCCCCGACCCACTACTCCAATGGGACCCAAATTTACAAGACACTTAGGAAATAGGAAGGGACACCCTGATACTAAATTTGGAGGTTCTATCTTCATTGGTTTCGGAATTATGCTCGTTTGGCCTAAATTCGATCAAAAAGTTCTAGGTTCCGAACCCATTGTCCAATCCCGACCTTACGCAATTCCCGATGTAGTTTCATTACTAGTAACCTACAGCACAAATTTGATGAAGATAGCGTCATTAGTTGTTGAGTTATCGTGATTTTTTATATTTGTTCGTTAGCCCTGAAACCGATTAAAAAGTCCAGAATCCGAACCCATGGGCCGATTTCGCCCATATGCAATCCCCGCCGTACTTTCAGTCCTAGTAACCTACAGTTAAAATTTCATCAAGATAGCTCCATTATTTTTTGAGTTATCGTGCCTACGGACGGACGGACGGACGGACGGACATGGCTATATCGACTAAGGCGGTCACGCTGATCACAAATATATATACTTTTCCATATCTAGCTGGCTTCCTTTAGGTGGTTACAAACACCATACCAAAGTTAATATACCCCTTTACATATTCTATAGGTGTAGGGTATAAAAAATTAGGAACTTATTAATTTTTTGAATGAATTAGGTATCCGAATTCTTATACCATTCTTTTCATTTTAATGTTGGATTCAAAATCTAGCTTCAATAATTCAGTTAGCGGGGGGGGGTAATGAAAATATAATATTATTTAACATGTATAACTGCACTTAATTATCAATTTCTATTTTTTTTTTACTTTGTTTACTATTAAACTAGAATTTGTATCAATTTTATTATATGGCTTTATTTCGTAAAATTTTAGAAAATGATATGGCTTTATTTCGCATTCAAATGCGAAATAAAGCCATACGCAAAAAAATTCTCGATATGGCTTTATTTCGCATTTGAATGCGAAATAAAGCCATTATGTCATTTTATGGCTTTATTTCGCGCCACCGTTTTACATTATTTTCACTATCAAGATCAATATTACGTTATAATATACTTTTTGTATAACAGTAGAATATTTTAAAATTAATTAATTTTTCCTTATCACTATTTCTTTAAACTAAAGAAAACCAAAAAATAACAACAAACGTCAACAAAATATTAGTCACATTAAAAGTAAAGCTATCAACATACAGATTTATTTCATACAGACTTACTTCATACAGATTTGCTTCATACAGATTTACTTCATACAGATTTATTTTATACAGATTTAAAAACAAAACAATTTTTAATAGTTTAAGTACCAGGCTAACAGTTTTATTAGCAAAATTTAGTATAATATTTTTGTTAGATGTACTTAGATACGATGATAAAAAATCGAAATTAAGTTTTTTTTTTTTTAGTTAATAAGAAATTGTGATTTAAAATTTTTTTTTAAATAACAAAACATATAAATACTTCGAAAACAAATAACAACAACATTAATCTATAATTACTGTATAGTCATCGAAAATAAACTTAGATTATACAGGAGATTGCCTGACGCCATTTTTCTTAAAAAAATTTTAAAATATAATATTTCATATCTAAAACAATATTATTGTATTATACTTTTTTTTCTTCTTTCGCAATTTAAAATTGTAAGAACCACTAAAAGTTCTTTTCACCAAAACATAATATTCAAAGTGGAAAAAATTTATTAGAAGCTTTTAATTTAATTCTTTAAAAAATATTTCAAAACTGCGCGCCTGGTATTTTAAATTCAAAAATAACTAACTTAATCTAAAATTTATTCGATGAGAGTCATGTTCCTTATTTTATCTCTTATCATTTCCTTATCGTTAACATCAATCCTTATCTTTAACATCTGTTACATCAGTTCCTGGTCTAGAATCCACTTTGGTATACTACTTATCTGCTCTTCTTCTACACTTTTTGCTAAAAGGAACGCATGTATTATACAAAATTCGTTCGTTTTCTCACAGTAAAATTAAAAAAAGATTTTTATTATAAAAAAACATTATTCGATGTTTAAAATATAAAATAAACTTTTTAATTATTAGGGCTTAACCTCAATCAAAACATACGACGTACAATTTTGTATAAATCGCAGGTCAATACGTCCTACATATCCGTGAATTGATACAGTATCGTTCAGTTTTTAATTTATCGAAAAATATTTATTTGAATGTTTAAGTTTAGTACCTACAAAAAATATTTTTAATTTCATTTAGGTATTTAGAATTATTTTGAATATAAGATATTTTGTAATAAAAATTATTTTCAGAAAGTTTTATTTTAAGTATTTTTTTTTTAAACATAATATTAGAAATATAGGAAGGGTCAATAATAATATTTTTATACATTTTGTCAATTTGTAAATTTTACGAGGTACAGTACATCACGTTACGCTAATTTTGGCTGCTCTCATGTAAATTCGTGTATATTGTTATTTCTAAATTTTTTGACAAAAATTATACGCCGTAAGCTTTAATTTAGGTTGGGACCTAATGAACAAATATTTTTTTTAAGCAAGATTATTTTTTTGCGGTTTTGCAAACGTATTATAGGTATTTTCAATTATCTTGAAAGTTTTAAATAAAATTATTTAAAAAAAATATTACTTTAAAATATTTTATTTTTTAAACTTAGTCGTAGCAACATAAGAAAAAAGAATTACAATATTTCTATACGCTTTGCCAATTTTTAAATTTTAAAACTCGGAGGTACAGAACGTCGCGTATGCTTTCGTGTAAATTTATTTCTGGCTTTAATATTTTATGTATGTACCTATATACTACATAATTTAAAATTTTTCTATATATAGAAATTTTGATTCAATGAATGGGGGATTGCAGCAGAGAAAAATAAAAAAAATTTAAAATTTTCTAAGATAATTTTGATAAAGTAAACATTATTAACATACAGAATTAAGTATGTATTTCAACAATTTTAAAAAATTAAATAATGAATATTTAAAACCAATGTAACTAATTCTACCAAGTATCAATTACTAATAAGAAATTGTTTGTTTATAATCTTATCATTCTAAATAAAGTAATCAGATTGTAGCCATAAAAAAATATTGAAAATTAAACCTAATTAAAATCATTCAATTTTATTTGAACTTAAAAAAATATTTTTAACAGCCTTTTTTTTAAGTTAAATAACTTTGAGATATTATAGATAACTAGCTAATACCCGGTGCGCATTGCTGCGCCTTTCAATGAAGGTTTAATTGAAGTTGATGTTACTGCAAAAAGTTAACACGAAAATTACACACGGTTTACACATGTAAATTTTAAAATGTATGAAAGCAATTTTTTTAAAATGATTTTTCTAGGATTATTCTAGTAATTTTTGATATTTTCTGTAATTCAAAGCAGTACAAACTACTTTCCAAGACCAATTGAGCAATCGTAGGACCGACTGGTAACAGACTCAACTCCATTTTCAAGTTCCTTCACGCATATAAAATTTGAAGTCAACCGGTCAAATCGTTTCTAATTTAGAGTTAAGTAACGCAAAAATCTATAAAAAGCCACTGTATCCCAATGGGTTAACGGAACTCAACTTTATCTTTGGGCAAAGCAGAATTTCGTAAAATCGCACAAAAGTTGGACCCAAAATTTTTTTTGACCAACCGTCGGCCCAACATGGGTTAACCAATTCCAAAACGGTTAATAGTGTCACCACAATTCTCAAGGAGCATCACGTATACAAAATTTGAAATCAATCGGTCAAACCGTTTTCATTTCAGAACAAAAAAGTTTAAATATTTGCACCACGCCCCAACTTGGCGGTTCGTTAGAGCAAAATTTTTGGCTCACGATTTCTTTACGAACCCAAAAACCTTTCAGTGGGTTCCAGTAACTGCCATACAACTTCTTATTTTATATCAGCATTACTCTATACCTATTGAAACTGGGTGTCCGAAATTGTGCCAAAAGTAGCTTAGTTTTATGTTTAAAGTTTCTGCAAAATTTGGTTGATCTACTGCAGTTGGTTCGAGTAGCTGCCATACAACTTCTTATTTTACATAAGCATTGCTCTATACCTATTGAAACTGGGTGTCTGAAATTTTGCTAAAAGTAGCTTAGTTTAATGTTTAAAGTTTCTGCAAAATTTGATTGGCCTACTGCATGGGGTTCGAGTAGCTGCCATACAACTTCTTATTTTATCTGAGCATTACTCTAAACATAATGAAGCTGGGTGTCTGAAAGTTTTTTAAAAATAGTTTAGTGTAATGGCGAAAGTTTTTGCAAAACTTGGTTGGTCTACTGTAGAGGGTTCGAGTAGCTGCTATACATCTCCTTCTTTTATATGAGCAATACACTACACCTAACGAAGCTGGGTGTCTGAAATTTTGCCAAAAATAGTTTGCTGTAATGGCCAAAGTTACAGCAAAATAGGGTTGGTCTACTGCAGAGAGTTCGAGTAGCTGCCATACAACTCCTTCTTTTAAATGAGCATTACACTACACTTATTAAAACTGTATATTTGAAATTTTGCCAAAAGTAATTAACCGGATGATATAATGTATATATAACTGTCATGCGGGTATCCCAGAGTTGACACTGTCTACTCTACTACACTCTTCCATCCTTTGCGTGTCTGAAACGCCGCTGTAATAGGTACAGAGTAATACTTATATAAAAAAAGAAGTTGTATGGCAGCTACCCGAACCCATGGAACAGGATGGCTGGATTTAAATAGCGATGACGGCTATTGCAAAAAAACGAGTCCATCTGTACGTCCATCCGTCCGTCCGCAGTATAACTCAAAAACTAGCAGTGGATTCGAGTAGCTTCCATACAACTTCTTATTTTATATGAGCATTACTGTCAACATAATGAAGCTGGGTGTCTGAAACTTTGCTAAAAATAGTTTAATGTAATGGCCAAAGTTTCTGCAAAATTTGGTTGGTCCAATATAGAGGGTTCGAGTAGCTGCTATATATCTCTTTCTTTTATATGAGCATTAAACTACACCTAACGAAGCTGGGTGTCTGAAATTTTGCCAAAAATAGTTTAGGGTAATGGCCAAAGTTACAGCAACATTTGGTTGATCTACTGCAGAGGATTCGAGCAGCTGCCATACAACTCTTTCTTTTATATAAGTATTGCACTACACTTAATAAAGTTATATGTTTGAAATTTTGCCAAAAGTAATTAACCGAATTATATACTGTATATGTTACGGTCATACGGGTATCCCAGAGTTGACACAGTCTACTCTACTACACTCTTTCTCGTTTTTTGTTCGATTTTGCCTTTTCATTAAAGGCATCGAGGAAACTGGCTGCTGTAGTTTTTGTTGAGGATGTTGTTGTTGTTATTGTTGCAGTAGTAGTTGTTGTTTTTGTTGTGTTGTTGATAGAGTCGTTGCTGTTTGTGTTGTTGCTGTGGATGTTGCTGTTGTTGTTGTGGATGCTGTTTTTTCGTTGTTTCTTTAAGGAGCTGTTATTCCTCGCTTTCGTTTTTGGTCTTCCTTCTTTTTCCGGGGTGATGGGGAGACGCATCGACATCATTGTTTTTGGCCATAAATAAATCTAAAATTGTTGTGCCATTTTTTTGGTTAATTATTGAATTAAACTGTAACTATTGCAAAAAATTTCACTGTATTTATACTAAATATACCTTCAAATTCTTACGAGTAATATCAAAACAATTACAAAACAAGATTTTGAAAATAGTGTAAGTAATATATATAATTTAAGTGAAAAGGTTTTGGAATTAACTACAATTTTACAAAATAATTAAAGAAAGACAGTTATGATTTATTAATTTTGCTTTATCTTTATTTTTGATTTATTAACTTTGCTTTGATTTATCAAATTTTCGAAATGTCGTGACTACAATGTTGCAAATTCTGAATTTAGTTCTTTTCTATTTGAGAAGTAAGTCCCACGGATATTATTGGGATAACGTTTTGTGGTGAAAGTTTTCAAGATCGTCCAGCATTTCCCAACTTTAAAACTGCAAGTGACTTGAAGTTTAACGATATTTGAGATATAATATCGAAAGTTTTTCAGAGTAATTCAGAAGATATATACAACTTAAGATTGTTTTTAAAGAGTATTATTTATTTTTTTTTTTATTTGCAGGAGTAAGTACAGATAAATTTTGTTTAGACATAACATATGTTAAACTACCTAATGGAAAAGGAAGAACAAATATATTATCAAGCTACAATGAGGAATGCCAAAAAAGAAAAGGAATTATTGCTATCAATAACATGGATAATTTATGCCTACCTCGCGCAATTATTGTTTCAATAGCCAAAGTTGAAAAATTTGTTTATTCTCGGAATGTCTTAAAGAATACAGGAAAACTTCAAACTACACTAGCTACAGAACTAACAAAAAGGGCAGGAGTAATTATACCACCAGATGGTTGTGTTATTCCTGAATTGAAAAAATATCAGGAGTATTTAACAAAATACAAAATAGTTGTCTATAAATATGGAATTGGGGTGAATAATTAGGAAAGATGTAGGGAATTATTATTTAAAAGAACCAATGATGGTATAAGATTAAATTTGTTACACTACAAACGACATTACAATGTAATCGGCTCTCTCACCGCTGCTTTTGTTGCAAAAAACTAAATGCTGAAAAAACTGTCCTTGCTGTCAAAGAGCCCGCCTTTACTGGTAATATAAAAAATATATTGTGCGAAGACTGTAATCGATCTTTTCGAGGTCTTACATGTTTGGAGAATCATAAATCTTCTACTTCAACCAAAATAAGCAAGTGTGAAGAAATTAAAAAATGTTAAAATTGCTTTAAAGTTTTTAAAACAAATAGAAACCATACATGTGGAGAGATTTTTTGCAAAAATTATAAAAATTTTGTTCCAGATAATCACCTGTGCTACATTCAACAAAACAAAAATGAGGAGAAAACTTTCTATATATTTTTTATGATTTAGAGACAAGACAAGAAAAAGTTGTATCTAAGGATTTGAAACCGCATGAACCTAATTTGTGTGTCATTCAACAAACATGTGATATCTGTATCAATATTGAATCTTTATTCTTTTGCCAAAAATATAAATTTAGAAGAAAAATTTTCGAACAAGAAATGATAATAGATAAATTAATGGAACATATTTTAAAATTGAGGAAGACATTTAAACATATAGTTGTCATTGCACACAATGGTCAAGCATTTGATCATCAGTTTGTTTTAATCTATGTATTAACTAAAACTGATCTTCATCCAAAACTAATTATGCGAGGGACTCAAATTATACTAATGCTAATAGATAACATAATATTTATAGATTCTTTGAATTACTTCCCAATGGCTTTGGCAAAGTTACCAAAAGCTTTTGACCTCTCAAAAGAATTCAAAAAAGGTTATTTTCCTCATCTTTTCAACAAAAAGAAAATGAAAATAATATTGGATGCTTACCACCAAAGGAAAACTATAATCCTGATAATATGAAAAAAGATGAATATGATGAGTTTTTTAAATGGTATGAAGAAAGTAAAAATATATGAATTCAACTTTCACAAAAATTTTGTAAGTTACTGCTTAAGTGATGTCGAAATATTAACCGAAGCATGCCTTAAATTCAGAAAAATGTTTTTAGAGGAATGCAATGTAGAACCCTTTTTGGAAGCCACTACAATAGCTTCAGCGTGTAACCTTTTATTTCGTACAAATTTTTTGAAAGCTAACACCAAAGGTCTTATCCCAAAAAATGGATATAGATTAGTAGATAACCATTCAAAAAAATCTCTCCAGTGGTTGATTTGGGAAAAAAACTTGTGACAAATTGATATTCAGTGTGCACTTAATGGTAAAAAAAAAATTGTTGGAGGTGTAAAGGTAGATGGATTTTGTGAGCAAACCAACGAAATATTTGAATTTCATGGTTGCTATTACTACTTAAAATTTTCAGTTGATATTTGTCAGAATCATCTGCAAAAAAATAAAAGTCTGTGTTTTCAAGTGTTAAAAGAATTCGAATATCAACATTGTTTATGAGAAGTGTAGGTTGATTAAACATGTCTAAACGTAGCTTTCCCATAAGTTCTACTACATTGCTATTTTGGTATAATTTTTGACGTTCTTTTGAACCATTATTATCATGCTTTCCTATATTTGGCTTATCGAGATCCCATCCCGCACATTCCAAATGTGTAGTGGCATCTGTACCATAATTTAATATTGATTCAATACAAGCTCTATAATGATATTTCCCATTAGATGGAGATATATTCTTTCCATTTAACTGTACGTTACATTGTTTTATTAATGAATGTAAAAGATTATTGATTACACTTGGTTGTTGAATGGATTTTCCTTCAGTGTTTTTATCATTATTATATTGAGTTCCATCTTTTTTTAAAATTTGTACTTTTAATTTTAGATATGCAGAAGAAAGATTCCGATATGTATCCCCATGACTTAATGAAACAAATTCTATTAGTGATAGATTGATTATCCAAAGAAGCAATAAAGTTGAAGGAAACTTCTTCAGATTGTAATATACCCGACTGAATAGGTTGTGTTCTAAAAATATCGAACTCAGACTTACTACATTCAATCATAATTAAACAAAAATGTCTTTTTGCTTCTTTTTGTTACTCACTTTGCGTCGCTTTGACGTAAAATAATTTAAATTATTAATGAGTGGTATTTTTATAGGTTTTCTTTTTTTAATTTTCCCTTGTCTATACATTTCATTGAGTTTTTGAACCGCACCTCGTTTTACATTTCTAATTATCTCTTTACTTCGATCTCGCCCCCTTTGATAAGGAACAACTGAATATAAAAAGGGGCCAATATCGTTAAGTCCTTTTCCTGATTGAACCAAATAATATAAATATATGCTCTCTCCATAATGTTTAAATAATTTTTATTATTTTAGGTTAAAAATTATTAGTTGTTATTATTTTTGGTTAAAATCGGACAAAGGCTTGGGGAAGCTGCCATACAAATTTTTCGAAATTATATGAATATTTTCAAAATTAATAACTAAATAGAAACCAAATATAAAAACAAACAAAATGTAGTTAAATTATTAATCGATTCATGGTGTAGTGGTTAGGACATGTTTCTTGTAGCCACAATGTCTCAGTTAGAATTCAGGCTAAGGAAACATTTTTTTTTTTTAAATTAATTTTTTGTTATCTGTTATCTTCTATTTCCTTTTTAATAAAATATATGTATTAATTTTATGTATGAAAAATTTTATTTTATAGAAAATTTGACAGAAAACTCTCATTTATATTAAAAATTATTAATTTTTTTTAATATTTTTATAAAAAAATTCAAAACTGTTATTTAAAACAAACAATTGATACCATAGCAACTACAATTATTTCCAAAAAAAAAAATTAAGATAAATAAAAACTCGTTTTGTAGGCAAAATGTTAATTGTTCTATGCCCTATGGTGTAGTGGTTAGGACATGGGACTAGTAGTCAAATCGTTTTGGTTAGATTCCTGGCTAGGGGAAAGTTTTTTTTTTTTTTTTAAATTCATCTTAAAACTCTCATTTATAAATTATTTATTTTTTTTTTTAATACATTTTTAAAAAAATTCAAAACAGTTATTCAAAACAAACAATTAATACCATAGCAACTATAATAATTGAAAAAAAAATTAAGATGGCTTAGTGGTTAGGACGTCGACCTTTTAATTGAAAAGTGTGGGTTCGAATCTCGTACAGAGCATTTTTTTTTTTTAAATTCATCTTTTTTTTTTATTAATTTTTTTTGTAATTAAATATAAAAAAGCAAATATTTTGAATTTTCTGTCAAACAGTTCAATTGCAATATATGAAATTCTTATTTATTTAATACACGCACGGGTATCTAAAAGTTGACAAGGGCAACTATAATCTTCCTCGTTTTTTTTTGTTTTGTTAAAACTGTTTTAGAACTGTTTTAGATTCAATAAAATATTTCAAATTAAAACAAATTATAAAAAGTAAATTAAGTATATAAAGATTATATCAATAAAAGTATTTAAAATTAAAACAAATTATATAAAGAAAATAAATTACTTATATAACGAAAATTAAATAACAAAATTAAAATATATGATCAAAATCCATTATGTATTAAATAGTGTATTAATATTTTTTTAAATTTATCCAAATTGTCTATTTCCCGAATTCCAGCTGGTAACGCGTTGAACAAATGAAGGCCTTTGTAAAATAAATTATTTTGTGTGTTGTTTCTTCTGAAAAGTGGATGTCTGAACATGCTTGCTGATCTTAAATTATAATTTACTGTTTCTCCGACATAGCTAATAAATCTCTTTAGATATTCAGGTAACTTGTTGTGCTTAATTTTAAAAACGAAGATTAATACATTAAAATGCAGTCACTGCCGTACAGACATCCATTTCAATTTTCCCAGCCTGTATTGCTCATTTGTTCTCCTACTACATTTTAATATAACACGCATCGCTTTATTCTGTAGGATTTGAAGTCTGTCTTTTTTGTTTTCATTGCATAAGAACAATAAAGATGCACAGTAATCAAAGTGTGGTAAAATCGTTGTGTTATATTCAGTTATTGCACATTTATGTGTTAATTTATTTCTGATTCGACCAAAATAGCCAATCTTTTGCTCAATTTTGTTGCTAATGTACTCTGCATGATTATTAAAAGACAGATTTTCATCTATCAAAACGGTATTTAAGAACGGTATCTAAAAGGTATTTAATAACGTTTACACGATCTATATTTTCATTTGCTATATTTATGTTTGTAGTATCGTTTGTTCTTTAACATTATATTTTAAATTCCTTTTATTTATACTTTTTTGAAATGCAATTCAACTTTTGTAGGAATACCGCTGGTGCAAAAATTTATTTTACAACCATATTTATCACATAGTAATACCGAAATACTATGAAATGATTTTTCCACATTGCATATTTTTCCACATTGCACATTCAATATTGTTATATTCCTGCACTATGTCTGAAAAAGTTGATAGTTCTCTATTTTGATAGTTCTGAAACATCTTACATCTTTTCTACCTACATTCTGTGGTTTAATAATATCGGTATATAAAAAAACATATCAGGTTTTCCTACAGGAAATCAACCTAAACTATTAATTAAAAGTTTGTAAACTTCAAGGACTCGAATTTTATGTTGTTTAGGCTCCTTTGTCTTGAGCAATACTTGCTGAAAACATGTTTTTGAAAGTCTCTCTAAAGTATATGAGAATCCTGTTCTGATCTTAATATCTACCTTTGGTTTACTTAAACAGATAGTAGTATAAGTCAAATTTGCAGGAAAATCTTCGTTTTTATCTGATGGAGTGTAGTTTTAATCATCATTCAAAAAGATAAAAATTCCCCAAATCAACTGCCGCACAATTTCTTTCCTAGAACAAACAGGAAATGGTCGTACAATTTGAATTAATGTTGGTATTAAAAATATTTTCAAGTCACATAACATTTGTTTTGAATTGTATGGTATGTATGTAGTCCCTACCCCAAGCATATCGTTTTTCATAGCTGAAATATAAATTTGTGTACCTTTGTGTACCTTTATTCCACTCTTCACCGTAAAAGTTTGGTATAAAATTATTAACATATATTTCAGAAATACCGACTTTTCAATTTGAATCAATCATGTATTTATCCATTTTATTCGTAAAAGATTTTGACAATCATGTATTTATCCATTTTATTCGCATTTTCAGGGTAATAATTCATGGACGAATTGCTAAGTAAAGTAACGTAAAATTCATCATTTATGTTTATGTTTGAGTATTACCTGTTGCTTTCCGTAAAATACGTTTTGCTGAACTATTTAACTCTTTGCTATTTATAGTTTTTTCTTTCTTCGTTGGTGAGCTTGGGCTGTCTAAAGGAACTGATATTATGTCATCATCATCAGTTTCAAAAATTTATACATTAATATTTCTAATAGATTTTCTTTTTCTTAGACGTTCTCCAGCTGAAGCAGCAGACAATGCTTTTTAAAAAATTCTTCCTCCATTTCGTCATCGAATACTTCCTCAACTTCTTTTTCATATACATCTTCTTGAGGAAAAGCTTGTGTTGCAGCATCCTTATATACAGGAACATTAGATTGAGGTTTTTCATCTACATACATATGTTTTGCACGAGTACCTGAGTGATCTTAATTCCTTTTTATACTTTCGTAATTGAGTTGTTGCTTTTTTACTCAGATTACAATGACCTTTTAATATATTTAAAGCAATTTCACAAAAAGTTTTTATTGCTTCGGCATCACAATGTGTTATTATTACTTTTTGAAATTTTGGTTTAGAACTTTTTAATAGATGCAATATGTGTCGATTTGTTTTGTAGTGTATCTACATTCAATTCCATAATACACTGCAATAAGTTGTATTCCGTGATACACCGCAAATAATTGTTTAAGCATTATTGTGACAATTCTTATAATTAAAATAATTATATGCTACAAATTAAAGGATCATATTGTATTCTATATTTTTGTTTTTCTTTCTGTTTTCATTTCGTTCGTAATATGAATATACCATATGTTACTAATAATAATTATAAGCAATGCATTACATTGTGTGTGGTACATTCTTAGTGTTAATGAACGGAGTGTACAGAATACCTAGTGACCCACTTAAAGAGATTCTTGGAATGCACTATGTGAATTATTATTTGTAGCATACTAATATATAAATAAATTTGGGTTAAAGTAACTAGAACCAAATTTTTAATGTAAGAACTAATTTGTATAATATTAATTGTATTAGTAGAAATTGGTAATCTGTATTGTAATTAATTTATATGTATTTGTAATTAAAAGAAAGTATAAATACTAAGGGTTTTTGGTAAAATAAAATTAATGTTATTCTTGGCTTTGCCAACAGAAGAAATAATTGACTATTTATTTTTACACTGGATAGCGGCGCAGCACGCCTAAATGCTTGAAAAAGTGCATTGGATAATGCACTAAAAATTATCCAAATCAATCACGGAACTATACTGTGTCATAGGCCAACCTCTGATAGATTCACACAGTACCGTATTGATTTATCACCTTTAATAATAGCCACCCAACATTACATGGCGACCCTGCCACACTGTCACCAGGAATAGACAGTGTCGTGGGCCAGAATCCATAATATACATTACATAATATATATTATATGGCAAAATAAAATAAAAAAATATATATAAAAAAAAAAAAAAAAAAAATTTTTATATAAATATAAATATTTTTATTCGATGTCCAACGATTCCATAAAAATTAGAAAGCGTAGAGGTGGCAAATTAGCCAATTCAAGGAGAAAATTAGCTGCCCTATACTGCATACTAAAGGAGGGCGAAGGTATTTTAACAGGGGACCAGAGCTGCGAAATATGGAATAAAATCCATGAAATCCAAGATCTTAAGAACAAGGTTCTACATAAAAAAAAATAATAATAATAATATTGTAAATTAATATTTTTTTTTATATACTAAATTAAAGTTAATAGATGGGGTGGTTTAATTCGGTAGTTAAAACCACCGAAAACGCAATAATATCCATCCACCATTCTTCTTTGGGTTTGGGTATAATTATTACAGTAATAACTGTATACATTTTGTTTAAAGTACATAAAATGTACAAAAATTTTATAAAAAAAGCCGTAATCGGCAATATAACTAATGTCTAAATTTGTTTAGACATATATAACTAAAGTCTAAATTTTAAAAATAAATTAATATATATATATGTTTGTAAAATAAATTTTTTTTTAAAAAATCTTAAAACAAAAAAAAGAATAATATAAATAAATAAAATTTTAAAAAGGAAAATAATAATATTTTTTTTACTGTATAGTTGTTTGGTTTTCTCTTTCAGAAAAAATATATAGTCTAGTAAATGGAAGAAATCAATTCTATTTTAGATATATTAGGAAATTTGCATACCAATTTAAAGAAAAATAACAGATTGCTAGCCAAAAAGACAATAGAAGAAAAAATTAGCATTATAGAAATGAAATTAAAATTTGAAAAAGAAAATTTAGCAATAGAAAAAGATGAACAAGGAACTATAACTCTTTCATTTAAAAAATTATATGACAAAACTAGGGAAATTTTAAATCAACAGTTACAGTACTACGAAAATCCTAATCCTAATCCAACTATTCCTGACCCAAACATAGATTCAAACATGTCAGAGTTTAATTTAGATACTGCCAGTAAAGCAATTCCTATTTTTAAAGGAGATTCAAAGGAACTCCACTCATTTTTAACCATTTTGGAGATAATAAATGATAAATTATCTGCAGTTGGTCAAGTAACACTTATAAAATTTGTTATAAATGTGAAACTCAGTAATAACGTGAGAACTGCCATTGGTTCAACTCCCGAAATTACGACCTATTCCGATTTAAAAAATGCTTTAAATTTAAGATATAAATGCACCAAAACGGTTCCTCAAATACAAAATTTACTAAATAATATAAAGCAAAATAATTTCTCTATACACTCGTATAAAGAAAAAATATTATCCTTAACGGCTGATTTGAATCAATTGCAAATTGAATCACTAGGTACAACTGCTACAACACAAGAAAAAGATCTTGTAACAAAATTAAATGAAAAAAATGCACTTTTTGTGTTTAAAAATGGTTTAAACGAACAAATTAAAGGTACCATATTTGCTTCACAAGCAAAGAGTTTCACGGAAGCTGTAAATCTCGCTTTGGAGTTGGATATTAGTAATGAACAAAACTAAAGCAAGGTATACAATTTTAATAGTCGTAAAAACAATAATAATAATAGGAATATAAATAGTAATTTCAACTACAACAACAATTTTCGTTCAAATAATAACAATCTAGGTAGGAATTACAATTCTAATAATAACAATTTTAACAGGAATAATAACAACAATTTTAATAATAACAACTACAATAGGAATAACAATTTTAGAAATAATAATAGGAACAACAATAACAACAATAATAACAATAATTTTAATAATACTAATAAATACTAATAAGAAATAATAATAATAATACTAATAATAATAATAGAAATAATTTTAATAGGAACAGGAACAATTATAATAACTCTAGGAGAATAAATATAATAAATAACCAAGAAGAGGAACAAAACCATTTTTTATGTATAGAAGGACCGACAGTTTAATAGAAAATTCAACTGATCGGATATCCTCTCCATTAAAGATATATAATCTTAATCATGTTTTGACAAACTTTATAATTTTAAGATATAATAATAAAGATTTGAAATTTTTGATAGACACAGGTGCTGACATATCAATTTTTAAAGAAAATTGTCAGTCGAATAATAGCTCATACGAAATTAACGAAAGAGCAAAATGTAAATTAACAGGTATAACGAGTGATGAAGTATGCTCACTCGGTACAATAAATATAAAAATAGATATTTCTACTAAATACTTTTAATAGATAATACTTTTCATCTTGTAGATGAAAATTTTCCAATATCTACCGACGGTATAATTGATAGAGACTTCTTTGAAAAAGTCATTCGTTAAATCGTACGGACGTGTTTTTTTTTTCTCTTAAAGTGGAAAATAATAATTTAATTTTGTTTTTTAAAAAACATCGTTTTTGCAACTAATTAAATTTAGTATTAAATAAAAAAATTTGGATATAACTGCTTCTGAAATGGTTTTTCATTAAATAATTTTAAGATATTATTTTTTTTTTCTTATATAATTAAAATTGAACTTACTACTTATTAAAAAAAATGGTGGTCACTTAAGAAAAATAATAATAATTTAATTTTGTTTTTTAAAACACATCGTTTTTGCAACTAATTAAATTTAGAATTAAATAAAATAATTTGGATATAACTGCTTCTGAAATGGTTTTTCATTAAATAATTTCAATATATTATTTTTTTTCTTATATAATTAAAATTGAACTTACTACTTATTAAAAAAAAATGGTGATCACTTAAGAAAAAGAAAAACAACAATTTGATGTACTTTTTAATCATGTACTTTTACTTTATTTCAAATTCTGTAATATTGAACAAATAAAAACTAAAACTAATAATAATATTGAACAAATAAAATATATTATTGAACAAATAAAATATATTAGTGATATTCACAAAAAAATTAACTTAAATTATAAATAATAAATTTGAAGTGCTTCATTTGATATCAAATTGATAGTAAATAAATACACAACTAATTAAATACTTAATCACATAATATATAATTAAACACATAATAAATAATAAAAAATAGTAAATACTAAATAATACTAAATAAATAATACTACCATAAATAAATACAAAACTAAATTTTTGTTCACCACAGCACATGCACTATATATATTTGTCAACAAAATCAAGTGTCATCTGTTATTGTCAGCAAATGTTACTACATGTTCACACGAGCAACAGATGAAAACAGTGATGGCACATATTGAATATTTAATGCATATTGAATATCAAATGCATATTAATTATTAATAATAAAAATAATAATAAAAATAATAATAATAATAAAAATAATAATAACAATAATAATAATATAATTAACAATAACAATAATAATAATAATAATAATAATAATAATAATAATAATAATAATAATAATAATAATAATAATATTAATAATAATAATAATAATATTAATAATAATTTGAAGATTGAAACTGTCAAAATGTCAGGCAGTGGTTTGTGTAATTTGTGCAATAAAAAAATTAATTTACGTAAATCTAAGCTTATTTATTGTGATGGACCATGTAAAAGGTATTTTTGTGTAGCGTGCTCTAAACTAGACATTGAAGATTTTAAGAAACACACATTAAATCACGAGAAAATCTGGTTTTGCAACTCATACAAAGTACAAAGACGTAGCCGGTTATCCACTAATTTAGCTTCGACGAGTACATCAAAGGAGCATCTCAACAATAATTCATATTGTGTACAAACTGATACCGAAAATATATCTGAAAAATTACAACATATTTTAAATAATCAGACTGCACAAGGTGGGGAGTTTAAAAAGTTACAAAATGAGTTTAGGGAAATTAAAGAATACATAGATTCTTTAGTTGATGAAAAAACCAACTTAAGGAGTGAGAACAAAATTTTACAAGACAATATTAGGATTAACAAAGTCGAGATCGAAAAGTTAAAACAAAAAAAATTATTGAAGCAGATTGAAATTTGTGGTGTGCCAAGTGTACTTAGTAATAATCCAATTTCAGTTGTGAAAGCAATAGCTTATGAAACAGGTGTTGAGTTCGATGTCAACGAATTGAAGGATGTATTCAAAGCCAAACACCCATCAAAAAAGTCAGGTGAGCCAGATAACATTATTGTTAAATTTAAGCAATTGGAATCTAAGAACAAATTTATGAAAGGCTTAAAGAAAAAAACTCTTACAACTGCCATACTAAACAATGAGAGTTGTGTAAGCCATTCTGAACTTAGAACTAATGTAATTACAGGAACTAAATTAAATGCCACAAATGTAAATTCAGAAACCGACGTTCTAAATGTAGAAAATGTAAATGCAGAAACTGAAGTAATTGTAAATACTAATACTAATCAAAATATAATCTTTGTTAATGAAAGTCTAACACCGTACTTCAAATATTTACATAAAAAGGCAAGATTATTAAAAAAAGATAAATCAATTGTTTTCACTTGGGTTAAAAATGGCAAACTGTTTATTAGAAAAACTGAAAAAAGTAAAATAATACGTATTCTACAAGAAGAAAACTTATATGTTGAATAATATAGCATTTGATCTGCCATCAAATACCCATGTTAAAACAAACATCTTTAATTTTGATGATATAAATATTATAAACAGAGAGTCACTAAAAATATTATACTTTAACGCTCGAAGTCTTGAAAAAATTGACGACATAGCTCACATATTAGATAAAATTAAACACTTAGTACATATAATTGCAATTACGGAAACCTGGATAATGGATTATGAATGCCAATATATTAAAATAAAAAACTATAATAATTTATCCTCTTGCAGAAACAATAGACGTGAAGGAGGTGCTGCTTTATTTATACACAATAATGTAAAATATAACACTAATGAAATTTATTGTGATGAATTCAATAGTTTTATTAACATTGAAATCACTGATAAAAATAATAAATTCAGCTTCACAACTATATACAGACCACCTGAAACATCGCTTTTACATATTAACAAATTTCTGGTAAAACTGGATTCACACCTAGAAAACATCAAAAATAAAAATAGTATCATTATAGGTGATTTGAATTTTAATATTAGAAATTTAGATGATCTAAGTGTGCAAAAGTACTTAACAACAATTGAGACGAATGGATACACTATATGCAGTGATGAAATTACAAGGCCTGATTCCAGTACATGCCTTGATCACGTTATTAAAAAAAATCCAGAATCCAAAATTGCAATTTCCTTAATCCATCATGATTTATCCGATCATTTAGGAATGTTTGTGGAAGTGAATGATGTTTATTTAAAAAATAAACAAAAGTCTTTTGCTAAGCTGTCAATCAAAAAAAACAAACTACGTGTACCTTAAAAAAAAATTAAATAATTATGTCACTGCTACAACTGATGTTAATCAACTAGCAAAAGAACTTGTAATTAATTGTCAAAATGCAGTAAATAGTGCTACCGTTGTGAAGAAAGTTAATAGAAAACATAGTAAATTTTCTGCACCCTGGATTGACAATGAGTGTGCCAATGCGATTGAAACAAAAATTTACTGGTACAAAAAATTTGCGGAAAATAGTAACTCACCTTTAATTAAAAACAAATATAAATACTGGTTGAACTTAACAACAAGATTGAAAAGAAAAAAAAGGAAGTTATATGATGAAATGCAATTCCAAAAAGCTGAAAATGATCCTAAGAAAAACTGGAAATACATTAAAAATATTTTATGCTGTGAAAACAAAAAAGAAAATGATTTTTTTGCAAGCTGTGAACTAAATAAAGTCAAAAAATATGATAAAATCAACAGCTTTAATGAATTTTATGCAAACATAGGTGAAAAAATGGCTGGTAAATTTAATAACATAGTATATGTACCAAAAACTAGAACAACTTCAGAATTTAAATTTAAAACTGTTAACCAAAAAGAGTGCTTAAAATTAATAAATGGGTTATCAGAGATGTATGCAGCAGGTCAGGACCAAAATTCACCACACATAATCAAAATATGTAAAAATGAACTGACTAATAATTTAACGAAACTGATTAATTATTCATTAACCCAAGCAGAAGTTCCGCAATGTATTAAATTCAGTAAAATTATTCCAGTTTATAAAAAATCAGGAAATACTTCTGATTTCAATAATTATAGACCTATTGCTATATCATCAGTATTTAGGAAAATTGTGGAGACCGTAGTCAACAACCAACTTACGGATTATTTATATAAAAACAAATTAAACAAACAACAACAATATGGTTTTATAAGAAGATCTACCACTCAAGCTGCTCTATTTGATGTGATTAGCGATATTCAATCCTCAATTGACAAACGGAATAAAGTTGCAGCTGTTTTCTTCGATGTTCAAAAAGCTTTTGACAGTGTTGACAGGAAATTATTACTTAGAATTCTATTCGAACATGGCATAAAAGGTAATGAATTCAAATGGTTTAAAAGTTACCTTTCTCAGAGAAATCAGTATGCTGAATGTGATGGTGTGACCAGTGGCCTGGAGAAAAATGACTTTGGTATTATACAAGGGAGTTCGCTAGGCCCTACATTATTCTCAGTTTATATAAACGGTTTACTTAATTTAAAGCTAAATGGAAAGCCGTATATGTATGCAGATGATCTGGCTATAGTATATGCTGAAACTACTTGCAAGAGACTAGAAGAAGCAATTAACATAGATCTAGTATTAATTCAGGAATGGATGAATCAACACAAGCTCACTCTAAATACAAATAAAACTAAATATATAATATTCAAGAGGAAAGTAACTGATATGCTTTATATCAAAATTGGCTGTTATGACTTAGATTTAGTGAGATGCTATAAATACTTGGGTGTTATTATAAATGAAAATCTTACTTGGGAGCAACAAATCAGAGAACAACTAACTAAGGCCAGAAAGTCTGCAGGTTTATTTAAATTAATTAGAAATAGAGTCCCACATAAACTAAAGCGTTCATTATACTTCAGTATGTTTCATGCAACAGTTACGTATGGTATACATTTATGGGGAAATGTGTGTAACAAGTACATTAAACTAATTCAAACTGTTCAAAACAAAGCCATAAAAAATTTATTTGGTTATAAAATCAGAACGGCAACTCAACAGATTCATATTGAGAATAATATTCTACCTATAAATCGATTGATTAAAAGTAAGCTAGCAATGCATGTTCATGCTATGTGTGCTAACAACATTAACACAAATGTCAAATTCAGTCTGAACAGTGAAGTACATAAATATAGAACCAGAAATGCTAAGAAAATACATATTACATCGTCTAAAATGAGATTTAATAAACAAGATACAATATACAACAAGGCTTTTGCGATCTATAATGATTTGCCAGCAGAACTTAAACAAATAAATAACTTTGTGAAATTTAAAAACTATGTCAATAGTTAATTTTTAATTTTTAAGTTTCTATTTTTATTTTTTTCTGTATATTTTGCATTTCTTTCTATTTCATTGGCTCTTAGATATGATTAGCGACAATAATTTTGTTATTGAATTAATGTAGTTAGTAGGATTAATTTTTTATTGCATTTTATTATTGAATTATCACTGTATTTTGAATTAAAAAAAAAAAAAAAAAAAAAAAAAAAAGAAGAATTTATGTATATAATTTATGTATTATAATTATAATAGGATTTGATTTACAAATTTATTTTCTTTATGAATTATAAAACTCTGTACGAGCTATATTAGCTCTTTTGAGATCTGAAATAAATAAATAAAAAAAAAAATAATAAAGTACATGTGTAAAATAGACTATGAAACGTATACTTTAACATTAGATATCAATGAAGAAGAAATAACCATTCCAATTAGAACTAGACCTTTGAACATAAAACATATTACAATTCCCGCTAGAAGTGAAATCATACATCCAATAAAAATTAATATTAAAGAAGATAGTATAGTCTTAAATAAAGAAATAAAAGATGGTGTATTTATAGCCAATACGATCATACCATGTAAAGGGATTAGTCACATAAAAATTTTGAACACCAATAACCATGAAGTAAAAGTACTTGATTCTGAAATTAAAATCCAATGTAATTCTTTAAAACAATATGACATTTTAGTTAATACAAAAACAATAACAAAAGATAAAAAACGATTAGAAGAAATCTTAAAACTAATAAATATTGAAACAAATGATGTTCATGCAAAGGATACTTTGTTAAAAATATTTGAAAAATATCATAATATTTTCCATTTAGATAATGAACCATTATCTACAAATAATTTTTATACTCCAAATTTAAATACCGTAGACAACAATCCGGTATATACAAAGAATTACAGATTACCTCAATCACAACAAGAGGAAATCAAGAAACAAGTTCAAAAATTATTAGATGATGACTTAATAGAACCATCTATAAGCCCTTACAACTCACCATTATTACTAGTACCTAAAAAAAGTACTAATGATGAAAAGAAATGGCGTTTAGTAGTTGATTTTCGTAAACTAAACGATAACATAGTAAATGACAAATTTCCTTTAACGCGTTTGGAAGACGTTCTAGACAAATTAGGAAGAGCCAAATACTTTTCAACTTTAGACATGACTAGTTCTTTTCATCAAATTAAACTAAATAAGGACTCTAGACCACTAACCGCATTTTCGACCCAAGATAGTCATTTTCAATTCAAAAGGTTACCTTTTGGTCTAAAAATTTCATCAAACAGTTTTCAAAGAATGCTGACTATAGCATTAACCGGTTTAAATTCAAATGCTTTTCTTTATGTCGATGACATAATTGTTTTTGGTTGTAGTATAAAAAATCATAATGAAAATTTAATAAAAACTTTTGAAAGATTAAATAAATACAACCTAAAACTAAATTCAAATAAATGTTGTTTTTTAAAACCCGAAGTTGTGTTAAAAATTATTATTAACTTCTTGCCCAATAATTTTTGCAACAAAAAAACATCGAAACAAAACAAAATTAAAAAAAAAAAAAAAATTGACTCACCCTAAAAGTTGGCCCAAGTAATGTCCAATGTTACCAAGTAACTTACTTTATTACTTTACTTGCCCAGTTCTAATTTTAACCTCCTAGGTTCATTAAATGCACAGTTATCGAATTGACAACTATGTATCTCTCCGAAAATGAGGCCGTAACAATTTGAAATAATAGGTGCTGATTCTATTATATAACTAACCGTAATTGTAATCCTGCTAGTATAATTAGTTTTGAAGAAATTCATATTGGTGCAAAGAAGTTGTATGGCAGCTCCCCACAAATGAACTATCTATTATATAACTAACCGTGTGTAATTTTAATCTTCCTAGTATAATTAGTTTTGAAGAAAATCATATTGATGCAAAGAAGTTGTATGGTAGCTTCCGGAAGTTCTTTTATTAGATCAGGATATTTTTTTTTTTTTTTTTTTTTTTTTTTTTTTTTTGCGAAGGTTGATGGAAAGCATCGAAAGCCGCCCAGAATCACTGTACGGGGTTCATCTGGGGAGTGTTGGACTTTAACCAACTAAAACCACCCACCTTTTTTTAAAACCAAACTTGGTATGGACCTTAAATACAAATGTATTGTTTGGTTTTTAGGATCGGGATTGGGAAGGAAATTAGGATTAGGATTAGGATTTAGGAGTTTGAATAATGATGGATAGAGGAATTAATTTAAAGGTAAGTCATGAAGATGGATGTTAATGTTCTTCTTAAACTTTATTGGATCGTACATATAAAAACTACCAACTTTGGGAAACACATTACATGGTAACTGATTCCATAATCGCGATGTACGCACAACAAACGAATTTCCATAAGCCGTGTTTCGCCATCTTACTAATTCAACTGAGTAGGGGTGAGCATCTGTCGCACTCCTTGTTGCACGTTGAAAAACTTTTAGGGGAGGCATTAATTGTTTGATTTCATTGGAACAGGTGTTCGTCCCTACGAGGTATCTATAAAACAGAGTTAGTGACCAAACGGTTCGCCGATTGTTAAGTGGAGTGAGCGATGAGGTAACACTGGGATCATTTATAAGACGGATAGCTCTATTTTGCACTTTATCGAGATATCCCAGTGCGGTTTGGGGGGCTCCAGCCCAAATATGTGCATTATACTCCATTTTTGGTCTAATGTAAGTTTTATAGATTTTTAGAAGATCAGGTGCAGTAAAGTAAGTTTTGCAGCGAAACAAAAAACCTAAACATTTAGCTGCATCTTTAGCTATACCAAAAATGTGGTTTGACCAGGTCAATTTTTGGTTTAACCCGATACCCAGAATGTTCAGGTCTGTTGTGTGCTGCAAAGGTATACCCTGAAATGACAAGCTGGGGGTAGATATTGCAATTTTCCGCAAGATTAAACAGCATTGGGTCTTTTTTGTGTTGAAATCAACACGATTACACTCTCCCCATTTTTGGATTTTTGCTAAATCATTGTTTAGCTCACTAGTCATGAAATTTTTTGCTGTTGTGTTAATCTGATGATTAATGTTACAGCGACTATGAAATTCATAGGAAGCTACAAGGGTGCTGTCATCTGCGAAACTGTGAATTGGATTGGAGGTTATTGAAAGTAAGTCATTGATAAATATTAAGAAAAGAGTTGGGGATAGAACAGATCCTTGGGGGACACCAGCATTTATTTGAAATTGGTAGGATGTATAACCATCCACAAGTACACGAATTGTGCGATTTGAGAGAAAATCTCCAATCCATTTTAGAAAAACCCTACCTAAACCTAAAGCCTCGCATTTTGCTATTAAAGCATCATGCCATACTCGGTCAAAAGCTTTAGATATATCCAAGGCTACAACATCAGATTCACCAGAGTGGTGAAGACTGATATTTAGCTTCTCGCAAAGGTAAGTCATGAGATCACCGGTTGAACGACGGGCTCTGAACCCGTATTGTCATCCCCAGCCAGAACTATTTCAGTTTTTGGGCATGACTCGAGAGATTTTCAATCTCCGTAGCAGTTTCATGTTCATTTGAGTTGAGAATTTTGACCCAAATGTAATGGAAGGTTGTCCTAGAAGCTTTATATTTATGAAGAATGTTGAAAACTATGTCATTTTTAATGAAGATAGCGATGCCTCTTTTAGGGACGAAGTGTGAAACAATTGAGTAGCCTGTAATACTAAAATTATCTTTTTGGCCACAAACTTGCGTTTCACATAGGGCTAGGATAGCTGGTTTTGAGAGTTTAAATGGCATTCTACGGCATGAAAATTCGTCTGCAACCCACGTATGTTACAAAAATTAATACAAAAGTTGGCAATTTTGATACAGAAAATGAATACAAAATTTTAAGAATCAAAAAAAAAAAAAAAAAAAAAAAAAAAAAATTTTTAAAAAATAGAAAGATTTTAAGAATAGAAAAATGAAATAAAAGTAAAAACCGAAATTTTTCTTAATTTGAAATTGAAAGAAAATTATATTAGAATTTTAAAACAAATAAAGAAAAGAAGAATTTAAAAATTTAGAAATTAAAATTAAAAATAAATATGTACGATTTCACCACCTTAATTAATGATTAACACCGGTTAATTTAATTTTACTCAAAGTGAGAAAACGACTTATATCAAAGTTCAACAGTTTTTATCTTGCACGATATAATGGCGAAACACTATATGTGCCCTTATTGAACGAAGTTACAGTCGCAAACTCACACAAAGTAAAACCACATGTATTTTAGATTTTAATATAAAAAAAAAAAAATTTATGTTTAAAAAGAGAAAAATTTAATGTTAAAATAACATAATTAGTATTGATTTATTTAAGTAAGAAAGAGATCAACACATAAAATTATATTTAGTGTAATAATTTCAGTGTAATCTAATTTACAATCATCAATACTATTATAAAAAAAAAATATAAAAAATTGAGAATTATGAAATAATTAATTTAGAGCATCAACATCCATACATAAGAGGAAGGGAGATGGATATATTTGTTTTGTTTACTGCTAGGAGATTTATGAGATGAGAAATAAATTATAAAAAAAAAAAATTGAATTTGACAAGTTATTAATTGTAAACAAAACAAATAAAGAAAAAAGTTAATGTTTGTAATATTGAAAATCGAAAATAAAATTTGTGTTAGTTATGTGATAGTTTTGTTTAGTTAGAGTATTTTTTTTTCTTTACATCAAATATTTAGAATAATATAAAAAAAAAAAACAAAATAATATAATAAAAGTGAAAATAGAAATACTTATCTTGCCACCATTAGAAGTGCTGCTCGGTAATCCAATAATGGAGAGAAATATATTAAATAAAGTAAAACACCATCACAACACAATAAATAAATTATAATATTTTAAATTTAAAAATTTTTAAAAAAAAGAAAAAAAATGAAGTGCGTAAATTTTTGAATAAAAAGAAAAGAAAATATTAAAATTAAAATTATAATTAAACTCTAGAGATACAGTTATATACCGATGTGTTCACAACAAAGGTAGAACGAAGAGTGATGAGTGATAAACTCTATTAACATAGAACAATACAATCTTCGTATAAATCAAAGTACAATCATACCTATACCGCCTTTTCGAACTACTGCACTACGCATTTTCTATTCAACTTTTTCATGTCGTTTGTTTAATAAACACCGTTTAACTATAGAATTTTAACATCTGTAACTCTCTTCTGCAAACAAGTTAAACTTTGGCTTCTTAATCTGATTATACTATATACTTTTTTTGATGTATTAATTTAGTCTTATTAGTGTATCTCTGCACAGAATTTTGCCTTCGTTGTATTGTTTTTACTTAATTTTTTTGTAGTTATATCTCTTATATCTTCCACTTTTTTTATACCCTACACCTATAGAATAGGTAAAGGGGTATATTAACTTTGGTATGGTGTTTGTAACCACCTAAAGGAAGCGAGCTAGATATGGAAAAGTATATATATTTGTGATCAGCGTGACCGCCTGAGTCGATATAGCCATGTCCGTCCGTCCGTCCGTCCGCAGGCACGATAACTCAAAAAATAATGGAGCTATCTTGATGAAATTTTAACTGTAGGTTACTAGGACTGAAAGTACGGCGGGGATTGCATATGGGCGAAATCGGCCCATGGGTTCGGATTCTGGACCTTTTAATCGGTTTCAGGGCTAACGAACAAATATAAAAAATCACGATAACTCAACAACCAATGACGCTATCTTCATCAAATTTGTGCTGTAGGTTACTAGTAATGAAACTACTTCGGGATTTGCGTAAGGCCGGGATTGGACAATGGGTTCGAAACCTAGAACTTTTTGATCGAATTTAGGCCAAACGAGCATATTTTCGCAACCAATGAAGATAGAACCTCCAAATTTGGTATCAGGGTGTCTCTTCCTATTTCCTAAGTGTCTTGTGAATTTGGGCCCCATTGGAGTAGTGGGTCAGGGACCAGCCACACATTTCCGAAGACCTTAAAGAATATTTTTAAAACTAATAAAGATAAAAACTTGAAAAAATGTAGAAGCTTCCAATTTGCCACAAGGGTTTTCTTTACTATCTCTTGCGTGTTCCCCTAATTTGGGATCAATTGGAGTGGTGGTTCTGTACCCCTCTCAGACCTCCCAAGTTTTAAAGGCTTATAATCGAAATTACTAAAACTAGTTACTTAAAATTAAGATAGATCGTTCAAATTGTGTACGAGGGTTAACTAGTACTATAAGTACAGCGCGGACTATATAAGGGCGAAATCAGCCCAACGGTTCGGATTCCGGACCTTTTAATCGGTGTCAGGGCTAACGAACATATATAAAAAATCACGATAACTCAACAACTAATGAGGCTATCTTCATGAAATTTGTGCTGTAAAGTATTGGTAATGAAACTGCGGCGGTGATTACGTACGGTGAGGATTGGACAATGGGTTCGGAACCTAGAACTTTTTGATCGAATTTAGGCCAAACGACCATAATTCCGAAACCAATAAAGATAGAACCTCCAAATTTGGTATCAGGGTGTCCCTTCCTATTTCGTAAATGTCTTTGAAATGTGGGTCCTATTGGAGTAGTGGGTCGGGGACCAGCCACTCAGTTCCGAGGACCTTAAAGCATATTTTCGAAATTAATAAAGATAGTAACTTGAAACAAATGTAGAAGCTTCAAATTTGGCCCAGGGTGTTCTTTACTATTTATTGCGTGCCCCCCTAATTTGGGATCAATTGGAGTCGTGGTTCAGAACCTCTCTTAGACCCCCCCCCCCCCCATGTGTAAAAGCTTATCATCGAAATTATTAAAACTATTAACTTAAAATTAAGTTAGAACGTTCCAATTGTGCACAAGGGTTAACTAGTATTGAAAGTATGACGGGACTGCATATGGGCGAAATCGTACCATGGTTTCGGGTTCTGGAACCCATGACAAGTTCAAGGACTAGCAAACATATATCTTAAAAACACCATAACTCAAAAAAAAATGCCGGTATTTTGATGAAATTTAACACTAGGTTACTAGTAATGAAAGTACCATGGGAATTGGTTCTGGTCGAGTTTAATTTCGAAGCCAAAGAATATATTTCCTATTTCCTATGTGTCCCCGAAATTTAGACTTAATTGTAGTGGTTCAGTTATTTTCAAAGGTACTTGCTGCATTTATGTAAAATTTATTTTTATATTTAAATGAATTATATGAAAAGGTGTAAATTTGTAATTGTATTTTAGAAATACATTTAATGCATATTTTGCGTTTATAAGCTTTTCTATTAGGTATATAAACTAACCATTTAAAATAATTGCAATTTTTAAAAATTTGGATTATTAAATATATTATGCTTTGATTATCTTTTTATCACAAAATTTAATAATTAGAATTTTTTCATTTTGTAATTGAATTGGAATAAATATATTTTCATTTATTTCAAGTTAGTTTGTTTTTTAATATTTTTAAATAGATAAATTAGCAAGAATTTGTAATATTTTTTAATAGATAGTGTAATTAGAAAATGTTTTTAGTATTATAAAGTTAATTTGGTTAGCTATGTCTTACGATCAAATTAATAACAGCTTTTATTGTGTTAAAATGACTTATGGATATGTCCTTAAATTTGAACCAAATAGGTGTAGGGTATTTCTAAGTCGGTTGCACCGACTGACTGTTGCTTTACTTGTTTTTCATATTCTTTTAATTTATTTTCGCTTTTGCTAGAGCTTCCATTTGGTTTTTAATTTTTGCTACTATTTTTAATTTAAGTTAACTGAACTAATTAATTACAATCTGAATTACCCCACTACACTTTCATTGTTATAAGTAATTTTAATTCTAATAATTAACTAAAAGTACACTAAGACTATTTTGAATTAAATAAAGTGTTCTTTTATTTTCTCAAAAGTTTTTTTTAAGAAAAACTATTTGTTTAATATATATAAATTAAATTTTTTTCTATTTTTATATTTTTGTATTTTATAGTTCTAAATACCTATTAGTTTTACTATATATTATATTATTTATTATAACTGATATTAAGTGAAATTAAAAAAAACATTTTAAGCTATTCCATTTTCAAATTTCATATAGATGCTTGTTCCATTATATAACTAATCGTGTGTAATTTTCATCCTCCTAGTATAATTAGTTTTGAAGAAGTTCATATCGGTGCAAAGAATTTGTATCGCAGCTCCCCGAAAATGAAGCCGTCAAATTTTAAAATTTCATATAGGTGTATTATATAAGCTAACGACACTTTCCAACATCACTTTCCAACATCATACAATGTTGCTTTGTAATGTTACCCATTGAGTAATAAATTATTCATAATAATTGGTAATGAAAAACCCTAATAAATTACTCACAATAAATTGTAATAAATTATTTTTTTTATTAAAAATCGTTATATTATGATTTAAGTTCAATGTTTCGAATTTGTATTTTGTTTATATTGTTAATGAATGAAAATACTACTAATTGAGTAGTAATTATAAAACTAAAATATTATAAGTCAGCATTTTTTTATTTAATTTTGTTTTGTAATACTTTTTGACCATTTGGATTAAATTTTGTCAATGTTAAATTCTTATAATACTTTTTGACCATTTGGGTTAAATTTTGTCAATGTTAAATTTTTGATTAAATAAACATTTCTTTGATTTATGATTTTTTAAATAAAGGCCAATTTTCATTACGGCAGTTTCCTGGGCAAAAGTTAGAGCATAGGCAGAAGATACAAAAATACTATTTGTGCGACAAAGAAAAAACGATAAATTACTGGGAGAAACATATAAATTACTTGGAGAAACATCAATTTTGCTTAGCCCAGTATTAAGAGAGCGCCATAATCCATGTCAAAAAGATGTTCTCTTAGGTCTTTTTCCTATAAAGTTGCTACTACATACAAAAAAAAAGTGTATTCTACACAAAAATTTTTTGCATACTATTACATATTTTTATGGATACATGTTATTTGAATTTTGTAAACAAACAAGAGAATGTAAACAAAGAAAAAAAACATTTTATATTATGGTTTGATGAATGAAATTTTTATTTAAAATTATTTGCAATTGATTAAAATTTTATTATTTATTTTAAATTAATAAAATTTTAACTTTGAATTGAACAATTCGCGAAATATAAATTTAAAAATTAAAAAATAAGGTTATGTAATTTGTTTTTTTCAAAAGATATAAAAAAATTTTAATATAAATTTAATCATTTTACTCTTTCTCTCCTATTGAGAGTATACTATATACCTCTCTCTCTAAAGTCAAGTTTCCTGGGCAAAATTTTCTCATGAAAACCTGCCTTAAAGAATTAAACTTTTGTTAATATTATGAAATTTCTTTTGGATTTCTTTCTTTTCTTTTTTGTTCTCAAAACTTCAGAATGAGGCAATGCATTTCTGAACTAATTAATTAAATAAATAATTAAACTTGAGTTTACCATTTTGAGGTTTTGAGAATAGGGAAGTTAAAGATAAGCAAAGTAAAATTCTATAAATGATTGTAAATTGTAACAAATTGTATCATTATTGTATTAACTGTTGTATAATAAAGTTGAATTTTATTTTAAACTAAAAACAAAATATTATTTTTTAATTAAATTTTTTAAATCAAATTAAATTTTTTATATTTAATAATTTAATACAATAAAACTGTATTAAATTAACTGGCGCCCGAGCAGGGACCCCAAGGGAATCCAAGGGTCCACGGACCCAAGGGTTCCAGGGGGGGTCCAGGGGGATCCAAGTCAAGGATCCAGAGACCGGCCAAGTGATCGTGCAAGTGTCAGTAGTGGATTTAAAAACGTGAACAAAAAAAAATCAATAAAAAAAAACTTTGAACTAATAAGAATAAAAATTA
Organism: Dolichopus griseipennis; assembly: GCA_963082915.1. NCBI lineage: Eukaryota > Metazoa > Arthropoda > Insecta > Diptera > Dolichopodidae > Dolichopus > Dolichopus griseipennis. Next base: position 253,382,385 of record OY720441.1, on the reverse strand, counting down.
AAAAACTAATAAGAATAAAAATTAAAAAATAAATTAAAATTACAATTTAGAATTAAAATTTTTAAAATTTTTAAAATTTAAAAAAAAAAAAAAAAACAACTAAAGAATTATTAATTAAATAAAAAAAAGTAAATTAAAAACTAAAAAATAATATTAGTTAATTGGAGAGAAAAAAACTAAATAAAAAAAAAATTCTTTTTTAAAAAAAAAAAAAAATATAAAAAGAAAGTGAAAAAGTTTTGCCACTACGTGTGTCTAGAGCCAGCAGCAAGTAGGGAGAGGAAACGAGGCCCCGAAGTAGCGAGAGCAAAACGGAGTTACGCGTCACAAAGATTAAGGCACGTCAACAGCCGCCTATTCCCGCTGAAGGTAGAAAGGTACAACACATGCAGACCCAGAGTCCGGTCCTTTTAATAACCCTGTAAGTTGAAAAAAATAACAATAAAAATAATAAATTTAGTTAAAAAAACAATATAATTAAAAGATAAAAAACATATTACATTAAATATTAAAATTATTAATTTTTAAAAATATATTGGATCTTCGTAAATAAGTATCCACATCTGTATGGAGAAAAGAAGAATCCAATATAAATAAAAAGAAAAAAAAATATTACGCCAAAATATTAAAATTATTAATTTTTAAAAATATATTGGATCTTCGTAAACAAGTATCCACATCTGTATGGAGAAAAGAAGAATCCAATATAAATAAAAAGAAAAAATATTACAGTAAATATTAAAATTATTAAATTTTTAAAAATATATTGGATCTTCGTAAATAAGTATCCACATCTGTATGGAGAAAAGAAGAATCCAATATAATTAAAAGAAGTCAAGAAAAAATAATACATTAAATAATAAAAATTTTTTAAAGAAAAAAAGAAATAAAATAAAGTATTAAACCGGATTATTTAAAATACCTGCAGTAAACAGAGCTCTAGTAATAGTTATATTTTTTAATTTTTTTTGTCTCTATTTTAATTTTACTTAGTAGTTAGAATTTAAAATTTGTAATTTACTAATAGCATCTTTACAATTATAGATTAATTAATTAATACTAATTATAATTTTTTTTTATTTTATTAATTAGTAATTACTATCTACTAAAATTTTTTTTCTAATAATTAAAACAAATTAATCAAAAATAACAAATAATAATAATGTTTTTTAAATGTCTAAGGTAGAATTAGAGAATTCAGATACCGAAGACTTTACAGAACACTATAAAAATTTGATTCATCGTATTAAAACTAAAAGTAATAAATTTGAGAGGAAAAATCTAGTGTAAAATAAAGAAAATAAAAATAAGTATTAAAAGTAATAATTAAAGATTTTTCCTGTTATAAAGTTGTTCTGTAGTAAACTTAAAATTATTCTATAAATTATCTTAATTTTTATATTATAAATAAAAAGAATTTTTTTTATAAAGTTAATAAATTTTTTTTTTGAAAAATTACTTTAATTTGAGAAAAATTAAAATTTTGTATTGAAATTTTATACTTAATAATAAACCAAAAAAATTGTTATTAAAATTTTATATAGGTTTTTAATAGGTACTATTTTTGTAAGAATAAGCAAGGCACATATTTTTTTTAAAAAAGGTTATTTTGTAAAAAAGTGTTCTCACAGTATTTAAATGTTTGAATGATTTTTTCTCAATTATAATTTATTTATATAAAATTATTTTAAAATAATTAACAATAATATTATTTAAAAATAAATCTATTCACAATATTCTATTAATTTTAATTAACAAGATATTTTTTTTGACATTTAAAAATTAATCCATAGAAGAAAATATAAAAACAAAACAAAAATTGCAATTATCACTTGAATTATTTGGTTATTTAAAATTTAATATTTTTGAAACTTGTCAAGTGTTTTAGAATATTTTGCAAAAAATTTTAATTTTTAAAAAAAAAAAAATTTATTTTATATTATCGAAATACCTATGACAATTTGTGATGAAATATTAATTAAACCTGTAAAAAGGAAAAATATTGTAACTCAAATTAATTTTAATAGAATATTAATTAATAAAGAAAAAATATTTGGAATTTTAAAAAAATGTAATGATATCAATTCTATCTAACTATATGTAATAAAGAAAATTTGGAAAATTTAGAAAATTTAATTTGTATACCGAATTTAATAAAGGGTGAAAATTCAATGTGTAACATTACGAACAACCAACATAAAAGCAATAAATTTAATTGATAATGATAGACAAAGAGACAGATATGTTAATTTCAGTATTACTACTATTATAGTAATAATAGTATTAGCACTTTTATTAATTTCAAATAAAAGAAGAAACAAGTTAATTATCAACAATGAAGGAAGTCAAACATCAGAAAATGAAAATTCTACAGTTAAACATATCAATCAAAATCAGGCTCCAGTAATATTTCATCTTAAACCAATGGAATTGTTGAATGAGGACATTCAAACTTAAGGGGGGAGGAGTTAACGACACTTTCCAACATCACTTTCCAACATCATACAATGTTGCTTTGTAATGTTACCCATTGAGTAATAAATTATTCATAATAATTGGTAATGAAAAACCCTAATAAATTACTCACAATAAATTGTAATAAATTATTTTTTTTATTAAAAATCGTAATATTATAATTTAAGTTCAATGTTTCGAATTTGTATTTTGTTTATATTGTTAATGAATGAAAATACTACTAATTGAGTAGTAATTATAAAACTAAAATATTATAAGTCAGCATTTTTTTATTTAATTTTGTTTTGTAATACTTTTTGACCATTTGGGTTAAATATTGTCAATGTTAAATTCTTATAATACTTTTTGACCATTTGGGTTAAATTTTGTCAATGTTAAATTTTTGATTAAATAAACATTTCTTTGATTTATGATTTTTTAAATAAAGATTTAAACTTTTGTTAATATTATGAAATTTCTTTTGGATTTCTTTCTTTTCTTTTTTGTTCTCAAAACTTCAGAATGAGGAAATGCATTTCTGAACTAATTAATTAAATAAATAACTAAACTTGAGTTTACCATTTTGAGGTTTTGAGAATAGGGAAGTTAAAGATAAGCAAAGTAAAATTCTATAAATAATTGTAAATTGTAACAAATTGTATCATTATTGTATTAACTGTTGTATAATAAAGTTGAATTTTATTTTAAACTAAAAACAAAATATTATTTTTTAATTAAATTTTTTAAATCAAATTAAATTTTTTATATTTAATAATTTAATACAATAAAACTGTATTAAATTAACTTATATTATATAACTAACCGTGCTTAATTTTCAAAAAAGTTGTAGTGCAGCTCTTTAAAGCCTTGGTCCGATATTAATCAAAATCATAGGGAACCTAGAAATTGTCTAAAAACAACTTTGTGTGAATTTCAAAACTCTAGCTCTTTTAGTTTTTGAGTTATCGTGCTAACACACGGACGTACGGAGAGACATACATAGCTAGATCAATTTATTTTTCGATGCTGATCCGCTACGTACGTTTCATCGTCTAGATCGATGCGTTACAAACGGAGGACCAATTTTTATATACCCGTGACTTTATTTGGATGCACGGGTATAAAAACTTATTTAAATTGGTATATACATACATATACATATATGTTTCTAAAATTTTTCAGAAAAAAATTAAAAATTATTGTGTAGTTATGATATGCCTACAGGGTAAACAAGCAGAAAATAGTAAAAGAATAAATAATGAAATAGAAATAATTGTATAATTTTTTAAACACGCTTGGAATATGTAGTTTATTATTGACTCTTTTGCTAAATTTGAAAACGCTGTATTGATCGGTGGTATTTTTAACTTCTTTGGTGGTATTTTAAACGACATGATATAGATTTTTAACTAAAATTTTTTTTAATCCGAGTTTCATAAACGAAAGGGGTATTTTTAACTGAAATAAAGGTTAGTCAAAATTTATTTTTATTTCGTAGTTCTAAAAATTTTCATTAATATTATAGTAAAACATTGTTAACATTATGATAAAGTGATGGCTTTTACGCAAAGTTGCTGTAAAGCGTAACGTCAAGTTTGTCATCTTTGCAATATATAATTTAAAGGGAAAAATTAAAATATAAGTTTAATAATTTTTTTAATAGAAAATAAGCTGATTATTTTAGCGCGAAATGAATAAAATATTTTTTATGTGTTTCGTTCTGACGTTTTGTAATTTGCCTAAAAAAGTGTCGCTTAATTTTTAACCATTTTTGCTTTAATCATTAAATAAAGAAATCCGGAGATAAGTTCCAAATTTCGGTGAAAATGAAAATTTAATTCTTTGAACCTGGAAACTTTGGGCGGGCGAGGATTTAATTCTTGAGAATTAGCATAAGTTTTCTCAGAAAAAATTTAAAAACCTTTTTTATTCAAGGGGTATTTGGACTTTAAAATTAAAAATATCTTATTTTTAAAACTATTATCTTGGTTCTTTTATATATACACATTTCTAAGATTAAACATGGATACTACAACATTATATTTCGTTTCGACACTTGTTGAGTGATTTTAAGAAAATTTATAAAGTGAAAAATTTTTGCAATTCAATATAAAAACAACTGCATATAAAGATTTAATGTTAGTAATAAAATCTAATATATTTTAATAAAAAAATACATAGGGGCCTCGGTGTACCCTTGACTTTTTAACTGAGGATTCAATTCCTGTTGTGCGTATTCGATTCCTGTAGGTCAATATTTAATTAAAAAAATTGTTGAAAAATAAATTTCTTTACAAATCCTCTTGGTGACCATATGTAAATTAAAATATAAAAATTAAAATATAAACGAAATAATTAATATTTTAATTATAATATTAATAGAAGGTATTGAATTTAAGAAGTCCAAATGCCAAATAGGGAAAGGACTATTATAATGTCAGGCAATATTTATTATTGTCTGGCACTACTTATAAATAAATAAATAAAATAATATCATTATTTGAATAATGTTTTAAAATTTTTTTATAGGTTTCATATATACGAATTTGTAACAAGGAATATATTTCCACTTACACCAATAGAAAATAATGCTGAAGCACCTATACTTCAACATGTAATATGGGCTCCATATAACTCACATGCTTTTAAATTTATTAATAGTAATCCTACAGGTAGTAAATTTAATTCACAGGCAATAGCTTTTGTGTACAAAAACGATATTTATTATAAACCCAAAGTACAAGGCGATTTAGTTTGTAAAATAACAAAAACTGGTAAGTTTGTAATTATTACAAATAATTAAATTTATAATATAATTCGAATGTTATCTACACATGTAATACCCAGGCTTTTCATTGGTAGATATTAGTTTGTACACTTTTTCAACAAAACATGTGTCACCAAACTATCAAAAATTGGCTAGACTGATTTAATAAGAATTTTTAAACAAATATGATTTTCTTTTCATAAATTTTCAAAACTAAGCGATATACGTTTAAAAATGAAATGTTGAAAATTATTAAAAACAAGTGAGGGAAAAAAACCACGGGTTTTTAAAAAGCACATTTTCAAAATTATTTACGGTTTCTTACTGAGTATTTTATCATTTATTTTTATAAAAATATATATTATGATAATATTATAATTTTGTTATTTCATTAATAATTAATTATATGACTAATAGTGAATTACTTAGAATATAACCCCAATGCACTCAAGAAAACCTGTTAATAAGTGCAAAATATAATGTTGGAGCTTCAATGTTAACGTTTAATTTTGGAAAAACTTACACTGGTAAATAAGTTACTGTTTTATAAGAACATAAAAGTTTTAATTTTGAAGACCTAGTAGCCCTTCAATTGGGAAGGTTCCCAAATTTTTGCTTAGCAAACTTATGATGGATCTGCTCACCCCCCTCCTGTCTTCACTCTTCCATTTTTTTTCCGGTTCTAGGAAATCAATTTTGAACTCCAACAAAATTTGGAGTTTTACCTAGAATATTATTATCTAACCAAAAATGGTTAAGACTAGGAAACAATTTCTTCAATTTAAAGAGCCCCTTTCAAATTTAAGAAAATCTTTAACATATGTTGAAATATAATGCTGCAGCTGTAAATTTGAAAAAATTTGAACAGGTGTTAAAGTTACAGGTGGTTGAAAATAGCAAAATTTCAATTTTCGAGCCCTTACAGCTCCTAAAAAGGGGGCGTGATAAAAAAATTTTGTTAACCAACTCCTACTAATTTTGGAGGACCTAACTTCTCCCAAAATTTCAAGACCCTAGGTTGAACCGTTTAGAAGATATATGGGGCCAGAAATTTTGCAAAAGTTGAGTTTAGCTTAATGGTAAATTTTTTGTACCGCATGGTAACCCTATACATTTAAACTTTATATTTTTGTAAAGCCTATAAAACCAGCTATCTTTTGCCGTTTTCAGATTAAAAATACACTTACAAAAACTCTTGTTATAACAATTTAAAAATAGGGCTTTTTCCAATTTTGGGGGGCTGTAGCTCCGTAACGGGTGGGGCTACAGAAAAAGATTCTTCTACGAAATTAATTTTTTTGTAATATCTACCCGTGGTTAAAATTTCTTTAATCTATTTCAAACGGTGTAAAAGTTTTTGTAAACATACGGACGGACGGACGGACAAAGTCAAAATTAAGAAAAACCTTTGACACTTATTTAAACTTTCGTTTTGAAGCTTTCAATTTTGTATACAAATAAAAAAAAATTCTGACAGGAATTCAAGTTATAAGTGTTTAAAAGCTAAATTTTTAGCAAAATTTCAATTTTCGACCCCTTACAGTTCCTAAAGAGGGGGCGTGACAAAAAAATTTTGTTAACTGACTCTTACTTATTTCTAAGGATCTAACCCCCAAAATTTCAAGTTTCTAGATTTAGGCGTTCCGAAGTTATGAGGGACCAAAAATTTTGTAAAACTTAGTTTTGAATAACGGTAAATTTTAGTACCGTATGGTAGCTCTATACAATTGGTTAGTACCGTATGGTAGCCCTATAAAATTTGTAAAGCTTATAAGAACAGCTGTCTTTTACCGTTTTCAGGTTGGAAATATACCTTATAGAACTCTAATTATAACTGTTTAAATATGAGGCTTTTTTCGACTTTGTGGGGCTGTAGCTCCGTAACGGGGGGGGCTACAAAAAAAAGTTTTAACATTAAATTATTTTTATTGCAATACCTACCCATTTCTGATATTTTTTAGTTAATCGTAGGTAAAAAGGGACGGACGGACGGACGTACAGAGTGAAGCTATATAGGCACATTTTTACAAAATTTTTTGAAAATGTGCTAATAAAAAAAAAACGACATAAGTTCGACAAAAATTCTTTCTGAGTTACAATAATTTTAGTTGAAGTGTTGTAATTTCGATAGAACATTTTTTAATATTAAAAAATTAGAAATAATTATTTTTTTAATTTATTTGAACCAAAACAAGGTTTTTACAGAAAATTCTTATAGCTAAAACTTAAAATTAACATGAAATGTAATTACAAAGCATAAATTTAAATACATCAAAATTAAAGGTTTATTTATTTTTTTTGTAGATTGTAAAAAATGCATACATAGCGAAAACACATTTAAAATGCAATTTATAAAGTAAAAATAACTAAATTATAGAATTATAAAATAATGTGAACTTGAAATGTAATATAATATATTGAAGGTGAAAATTATTGTCTTAGGTCATTAAAAAATTTTAATCTTAATTTATGTTTAAAAGTGTATCTAGAAATTTCTGTTGAAAAAAATGACTGTGTTTATTGAATGTAATTCAGCATCTGTTTACTGATTAATTTTTTCCAGATTCAGTTCTATGAGTACTTTAAACTAAATATTTAGTGATTCTCGTATTTCTGCCACCGTTATTTATTTTAAAATTATCTGCTAAAAACTGAACGTGAATGTTTTTTGTTAAGACGTCAGAAGTAAAGCAGGAAGAAAGAATTTGCCTGCAAGTCTTACGAGATAGCTAGGTAGAATTGAATAATCTCTAGGATTATATTGATTTCTCAAAGCAAATAAAAGAAATTGCTTTTGCACGGATTCTATTTTATCAGAATATATTTGAAATGCGGCATCCAAGATATATATTCAAGAATAGATCATACTAAGGAACAATAAAGAGCTTTATTTACAGCGATGTTGCTGAATTCTTTAGCTCTTTTTCTTATAAACCCGAACATTTTGTTTGCTCTGGAAATCGTATTCTCAGAATGAAGATGGAAGTTCGGTTTATCATCCAACAACGCCTAAGTCGGTAATACTTTTAACACTTTCAAGGTTTGAATAATTTATTTTATAACCAAACAAAATGGTAGATTTCTTACGTGTAAAATTATAACCTTTCATTTTTCAATTTTTAGCTCTAACTTATTAGAGAAGCACCATTCTTGTAGACGATTTAGATTTGTCTGAAGTATTATTATTATTAATATTATTACTATTATCATTATAATTATTAATATTATTATTATTAGTATTATTATTATTATTATTATTATTATTATAATTGTTACTATTATTATTATTATTATTGAAATTGCTAATATTCTTATTGTCGTTGTTGTTATTGTTGATACTATTATTAGTATTTTCACTAATGTTATTACTATTAATTTTAACAATTGGATAACTAGATGACGGTACCAACGTGTCTCCCTGAACAAAATTTGGATAGTTATTATTATTTACTTTCGGAAAATTGTTACTTTTTGAACCCGCTTTCAAAGTTACATCTTGAACAAAATTCCCATCTTTTTTTCTAACCCATGATTGTGTATCTGTGTTGATTGACTGAATGTTGAAATTATTTTTTTTTGATTTAGCATTATTAAAAGAGATAGCAAATGGATTAAGGAAATTGGATTAATTTTTGTTTGAATTAGTGTTTGACTTATTAAGTGTAGAGTCTTTAAAATGTTGAACTATGGTAGCATTTTTCCAGTGTTTATAAGTTATTATATCATCAACTTTAGAAATAAGTACGATAACCTTAAATAATTTATATTTCGGTTTATATTTTAAATTTTTTGGTGTAATGTTAACAATACTAATATTAATACATTTAAACTTATTTTTTAAAAAACTATTTAGATTACTTACAGTTGTATATGATGGGCATTTTGAAAAGTAGAGGGCAATGTTACTAGATGTGCCGCTCAGTTTTGGTTTTGGTTGATTTGAAATGTTGGCGGAAACGTTGGTTCGTAAGGTAACAGGATTTTTTTAGTTAGAAGATTCCGCGTTTGCTAATTCACTATGTAATGAAATGTCCTTCGCAGCATTAGTGGATAAACTCGACATTGTTTTGACAGCTGATACCCTAGGTGCCGGTTTGAAGTACTCAGGTCCCAGAGTAGTAGTAGCAGTATCCAGAGAAGAAATAAAACTTACAAACTGATCCGTTGAGAGTAAGCTTCTTTTACGGTCTTTTTTTATTTGTATTTTGTTGAAAGGGTTTGTTAGTTATATTCCAGCCGGCTTCGACTTCTTCGTAATATCTAACACATTGATAAAAGGGATTTATCGAATGTATATTATAGGAGCTAATATACAGGTTTATTGTAAGCTGCTTTATAAATTTAAGACATATAAGAGAGATGATCATTAGAAATTAGAATGTTGGAAATTTTAAATTATGTGCACACTAGTTCAAAAAAAACGAAAAAAACTTAAAATATAATAATGAAAGCATACTAAAAATTATTTTAATATTTCTATTATTCATTAAACAATTATAAAATTTATTTAAAAACAATCAAATTAATGAAAAAAATTATATTATGTCAAAATAAGTACTATGAATAAGGATAAACTAAAAGAAAAGTTGAAGATAAAAAACTAAGCGAACTGACATTTATATGATGTATTGTGGCAGAGTGAAATAACTCTGTAAACTTTGCACTCTGAGGTTATAGAACTGCAAAAAAATAAATGTTTAAGGTTTTTTTTAATTTTGAAGAGTGCCAAAGCTTTATTCCTCGCAATTTTAAAAAAAATCCCACATTGCAATTGGTATAACAAAAGTTTTATATAGTATATTCAAAACATTTATCAAATTTCACTTAAAACTTTCCAAAATTATTAATAATGCGCAGAAAAATTATCTCACTTAACATTATTTCACCAGACACCCTCCATCCTCAAATCAATCTTTAAGCAGCACGAAGTATCCAAACCTGTTAAAAGAGTCAAGTTTAACTGAAACTTCTCTTTGACCAAAGCAGGACTTTGCAAAATTTAAGACGTTATTTCCCTCCAACAATTTTTTTCGCACAATCGTCGGGCCGGGATGAGTTAACAAATTCCAAATTCGTTAATAGAGTGAACTTCATTCTCAAAGAGGAACACGTATACAAAATTTGAAGTAAACCGTTTCAAATATAGAATAAAGTAACGAAAAAATTATTAAAAAGTTATTGTGCACTAATGGGTTAACGGAACTAAACCAAATTTTTTTGAGGAGCAGTACTTCGCAAAATTGGACGAAATTAGCTTCCAAAATCTTTTTGACCAACCGTCGGGCCGACCAACGGGTTTTATATATATTGACTAGCTAATACCAGATGCGCGTTGAGGCGCCTCTAAATGGAGGTTTAATTTAAGTTGATGTTACTGAAAAAAGTTAACACAAAAATTACACATGGTAAAAAAGTTAATTTAAAAAATCGGGTATATTAAAATTGCTCCTCCGTTTGTAACGCATTCATCTAGACGAGCTAGATATAGTGTAAAAGGTACCTATCGGATCAGCATCGAAAAGTAGATCGATCTAGCTATGTATGTATGTTTGTCCGTCCGTCCGTGTGTCAGCACCATAACTCAATAACTAAAAGAAATAGAGTTCCTCTTGAAATTCACACAAAGTCATTTTTAAACAATTTCCAGGTTCCTTATTATTTTTAGTCAAAATCGGACCAAGGCTTCGGGGAGCTGCCATACAACTTTCCTGCACCAATATGAATTTCTCCAAAACTAATTATACAAGAAGGATGGAAATTACAAAAGGTTAGTTATATAATAAACCAAGCACCTTTATTAAGTTGCAAAATGTTGCGGCTTCATTTTCGGGGGGCTACCATACAACTTCTTTGCATCAATATGAATTTTTTCAAAACTAATTATACTAGGAAGATTAAAATTACAATAGATTAAGCACCTATATGAAGTTTCAAAATGTTACAGCTTCATTTTCGGGGATCTGCCATACGACTTCTTTTTACTAATATGAATTTTTTCAAAACAAATTATACTAAGAGGATGAAAATTACACACGGTTAGTTATATAATAGAGCTAGCACCTACATATATGAAGTTTCAAAATGTTACGGCTCCATTTTCTGGGACCTGCCATACAAAGTTCTCAATTCGATAACTGAGAATATAATGAAGCTACAAGGTTAAAATTTAAACTGGGCAGGTAAAGTAACAGGGCAAGTTACTTAGTAAAGTTGAATATCAGTCGGACCGACTTTTAGGGTGGGCCAATTTTTTTTTTTATTTTTTTTTTGGTTTTTTTTATGGAAGCAAAAATTACGGGTTAGGGTGAGTCAAATTTTTTTTTGTTATTTTACTTTTTTAAATTTTTTTTGTAATATATATAATAGCATAAGGGAATTAAATATAAGTTTTTTTTATTTTATGCATCACAGTGGGTATGCACGGGTATCTAAAAGTTGACAAGGGCAACTATAATCTTCCTCGTTTTAAAATTATTTTTCTCGGATTATTCTAGTAATTTTTTAGACTTACTGTAATTCAAAGAAATGCTTAACTGCTTTCCAAAATTGGATGTAATTTATTTCCAAACATTTTTTTTTACCAATCGAAGCACCGACATGTTTTACCAAACACAAGGCTGTTAACAGACCCAACTCCATTTTCAAATTTCTTCACGCATACAAAATTTGTAATCAACCGGTCAAACACTTTCAAATAAAGAGTAAAGTAACCGAAAAATCTGTAAATAGCCGCTATGCCACAATGGGTTAAAAAAATTTAGCAAAATTTTTTTTGAGACTTTCTGGTTGATCAAAGCAGTACTGTGCAAAATTTTACCTATTTTGCTTTCAAAATTTTTCGGCAATATGTTAATACATTTAACTCCATTCTCAAAACGGAACTATATACAAAATTTGAAGAAAATTGGCCAAACCTTTTTTTATTTATATTAAGGTAACGAAAAAACTTATAAAAAGCTGATAGGCCCCAATGGGTTAAAGGAGCTCAACAAAAATTTTTTTGAGGCTTTCTTTTTTAGCCAATGTAGTAATTCGAAAAATTTGACAATATTGGCTTCCAAACTTTTTTTTGACCAATTTTCGCGCCGGCATAGGTTAATAAATTCCAAATCCGTTCATAGTTTCAACTCAATTCTTAAGGAGCATCAGGTATACAAAAATTGCAGTCATTCAGTCAAACCATTTTCATTTTAGAACAAAAAAGTTATAATACTTGCACCAATGCCCACCTTTGCGGTCCGATAGGGCAAAATGTTTAGTACATGATTTCTTTCCGTTCTCAAAATCTCTACATTCAAATTTTCATGAGAGTCGGCTGCCCAGTTAAGGAGTCTATTCGCTATATACCAACAAACAAACCTTTTTATATATATAGATCAATAATGAAATAACTAAATTATAATAATATCATTTATTTTTATACATCCTTTTATAAAAATAAATGATGAAATACTCAGTATTATTTTGAAAATGTGCTTTTATAAAACCCTTGGTTTTTTTCTCTACTAGTTTCTCCATATTGACTGAAACAGAAATAAAACACCTACATTTGTTCAGAAAGCGCTTTTCAATAAATTTTATTTATTAACATTAAATGAAATATAAACATAAAATATTTTATTACATATATAGCCCATTATCATTAAACAAAAAAGTGTCCATACAAACATTATCTGACATTAATAAATATTAAAACGTTAAAAATATTTAGAATTATTAATAAACTATATATATTAAGAAGTAAAAAAACATTCAGTGGGTGCAATCAACTTAGAAATACTCCACAACTACTTGGTTTAAATTTAATGAGATGTCCATAAGTCATTTTAAAACCATAAAATCTTTTATTAACTTTATAATACTAAAAACATTTTGTAAGTATTTTACTAATTTACCTATATAAAAATGTTAAAAAACAAAAAAAATTGAAAAAATTCATAAAATGCAATTACAAACTTACATATTTAAAACTTTTTATCCAATTCATAAAATTTTACACACATGCGGCAATTACTCTTTTCAGGGCTTTTTGCTGTAGTGCATTAACTGTTGAAAGATTTAGTACTTGATTTCAATTTTAAATAATTTTTAAATATATTCTTTTAGTTTACTTATTTTTTAATGTTATATATAATTTATTTTTTAATATTTTAATTCTTTTAAGTTGAAAAATTCTCGTTAGACTTAATTTTTTTAGGAATCCTATTTAATTTTCCTTGAAATATGACGTGATCCAGATTACAGGTATGGAAAAGATTAATTTCAGATTGAAATATTGCGATTAGAATTGGTTAATTCTCATCTTTTATATTTATTATAAGGAATTTTGAGCACTTCTGTTATAAATAAGTATTACAATCATAATGCTGCCGTTATCTATGTCTTGTCATTAAACTTAAAAGTTATTCGAAGGAATATTAATTTGTGATAATATATATGTATATAAAAGGTTATATAAAATTTAACAAATTCAAATTTTTCAAAATTGAAATTAATTTGAATTCCTTGTATATGTATACTTCTAAAAAAAGCATTTAAATGAAAAATATGCAATAAATGTATTTCTAAAATAACAATGAAAAATTTAGAACTTTTCATCTAATTCATTTATTTATAAAAATATATTTTACATACAAGGAGCGAGTATCAATGAACACAACACAAGTATAGTATTAAAAAAATATTTTGTTTTAATTTATAAAATATAATACAATAATATGTTTTATAGTAAAATTCATAGTTTTTTAAAAATATAAAATTGTTAAATAATAATAAATATAAAAAGAACGGAAATAGAAAAAAACCCTTGAACATTAAATTTGAAGTTTCTATCATGAAATTCGAAGATAAGCTTTTTAATTTTGGGATTTCTGAGTAGGCACCTGAACCACCACTGCAATTAAGTCTAAATTTCGGGGACAGAAAAGAAATAGGAAAAAACACAATTTTACCAAATGTGAAGCTTTTATATATATTTCAAGTTTTTTTCTTTATTATTTTCGAATATATGCTTTAAGGTCTTGGGAATAATGGGGGTGGTACGCAAACCACTATTCCAACACACCCAATTTACGGGCACAAAACAAATAAGAAAAAACACTTGTGTCCTAAATTATAAGGTTCTATTTCTTTGGTTTCGAAATTATACTCGTTTGGCCTATATTCGACCAAAAGCTTCTCGAATCCGAACCCATTGTCCGATCCCACCATAATCCCTGCGGTTCTGTCATTAGTAATAACATAGAGTTTAAATTTCATCAAAATAGCATCATTACTTTTTGATTATCGTACTTTTTGAATATATGTTCGAAAGTCCTTGAACTGATCAAAGGTTCCAGAACTATGGTTCGATTTCGCATACATGCAGTCCCCGCCGTACATTCAATACTAGTCAACCCCTTTACACATTTGGAACGTTCTATCTTAATTTTAAGTTACAGTTTTATTAATTTCGATGATAATATTTTTAACCTTGAGAGGCTAGGAGAGGTACCTGAACCACCAATCCAATCTCATTAAATTTGAACCAAATAGGTGTAGGGTATTTTTACGTTGGTTGCTGACTGTTTTTTTAAGTCGACTGACTGTTTCTTTACTTGTTTTTATATTCGTTGGCATTTAAAATGATTAAAAGGTCCAGAATCCGAACTTATGGGGCGATTTCGCCAATATGCAATCCCTGCCGTATTTTAAGTGCTAGTAACCTAGTTAAAATTTCATCAAGATGGCTCGATTAGTTTTTGATTTGTCGTTCATACGGACGGACGGACGGGCGAACATGGCTATATCGACTCTGGAGGTCATTCTGATAACAAAAATATAAACTTTTCCATAGCTAGCTCGCTTCCTGTAGGTGGTTGCAAACACCATACCAAAGTTAATGTACCCTTTTCCTATTTCATAGGTGTAGGGTATTTTTAAAATGAAGCCAGTTCTTTTTGCGTAAGTTGAAATCTCACGCCAGAACTATTCTGTTTGAAATTCGGTTTCTGGACAAGATTTAAAAATTTTATTGATCTGGTTTGAAAGATTTTCAATTTCCATAGTAGTTTCCTGTTCATTTGAGTTGGAAAATCTTTATAGAAAACAGAAGTGTATTACATGCTTTCAACGAGAATTTTGACCCAAATATGTCAAATATGTTCTTATGGCTTCAAACGGTTTTGAATCTCTTATTAATGAACCTACTAGATCTACTACCACTTCATTTTCATGTATTGATCATGTTTTTTGTAGAACTCAAAAAAATAATAATCATAAAATTAAAAGTTCTGTTTATGATATTCAAATTACGGACCATGTTATGATTATTATCAAATTTGAATTAAGCACGTGTTTGCCAAAATCTAAAACTTTTAGGTTTAATTATAATTATATTGATTATGATAAATTAATTTATTTATTAAATTTAGAGTTATGGGAAGATGTTTTTTCTGAAAATAATCCCTCTACAGCATTTGACAAATTTTTAAAAATCCTAAATAATTATATTATGGATTGTAATATTATTGTCACTAGAAGTCGTAAGAAATGTAAGCTTAAACCATGGATTACAAATTCGTTATTGAATAATATTAAAAAAAGGGATAAAATTAGAAAAATTACGCTAAAACATAATAACAATATTCGTCTAATCAACTATTATAAGAAAATTTGCAATGATGTAAAAGTAAATATTACCAACTGTAAGAATAGTTATTATATTAATAAGTTTGATTCTAATAGGGGTAATATTAAGAAAGAATGGAATATAGTCAATAGTATATTAAACAAAGATTCTACTTATGATAATAATATAATTAATCTTAATATCAATAACGTTATTACAAATAATTCTTTAGAAGTGGCTAATCATTTCAATCAATACTTTGTTAATATTTCCCAGCAACTTGATACGGATAATTATTTTAGTGCATACTTATCGGATAAAGTAGTCGAGGAAAGTTTTGAATTGAGAAATTTCTTTTTTGACCATATTTCAGCTTATGAAATTCATAAAATAATAACTGGCCTAAAAAGCTCAGATTCTACTACTTCAGAAGATATTTCTAATAATACTTTAAAGAAGATATCATATCAAATTATTGATATTTTGGCTCATATTTTTAATAATAGTGTAATTTCAGGCATATTTCCTGAAAAATTAAAAAATGCTGAAGTTATTCCTCTATTTAAAAAAGGTGATAGAACTGATGTCAACAATTATAGGCCTATTTCTCTTTTATCCTCTTTCTCAAAAATTTTTGAAAAAGCAATAAAATGTAGAATTTTAGCTTTCCTTGACAAAACTAATTTCTTTAGCTCGAATCAATTTGGTTTCCTGAAAGGCAGATCCACTGAGAATGCTTTACTCAAATTCTGTGGGGAACTATATGAGTCAGTAAATAAAGGTCACACTACAACTGCGTTGTTCATTGACATTACTAAAGCCTTTGATCTTGTGGACCACAATATTCTTTTAAAAAAGTTGTTTAATGCTGGATTCAGAGGTTTTATTCTTAATTGGTTTAATTCATATTTAGCAGGAAGAAGGCAAAAAGTAAAGATTGGAGAGATTTTAAGTTCCGACCTTAGTTTAATATCTTATGGTGTTCCTCAAGGGTCGGTACTAGGGCCTATCTTGTTTTTAGTTTTTATAAATTCGCTCTTCTTACAACAATTTAAAGGATCAATAACTGCATTTGCTGATGATACTGCTTTTACGTATAGTTGTAGTAATAGTTTTGATGTAGCTGTCAACTTGAACTATGATCTTGATCTTATCAGACACTGGTTTAATAAGCATAAATTAATAATTAGTCCTAAAACAAAATATATGAATTTTAGTATCCATGGTCCGGCTTATAATAACTTAGATATTTTCTATCATGCTCCTAAGTGTGCAAAGTTTTTAATTAATGCGTATAATTCTGATTCTTTAAGTTGTTACTATATGAACCACCATTGCGATACAAACTGCTTCCTGATTGAAAACGTTAATTCGTTTAAATATCTTGGTATTTTAATTGATTCAAGATTATGTTGGTCAGATCATACGTCCTACGTTAATAAGTATCTTAAGAATATTATCAGAAATCTTTATCACGTTAGTTTATATTGCTCTCAGAAAATTTCATGCACAGTGTACTACGCAATGTTTCATTCTAAACTTCAATATGGTATATCGTGTTGGGGTGGGGCATATTTTAACAAAATACATCCTCTATTAATAACACAGAAGCATGCTATCAGAATTATTTGCAAGAAAAACCGTAATTATCCTTCTTTTGTGCTTTTCAATAAGTTAAAAATACTTCCCATAAGAAACTTATATTATTATAAAACCCTAAAAGTTTTTTTCTTGAAATCAGGCTATTCAGCTTTAAGGTATATTAATAATTACAATTTAAGAATTAATTCTAGAAATATTGTTAAAGTTCCGCGTTTCCGTAAATTACATTTTTGTCATTTCTATTTTATAGTAGCTCCCAGAATATTTAACAAACTACCTGATTATATTAGACTTACTAGAATTTTAACTAAGTTTTTAAAACTTTTGAAATCTTGGCTTTTAGAAATTAACTTTGTAATTTGTGAAGACCTACTAAAGGTTATTAACTAAATGAGTAAAGTTCCTTCGCTTTTTTTTAAGATAAAATTAATTATTTTTTATGTTGTTTTCTACATTTTTTATTTTCATTTTATTTTATTTTTTTGCCTTTCCCCACTAATGTTTAAATTAAAATAAAAATTTTTTGATAATTTGAAAAACATATTAAAGTAAGTAAATTTTTATTTAGTTAATGATTTGTATGATGCGCCATTCGATACTTGTCTCTTCTTTTGCAAAAGAATGGTAGCTAACTATTTTTATTATTAAAAATTTTGTACTACAATGTAATTTTATTGTATATTGAAAATCAAAATAAAAATATTGAATTAAAAAAAAAAAAAAAAAAAAAAAATATAGTGGAAGGTTGGGCTAGAAGTTTTGTATTTATGAAGATTGTTGAAAGCAATGTCATTTTTAATGTAGATCGCGATTCCTCTTATAGATACGAAGTGTGAAACAAGTGAATAGCCAGTAATATTACAATTAACATTTTGTCCACTGACTTGTGTTTTACCAAGGGCTAGGATTGCTGGTTTTGTAGAGTCAAGCTGACATTCTCCTGCATCGAAATTCGTTTGTAGGCCCCGAATATTACAATTATTAATACGAAAATTGGCAGTAAAAATTAATAAAATAGATGCAAAAATGAAAAAAAAATTTTTATAAAAAAAAAATTTGAAATAAAAAGAATTATTATATATACAAAAACTAATTGTTTTACAATTAGAGGTAAATTTTATATGTATACGACTCACACAATCCGAAAAAGTTACCACCGTTTATAAAAATTAAAATATTATTAATAATATTTATAAAATATCATCAACAATACGTTTAAAATATATAACTTTTTAGCTTGACGTTATTGAACTTAGTTACAACCAAAAACTCACACACAACAAAATTGACGTGCAAGTTTAAGTACGCACGTATATGTAAATATTTTAATTTATTTAAATAGCTTTAATTAATTAATTGGAAAGATATTAACTGAAAATTTCAGAACTTCCTTTTCCTTTATGCATAAAAAAAAATTACGGTAACATTGTATTGATGGTATTAATTAATGAGTGATTTTAATAATAAGAATATTACCATCCGAGGGAGAGAGAATTAGATGGATATATTTTATTTGATTTGTTTACAACTAATGGATGTTAAATGTAGAGTATTCTACAATTGAAAAAAAAAGTATTAATTTTAATGTAAACAAAACAAATCACGTGCTGGGGTAAAATTAAATGTAAAATATATCAGAAAAATAAATTAAATGTTAAGAATTAAAAATTATAAAAAATAATTGATAAAGTAAAAACTTAAATTAATATAATATTTTTAACACAAAATAAAAAGAGCATAAGTGAAATTTAGAATATAAAATTCGGGCTATTCTAAGGTTGAAGTAGTATCTGCGCAGGACCAAATGCCTACATCTGAAAGGTAGCTGGTGTTGCCAGCTTTCAAAAAATATATAGGTTTAATGGCGCATATTATCCTTTAAGGACGAAAAGGACATGTGAAAGTTTTTTTCGTTATTTTAGTCTATTTTATAAAAACCGTTATATCTCGCGATCTGTTCGGTATATATATATTCAAAGCTTATAATTAAGATCACGGTCTGGGAAATATTTTAACGTTTATTTGATGACGATAGGTGCTGCCGTTTTGGAGATACTGTATGTAGTTCAAAGTTGAAAATTTTTGCAAAAAAAAAAAGTATTCAACAGCTTTCCTTAAAACTCATATTTTTCAAAATTTGGCCAAGAAACCCCCTTAATATTTTTACATCATTGGAAAGCTCTTATTTTTTTTTTTTATAATTTGTGCATACATGTAGTGTATGCCTATATTAAAGCGTTTAGAAGATATAAGCATTTATGAAACCAAAAATTATTTATTTTGTAATTTTTTTTTGTATAAAATAATGTTATGCTTTTTACAAAGTAATATATAAGACAAATTTTTTTTAGTTTTTGTTTTTTTTTTCAAAAATAAAAATAATATAACGTTATATTTAATTAAAATGTGTATATTCTTTTATTTTTCTTAAAACAAACTTATTAAAGAAATATTTACTTCGAAACAGGCAAAGAATTAACTATTTTGAAAAAAAATTAAATCTTTCTCAAATCTTTGATCAATCTCTAAATTTGAGTCAAATATCTTGGGCAACAAATCTTCCCAAAATTGGAAATGCATTGTTTTGTCCTATAATTCGTGCAAGCAAACTTTATGTCTATATTGTAGAATTTAGAAGATATAAGCATTTTTTTTAGACGAAATTTGTTTTGTTTTACCTTTTTCTATATGAAACTAGTAATGTGTCGTTTACGAAGTAAAAATTTCTTCTAAAGTACATTTCAGGCCAGCGTATGATCAAATCATTGCACCTCAATTATTTTTGGCACTTTTTTTAAATGTATATTAATGTTTTTCAAACTTTTTATTCGGAAAAATATTATTAATGAAACAAAAATCTTTAATTTTCAAAAAGTACTTTATTACTTGTTATCAGAAAAAGAACTGAAAATTTACTTAAACTAATTTACTTAACTTAGTATAAAATTTTAGTTACGTAATACAATTTAGATTTTACGTAACATTTTATATTTAAGTGTGTTATAAAAAGTAAAAAAAAATGCTGATTTACATTATCAGCGTTTTTCGATAATTTCTCAATAAATTTAAAACAATTTAATTTTAAAAGTTTTAACAAAAAAAAAATGTTTGATCAGCTAATTTTGATCAGTTATTTAAAAAAATATTTATTTGTTTAATGAAAAAAACGGTCGATTATGAAATAAAGCACTTGAGTTCAAGTGAGTTTAAAATAAAGAAAACGTAAAATGTAAAAGAAAAATTGAAATTCGATTTCATTTAGAGAAAATGCTATTTTCCGTTCTTGTACAGACCAGTTCCTTGACTTAATAGGATAAACTTGCGCATGTTTTGAAAATTTATCTATAAAACTAAGGTATGGATTGCCTTTGTTTTTGAACCAAATGTCCATGTGAACTATTTCTAAAGGTTTACCGGCATTTTCTGAAATTTTAAGTGGTAGTTTTAGAGGATTACGTTCGTATTTGGCAGAATTGCAAATGTGAAAGTTGTTTATGACTCTTTGAATTTCTTCTTTAAATTTAGGAAAATAATATTTGTTTTTTAAATTTAGACAAACGACATTGATACCTCTGTGTTTTGTTTTCACATGTTGGTCGAGGATGAGTTCTTGTAATTTTAGACGATATAAAATATCATCAAGTAAGAGCGAACATTTATTTAATTTTAATAACTTATTTTTCGAGAAATATTTCAAATATGTATTTTGGAAAGCACTATAAATTTTGATGTCTTCAATCATAACTCCTACTATACCTTTATTAGGAATATGATTTTTAAAAATCTCTAAGAAGAATTCTTCATTTGGATCGGGATGTGTAAACATTTTCCGTTTTCTCTTATGGATATTTATTAATTTGAAGTTTTGTGGAGAACCTTTTTTTATAATAATTTGCGTTTTATAGAAATTTATTGGTGATTCAGAAATTGGAATATATTCAGAGATATCTTCATTTGCTGAGTGAATAGTAGCATCGGTTGAACGAATTTCATCAATATCTATTTCATTGTCAACACTATTTTCAACAGAATTTGCAACAGCATTTGTAGAGTGTATTTCATCAATATCCATTTCATTAACATTGATTTGTACTCTAGATAATGCGTCAGCAATTTTGTTTTCCTTCCCGCAAGGTATTCGATTTCAAAATTAAATTCTTCTAGTTTGATTTTCCATCTTTGCAATTTTGAATTATGTTCAATTTTGAATTGTGCAACCATTGTAAAGGTATATGATAGTGAATTTGCGACCAAAGATATATGGGCGAAAATATTTAGTTGCCCAGACAATCGCAAGTAGTTCCTTTTCGATTGTGGAATACTTACACTCATGTTCGTTGAGTGTACGTGAGGCGTAACAAACTGGGTGGTTATTCTGCGATAGAACAGCACCGATCGCGAAATTACTTGCATCTGTAGTAAGTACAAAGTTTTTTGAAAAATCAAGATAGACCAATATTGGATCAGTAATGATCAAAAGTTTTAATTTTTCAAATGCTTCTTTATATTCAGGATTTGTGATATTAATATGTTTTCCTTTTTTTAAGCAATTTGTTAAAGGCTTTGAAATTTTTGCGAAATCTTTAATAAATTTTCGGTAATACCCAACTAACCCTAAAAAACTTTTAATTTGTTTCTGTGTTTTAGGTATTGGAAATTTCGTTATGGACTCTATTTTATTTGGATTAGGTTTAATACCTTTAGTCGTGATTCAGTTTCTTGCTTCATAAATTCACTTTTATCTAATTGTATTTTGAGGTTAGCGTTATTGAATTTATTTAGAAATTTTTCAAGTTGTCAAACTGTTCCTCTATAATTGTACTAAAGATAATTATATCATCTAGATATACATAGCAAAGTTGGAATGTTGCAGGAGCATTTTTAAGACCTAATGGCATCCTGACAAATTCATAGTGCCCATTATAGGTACTGAATGCGGTTTTCTTTATGTCTTCTGGTGCTACTTCGATTTGATGAAAACCATTGCCAAGATCGAGCGTAGTGAAGTACATAGCCCGACCTAATTTATCTAGAATATCTTTCAAATTAGGTATGGTATATTTGTCGTCAACAGTAATATTATTTAATTTCCGATAATCGATTACGATGCGCCACTTTTGCTTTAGTGATGCATCAAATTTTTTTGGGACAACCCATATAGGTGCGGAATAAGGGGATTCACTATTTCTAATGATACCTTGTTGAAGCATTTCTTCAATTTGATTATTTACTTCTTGGCGGTGGATTTCAGGATAGCGATATAATTTTGTGTAAATTGGAATTTCGTTATTAGTTTTAATATTATGTTCAAAAGCGTGAGTGAACGATAAATCATCACCTTCGTGATAGAAAGCTTTATCGAACCTCTTTATTATATTCAGAAGATCTTGTTTTGTCACGTTATCTAGATGGTTTACTCTAAATTCATTTTCGTCAAGAAAAATTTAATTTTAAAATATCTCAAGTTCTTTGAGAGGAAAAGGAATAAAATATTGTTTTTCTTCATATTCATTGAAGAAAAAAGGAATTTCGTTACCTGATTTAAATTTGATTATTTGATTTTCATAATTAGTTTCAGTTATGAAGGGAATTAAAATATTATTACCTAATAGACCGTCAAATTTGTCATGAAATTGTAATTCCAGGAATTCTAATTTAGTGTCAAAACCAAATTCAAGAAAACAATCAATTCTTACTTTAGTATTACATATAGTAGTATTAGTAAGTGTTTTTACGCTAATTGGATTAATTTTTATACTATAAATAGGATTACAAATTTTTGTATTGATAACACTCATTGTCGCTTAAGTGTCTATAATAAACTAAAGTGGTCTTGCTTTGGATTGGATCTTTATATAAGGAGGTCGTTGTTCTGTAGTTCCGAGGCAATAAATTGAAAATTGTGTACTTCGTTTGCAGTTACGTTATTCATATGGGCTTGTACTGTGTGGTCTACGTCCATACGTTTAGATTGTGAACTTTGAGGAATTTGTAGATTTGCAAAATTGTTATTATTATTTTGATAAAATATTCTGTTTTGACTTGTATTATTTCTACTGTTGGAATCGTATATATTATTAATATTAGAAGTATTTTAAGATCTGTGATCGCTATTATTACTGTGATTTTTATTATTATAGTTAATATTATTATAATTTTTGTTATTATAAAAATTGTTATTTCTAGGGTAATTACTAAACTTTTGTGAATAATTATTATTTTTAAATTTTTGAGCATTTTGATTTCCGTTATTTCGAGAAGTTTTCCTATACGGACTAAAATAAGCATACCCACCTTCATAAAGAATGTCCACAGCCTTTTCAAGAGTATCGGGGTTCCTACTATAAAGTATAGAACGCATTGGTTCTGGAATTTTATCCATAAAAACCTTTAAAGCCGTATTAGCATTATTTTTCTCGGTATATGGAGAATTTACTTCATTTTTACCACATTTTCAAAAAATTTTGTAAAAATGTGCCTTTATAGTTCGTCCGTCCGTCTGTCTGTCCGTCTGTCTGTCCGTATGTTTACAAAAACTTTTACACCGTTTGAAATAGAGTTAAGAAATTTTAACCACGAGTAGATATTACGAAAAAAATAATTTCGTAGAAGAATTTTTTTCTGTAGCCCCACCCGTTACGGAGTTACAGACCCCTAAAGTTGGAAAAAAGCCCTATTTTTAAATTGTTATAACAAGAGTTCTGTTGGGTATATTTTCAATCTGAAAACGGAAAAAGATAGCTAGTTAAGAGAAAATGTTTAGGGTTGCCATACGGTACTAAAATTTATAATTATGCAAAACTCAATTTTTGCAAAAATTTCGGCCACACATATCTTCTAAACGGTACAAGCTAGGGTCTTGAAATTTTGGGAGAAGTTAGGTCCTCCAAAATTAGTAGGAGTCATTTAACAAAATTTGTTTGTAACGTCCCCTATTTAGCAGTTATAAGGGCTCGAAAATTGAAATTTTGCTATTTTTAAACACCTGTAACTTGAAAACCTGTTCAAATTTTTTTTTACAAATATACAAAATTTACAGTTGCAGCACTATGTTTCAACATATGTTAAAGGTTTTTCTTAAATTTAAAAGGGTTTCTTTAAATTGAAGAAATTGTCTCTTAGTTTCAACTTTTTTTGCTTAGATAATAAAATTTTAGGTAAAATTCCAAATTTTGGTGGAGTTCACAATTGACTTCCCCGACAAAAATTGAAGGGTGAGGACAGGAGGGGAGTGGGCAGATCCATCATAAGTTTGGTAAGCAAAAATTTGGGAACCTTCCCCATTGAAGGGCTACTAGGTCTTAAAAATTAAAGCAAAACTTTTATGTTTATATAAAACAGTTACTTATTCACCAATGTAAGTATTTTCCAAA
This sequence comes from Dolichopus griseipennis, assembly GCA_963082915.1. Taxonomy (NCBI): domain Eukaryota; kingdom Metazoa; phylum Arthropoda; class Insecta; order Diptera; family Dolichopodidae; genus Dolichopus; species Dolichopus griseipennis. The sequence continues at coordinate 253,357,580 of OY720441.1, read as the reverse complement.
TTAAACGTTAACATTGAAGCTGCAACATTATTTTCCGCACTTATTAACAAGTTTCCTTGATGTGCATTGGGGTTATATTCTTAGAATTTCCCTATTAGTCATATAATTAAAAAATTAATGAAATAACTAAATTAATATTATCATTTATTTTTATATATATTTTTATAAAAATAAATGATGAAATATTCAGTAAGAAACCGTGATGAAATAATTTTGAAAATGTGCTTTTTAAAAACCCTTGGTTTTTTTCCTTACTTGTTTATTTTGTTATTTAACCTACGTAAACAATTTTTCGTACTATTATACAAATCTACACTATTTGTAGAGAAATTAACGTTTTGTAAATTGTCATATAACTCCTGTCTGGATTTTTTTTCTCCGAAATTATTTAAAAGTACATTTTTTATCTCAAGCCAATTTTCTACATGATTGTTAATCTCTATAATTTTCCTATCCTTATCAACTAATCTACTTTTTAATCTATTTAACAATATAACTTGACTTGAAGAGTCATATTTTAAAATTATAGGTATTACACTTTCATCTAATTCTAAAAATGTATTCAACCATTTCCACCATTTCCATTAAATGTTGGCAGGTTTTCGATGTATTTAATCGGATCGATCTGCAAAACCAATAGTTAACTCGTTGCTGTTTGGTCCTGTGTTAATGGCATTGTATATCTCTGCTCTAATCTCGTTGTATTAATTTTGTTGAATGATGTTCATGTATATTTACACAAAAAGTTTATTTTATTTGTACCAGTATAATGGTATATTATTATAGGTATTATTAGTAGGAAATTTATTTATTTGTTTTTCCTTTTTTGTTTTTAAATAGGTAAAACAATGTTTTTCTTTTTTTGTGTTTTTGATATGATATTTTTTGATATTTGATATAATATATTATTTGATATTTTATTTATTTATATATTAGATTGTTTTATTTGTTGTAATTGTAATAAGTTTAGAATTTTGTTTTTATATTTACGATAATTTATTTTAGCAATTTTATTAATAAATTTATGGAAATAATTTTAAACTGTATTATACAAAATTTATTATAAATTAAAATTTAAAACTTTTATTTGTGTTTTGAGTTTTTTTTCCTTTATACTTGTTTTTTTAAGAGTTTTCTTTTATTATTAAATTTTTATTTTTCTTTACTAAAAAAATTTTTATCACTTGATCCCTTATATTAATTTTTGGGATCCTACCGACTGCGCCATTAATGTTTTTCAAACCTCTTATTCGGAAAAATATTATTAATAAAACAAAAATCTTTAATTTTCAAAAAGTACTTTATTACTTGTTATCAGAGAAAGAACTGAAAATTTACTTAACTTAGTATAAAATTTTAGTTTCGTAATACAATTTAGATTTTTTGTAACATTTTACATTTCACATTTTAAGTGTGTTATAAAAAGAAAAGAAAAATGCTGATTTTACATTATCAGCGTTTTTCGATAATTTCTCAATAAATTTTGAATTAATTTAATTTTAAAAGTTTTAACAAAAAAAAAATGTTTGATCAGCTAATTAGTTACAATTTAAACGAGGAAGATTATAGTTGCCCTTGTCAACTTTTAGATACCCGTGCATACCCACTATGGTGTATAAAATAAACCGTAATTTACTTCTCTTATACATTTAACTCATTACCCCATAATTTTGACGTAAAAAAAAAAAAAAAAATTAACAAAAAAAAAAAAAAAGTCACAAAACAAAAAACAAAATTTTCATTCATTGTCCCATAACTTAAACTTAAAAAAAAAAAAAAAAAATAAAAAAAAAAAAAAACAACAAAGAAAAAAAAACAAAAAAAAAAAATTGGCCCACCCTAAAAGTCCGATGGTCCGAGTGATGTCCAACTTTGCCAAGTAACTTGCCCTATTAATTTACCTGCCCAATTTTAATTTTAACCTTGTAGCTTTATTAGATTCACAGTTATTGAATCGAAAACTTTGTATGGCAGCCCTCCGAAAATGGGGCCCTAACATTTTGAAACTTCATATAAGTGCTCGATTCATTATATAACTAACCGTGTGTAGTTTTCAGCCTCGTAGTATAATTAGTTTTGAAGAAATTCATATTGGTGCAAAGAAGTTGTATGGCAGCCCCCCATAAATGGGGCCCTAACATTGTGAAACTTCATATAAGTGCTCGATTCATTATATAACTAACCGTGTGTAATTTTCATCCGCGTAGTATAATTAGTTTTGAAGAAATTCATATTGGTGCAAGGAAGTTGTATGGCAGCCCCCCGAAAATGGGGCCCTAACATTTTGAAACTTCATATAAGTGCTTGATTCATTATATAACTAATCGTGTGTAATTTTCATCCGCGTAGTATAATTAGTTTTGAAGAAAATCATATTGGTGCAAGGAAGTTGTATGGCAGCCCCCCGAAAATGGGGCCCTAACATTTTGAAACTTCATATAAGCGCCGGAGTCAATATAAAACTAACCGTGTGTAATTTTCATCCCCGTAGTATAAATAGTTTTGAAGAAATTCATATTGGTGCAAAAAAGTTGTATGGCAGCTCCCCGAAGCCTTGGTCCGATTTTAACCAAAAACAATAGGGAACCTAGAAATTGTCTAAAAATGACTTTGTGTGAATTTCAAGACTCTAGCCCTTTTAGTTTTTGAGTTATCGTGATGACACACGGACGGACGGACGGACGGACAGACACACATAGCTAGATCGACTAATTTTTCGATTCTGAGCCGATACGTACCCTTGACACTATATCTAGCTCGTCTAGATCGATGCGTTACAAACGGAGGAGCAAATCTAATATACCCGATGTTCATATATATATGCACGGGTATAAAAAATATTTATTTGTTGAATGAAAAAAACGGTCGATTATGAAATAAAGCACTTGAGTTCAATTGAGTTTAAAATAAAGAAAACGTAAAATGTAAAATTAAAAGAAAAATTGAAATTCGATTTAATTTAGAGAAAATGGCATTTTCCGTTCTTGTAGGATAATTCCATTTTCTTGTACAATATTGTTTGGTACAGTAGGTATCAGCAGAGGGTCGTGTGGAAGTAACTATATATATCGTTAATGGAGCATTTAATCTTTTGAGGGCATTAAGGATATTTAAAAGCATATATAAATTTATAAAAGAGTGAAGGGTCAGAACTCCCAGGGTCATAAGTTCCTTAGGGACTTATGAGTCACTAAGTTGGACATTAGTCCTTAAAGGATTTATGACCCACTTTAAAATATTTACGTGGAACATAAGTCCCTTTAAAAGTAGGTCATAAGTCCCTTTAGGGCAAAATATTAGATGTTCAACAAAATGTATTTATATATTTACTAGTATCGCCCTGTGCTCGAAATTCGAGCTTTTTTGCTTTTAAATTTACATAAAAAATCCGTTTTGTGTAATTTATATTAGACTAATATTACACGAAACTTATTTTTTTTTCCTATACATAATCAAATTTATGGCAACAATGTTGTCAACAATTCTTGCGTTTGAAATTTGCTTAAAAAAAAAAATTTATAATTTTTTCAATTATAAAAACGTTTTTAAGTATTTTTGAATTTTATTCCTGTAGCTTAACGCGCTATAAAGAGAGTATAATTTTGTACAGTTATTACACAAAAAAGGCCATTTACATTCTAAATATAAATAGTGTTCTAATATATAATGTTTTGAAAATTTGATGATTTTTCTAAACATATACATATGTATACATATTTACTGAAGTCAAATAGCCAAAATTCGAGTTAATGCTGCCCTACAGAAAAATCAATAGAAAACTGTACTTTTTTCTAAACATTTTAGTACGATTTGGATTATTATGTATGTATTTTGTATCCTAATTAAAAAGCTTATTCCTTCTGGCATCATATTGAAGCTGCCAGAAGTACAAAATAATAGTTAAGTTGACAGAAGTCGAAATTTTTTTTTAAAATCACATTTTTAAGCATTATAACATATCTACAAATATATATATATAAAAAAAAAAAACTGATCAATTAATAAATTGATAAATTTTTCCTCGCCTTATTCCATTTATAAATGTAGTAGCCACTTAGGCAAATAAGCACTACATTTCAATAATAAAATCTGAAATTTTTACTACAAATGTATGTATATATACAAAAAATGGTTCTGAATTCTTTAGTTTACTTTATATTATACCTATTTGTCTAGTTTATTTATTTTTTCTATATATGATCATGAGTTATGACTCATAAATTTCTTCAAACAAACAAATGTTATTACTTGCGTTCCTATATGAGGAGTAAACTACTCTTTTTTACTGTCACCTACTGCCAGCTACACCACACCGCCTGTTGAAAAAGAGTAGATGAAAGGAGTAGATAATTAAATAATTTTCGGCAGATAGCTTTAAATAAATTTTTATAATAGATGATTTTTCTCTTGAATAGGTTATGTTAAATCATATTTTTTATTTGATTACCAATAAGCACTTAACTCTCCCATTTTAGATAGTCTTTATATATTTCAGCAATAAACCTTAATTTTTTCACTTATTTTTTATTATCTAAATATATTAAATATTAATAACTTTGCAAATGACAGATAGTTTTAAAATGTCAAATATTATGTAGGATAGTTAATCTGACAATTATATACTCCTGAAACAAAAATTAGCTTTCCATTTACAAACCACTTCTACCTACTCTTCATCAACAATTTTTGGTAAAGGAACGCATGTATTATATAAAACTCGTGCGTTATTTCAAAGTAAAACTAAAAAGAGTTTTTTATTATAAAAAAAACATATGTTTAAAATGTAGAAAAAACTTTTCATTTAATAGTACGTCAATATGTCTATCTACATATCCGTAAATCGATAAGCAGCGCGTACACACAAAACTATTTATTTAAATATTTTAATTTAGTACCTACAAAAAATTTTTATAATTTCATATAATAGGTATATTTTGAAAATCAATACATATAAGATATTTTTGAAAACAAAATCTTAGAAATATAAGAAAAACCAAAAACAATATTTTTATACATTAGTCAATTTGTAAATTTTAAAAATCCGAGTTATAGTACATCGCGTTACGCCTATTTTGGTTGCTCTTATGTAATTTCATGTATGTACCTATTTATTTGTAAATTTTTGACAGGAATTATACGCCGTACTGTTCTATTTAAGTTGAACATTATTTTTTAGTTTTTTTTTGCATAATAGGTATAGGTATTTTCAATTATTTTGAATATATTTTTTTTTTAAAAAACAATATTATTTTAAAATATTTTATTTTGAAACCTTAATCGTAGCATCATAAGAAAAAAACAATTACAAATATTTTTATACGCTTTGTCAAATTTTAAAATTTAAAATTCCGAAGTATAGTACATAACATACCTACTTATTTCAAAATTTTTTGACAGAAACTGAATGCCGTACATGCTGATTTTGGCTGATCCATAAGAAACAAATAATTTTTCTTAAGAAATATTATTTTTTTTTTAAGTTTCTGCATATTTCAGAAGTCGGTTTTTAATTTTACAAAAAACTTAACAAAAAGCAACAACAATTTACGATTTACAAAAAATTTTTTTTTTAGTACCTACTGTATTATAATAAATTGCAAACAAAACCAAAATACAGTACTTTTCGGTTATAACGACCATGATGGGACAGAAAATATGCGTCTTAATAAACGAATGTCGTTTTAAAAGAATACAAATAAATAGAATGCTAGAATTTTATTTGATGTGTCAGCCTCACCGTATACTGCTTTTTCTTCTAAGGAAATTTTTTTTGTATATTTGATGCGTTATTATGATGTTTTTTTTATATTCAAAAATAAATATAAAAATACTAAATTATTCACCAAGCAACATTATTAGATATAATAAGTTTACATAAAAGAAATATGAATATAATAAAGAACTTACATTTTTAGTTAAAATTTAATTCTTTGGCAAAAAGTGTAACGTTTATTATAATTAAAATTGAACAGAGTTCGTTATAAATGAAAACTACTGTATAAACAAAATGTATTGCTTTCATTTCGAACAGAACTCATTTTTATACCCGTATGACTATATAGTCCAAGGGTATAATAAATTTGCCATTACGTTTGTGACGCAGAGAAGGAGGGGGGGTAGATATAGACTCAAGTGTATGGATCGGATCAGAATCGAAAAATAAATCGATTTAGCTATGTATGTCCGTCCGTCCGTCCGTCCGTCCGTCCGTCCGTCCGTCCGTCCGTCCGTCAGTCCGTCCGTCCGTCATCACGATAACTCAAAAAGTAAAGGAGCTAGGATTATGAAATTTTCACAAATTCGTTTTTATGCAAAAAACGGAATCGAGTTTGAAATTCAGCCATTTTGGTCCACGGGTTCGAGTACCTGCCATACAACTTCTAATTTTATATGAGCATTACTCTATACCTATGGAAGTTGCGTGTCTGAAATTTTGCCAAAAGTAGTTTAGTATAATGGCCAAAGTTACTGCAAATTTTGGTTGGTCTACTGCAGAGGGTTCGAGTAGCTGCCATACAACTCCTTCTTTTATATGAGCTTTACACTACACCTGATAAAGCTGGGTGTCTGAAATTTTGCAAAAAATAGTTTAGTGTAATGGCCAAAGTTACCGCAAAATTTAGTTGGTCTACTGCAAAGGGTTCGAGTAGCTGCCATACAACTCCTTCTTTTATAAGAGGATTACACTACACCAAATGAAGCTGGGTGTCTGAAATTTTGCCAAAAATAGTTTAGTGTAATGGCCAAAGTTACTGCAAAATTTGGTTGGTCTACTGCAAAGGGTTCGAGTAGCTGCCATACAACTCCTTCTTTTATATGAGCATTACTCTACACCTAATAAAGCTGAATGTTTGAAATTTTGCCAAAAGTAATTAACCGGATGATATAATGTATATGTTACGGTCATACGGGTATCCCAGAGTTGACACAGTCTACTCTACTACACTCTTCCTCGTTTTCACTGGAATTTTAGAGAGATAAAGGAAAAAAAACAAAAACAAAACAAAAATTTTAAAAAAATTTAAATCTCCTTGTTCATTGAATATTTGAATTAAACAAAACTCAACCAAGCCTCAACTTTTAACCGCGTGACCGTCAAATTCAAAATTACGTTAAATTAAAGACAGGTTTTCACCTGAAAAAACTCAGTATTCTTAAAAAAAAATATCATTGTCCTATGAAAACAAAAAAAACCTTTCATTTGGTTATTGTTTCATTTAAATTGGTCAAATAGTTTACCCAGAAAAAGGATGTTTATATTTGTATGGGAAAAAATAAGCCGATTAAATATTATGATCTATGCGAGATACTATATTAGGAAGCATAATTAGGTTTGTTAAAAATCAAAGTTGACCCTTTTTCCATTATGAATTCATGTATGTGAGACTTTGGTAACAAAATCAGGATTAACATTTTTGCAAAATAGCCTTTCAAAATGTAGTTTAATTGTAAAATTGTGGTTGTTTTCTTAATTTTGGAAAAAGGGAATACTCTGATTTCGAATTAAACTCTAAAATGTGTACCCGTCACTGATATTTATAATTAAAATTAGTATTTTTTTAAATATTACTAATAATTTTTAAGCTGAGAACTGTATAAGGGAGTTATGATCCACCACGCTGAGTCAAAACTCTCAGGGTAATTAGTCCCGTAGGGAGTTATGACCCTGGGAGCTCTAACCCTGCACCTTATAAAAGTTATATATTAGCTTGATTTAAAAAAAAATGATCTTCTTGAAAATTATTTTATAACAATGTTACGCCTTTTACAAAATAATGTAAGACAAATATAGTGTTTTGTAATAGAAACTTACGAAAATTTGGAAAGTAGTTTATTTTCTTTCATTTATTGCTAGACTTTTGATTAATATGGGGATATTTAGATATATTTCATAATTTTTTAATACTGACTTTATTTATACAATTATATAGCGGAAAATATACCTAATAGAACTTTTACAATACAATATAAAACCAGGGCTTTTTAAGTCCTTTCGGGCTGCAGCTCCGTAACGGGTGGGACTACAACAAAAAATTCTTCCATGAAATTATTTTTTTTTTGCAATATCTACCCGTAGTTTAAATTTCTTCCCTCACGTTGTAGAACTTTGTGTCAATATACGGACGAACAGAGTGACACTATATAAAAATATTTTGAAAATATGTATGCTATAAACAAAATTGTTATTTTGAAAAAAAAAAGCAATTTTTGTCTTATATATTACTTTGTAAAAGGCATAATATTATTTTTTATACAAAAAACAATTACAAAATAAATAATTTTTTGTTTCGTAAATGCTTATACCTTCTAAACACTTTAATACAGGCATAATATGTATACACAAATTACAAACAAAAAAAATAAGAGCTTTCCAATGATGTAAAAATATTAAGGGGGTTTCTTGGCCAAATTTTGAAAAATATGAGTTTTAAGGAAAGATGTTCAATATTTTTTTTTTTGCAAAAATTTTTAACTTTGAATTACAGAATCTCCAAAACGGCAGCACCTATCGTCATCAAATAAACGTTAAAATATTCTCCAGACCGTGATCTTAATTAATATCTTTGAATATATATATACCGAACAGATCGCGAGATATAACGGTTTTTATAAAATAGACTAAAATAACGAAAAAAACTTTCACATGTCCTTTCGTCCTTAAAGGATAATATGCGCCATTAAACCTATATATTTTTTGAAAGCTGGCAACACCAGCTATCTTTCAGATGTAGGCATTTGGTCCTGCGCAGATACTACTTCAACCTTAGAATCCCCAAATTATATAAAGAAATAAAAGTCACAACGCTTAATTTTTTATTTTTTTTTTGCATTACAAATGAAATTTAATTTTAAAATAGAAAAAAAACTGGTTTTTTCATGTAATTTTAATTATTCGATTTTAAATTAACAAAGAAAAGATAGAAATGTTAAAAGTGAAAAAATAATTTAAATTATAATATTATTTTGTGCTTAAATTAAAAACATTGTTAACCTGCTGAAGGTTGAATGTGAATAGATGTTATTATCTCGGAAAATTCTCACTACTCTCAATATACCGTCAAAACAACACCATTATTTAATTAATAAATTCTGTAGTATATGTTCAATTATTTTAATAATTTGTTTTTTATTGTATTTAACTCTTTTGCATTGCTACAATTACAATTGTTGTTTTTACTAATTACATGCAATGGTATATTTGTTTTATTTGGATTGAGTTTTTGGTTGTATCTACTGAAATAAAGACATAATTTCTATATAGATTTTAAATCGTGGAGGTTAAAAACTGTTGGACAGTTATAAACCGCTCGAAATAAAACTTTTATTATTTTATTATACCCGTATGACTATATAGTCCAAGGGTATAATAAATTTGCCATTACGTTTGTGATGCAGAGAAGGAGGGGGGTAGATATAAACTCAAGTGTATGGATCGGATCAGAATCGAAAAATAAATCGATTTAGCTATGTATGTCCGTCCGCCGTCATCACGATAACTCAAAAAGTAAAGGAGCTAGGATTATGAAATTTTCACAAATTCGTTTTTATGCAAAAAACGGAATCGAGTTTTAAATTCAGCCATTTTGGTCCACGGGTTCGAGTACCTGCCATACAACTTCTAATTTTATATGAGCATTACTCTATACCTATGGAAGCTGCGTGTCTGAAATTTTGCCAAAAGTAGTTTAGTATAATGGCCAAAGTTACTGCAAAATTTGGTTGGTCTACTGCAGAGGGTTCGAGTAGCTGCCATACAACTCCTAGCTTTATATGAGCTTTACACTACACCAAATGAAGCTGGGTGTCTGAAATTTTGCCAAAAATAGTTTAGTGTAATGGCCAAAGTTACTGCAAAATTTGGTTGGTCTACTGCAAAGGGTTCGAGTAGCTGCCATACAACTCCTTCTTTTATATGAGCATTACTCTACACCTAATAAAGTTGAATGTTTGAAATTTTGCCAAAAGTAATTAACCGGATGATATAATGTATATGTTACGGTCATACGGGTATCCCAGAGTTGACACAGTCTACTCTACTACACTCTTCCTCGTTTTTCTATTATCTTTTATTATTTTTAAAAAAATTTTGTCAATTTAGGTAGAATAAATCGAACATAAGTAAGCGTTGAAACTAAGCGTAAAGGAAAATTTCATTTTTGCGTTTGTTTAAAATTTTTAATTTCTAAATTTAATTTATCTAAATTAAAAAAGTATTAAATTAATATTAATACTAAATAATAATTTAAGAAACGAAAGCTAATCCACATGCACAAGAAGAGCAAATACTTTTGGATTTTTGCAAAAAATTTAAAAGAAGTAAATATCGGGTCTTTTTTCCTCCACTTATTGATATAAACAACCACATCGTATCAAATTAAAATAAAAACGCGAATTTATTTGGCCTAAGGTTCACTTCTAACTTGTCACAGTCTCACTCAACTCAAAGATCCTCTTCTGTTCTACAAGTTGGATTACAACTATCGTCCTCAAAAACACATATACTTCCATTTCAAAACCTTTGCGCAACTTTTTCCATCTTTCCTTTACTCCAGATATTTTTCCTACCCAATCCTACTGTTTTTCAAATACATTATATTTCAACATATGTTAAAGATTCTTCTTAAATTTAAAACTTTACTTAGTTTATTAGTATAACAAACTATTTTTTTTGAGCCGAGTTCTAAGCCTTTCTCAATTTGTTTCTGGCTTGCGCAACTTGTCTCCAACTTCCAATAATGTTCAGCAGTCTTCCGTCTTGCTGAACATTTTCTTTCAAGGTTTGTCACTATGTAATTTCTTTCAAATGACGCTCTCATAATTTTATCGTATTTGGTTATAAACCATGATTCTACACCATATGTCAGAACTGGAACGATGAGTGTTATGTATAGTGTAATCTTTGTCTTCCTACTCAGAGTTCTTGACCTCATGTGCTTGCTTAACCCAAAGTAACAACAGTTGGCTAGCACTATTCAATTAATAATTTCCAGATTGGTTTTACTGCCTTCTGTGTTCATTTGACAACCGCGATACACAAAATTTTTCACCACTTCAAAGTTATAGTCATCAACCCTAACTTTCTGACCTTCACGGTGACGGAGAGCGTCTGTTTTTGTTGTCATCACGTAAATAGTCTTTTTCTCGTTCACTTCCAGACTTAACCTTCTTGAACTTCAAAAGCAACAAAAGCTCGCATGTACCGTTTTGTGATTGACCGATTAAATCTGGGTTGTCCGCGTTTCCGAGCAGCTGAATTGACTCATAATAAATAGTTCCTTTGGTTTCAACCCCAGAGTCAAGCACCTATTCTTTCTCATGGGCTAAGTTGAATTGATTAGGTCGAGCGTGTCACCTTGTCTGCTTTTGAAAAATTGCAGATAGGTAGACGGTTCCGTATTTACTGATGTATTCCCGCCGTTTAGTTGCTTTTAGAAGTTTTCAGACTATCTATAAAGAATATCTCTTTTTATCTCTCATCCTTCTAGGTCTGAGAACTGGGTGTCTTCATTTTATATGAGTTTCTTCTGTTCAGTTCTTAACCGTTTATAGTCCTAACAATGCTGTTACTAATGCTAACAGATTTTCTTGGGTGCATTGGGATTATATTCTAAGTATTGATTTCACTAGTATTCATAAGCTTTTTCGTTTTTTGGATGTCGAGCAAAAACGGTTTGACCGATTGAGTTGAAATTTTGCAAAAATATTCCTCTTAGCAACCGGAAATAGTTTATACAACTTTGGTTGGAATAATTTAACCCATTTCGGCCTGGCGGGTTTCCAAAAAATTTTATGTTTCCGATTTGTGTCCAATTTTAAAGGGTGGTTTCGCAGTCAAATAGAGAGTCTGCCACATATTTTTGTTGAGGACGATTAACCCGTTTGAACAAGAGGGCGCAAAGAAGCTTTTTCAATGTTTTTGATGTCGAATAAAAACGGTTTGACCAATTGACTTGAAATTTTGCACAAATGTTCCTCTTGGCAACTGGAATTAGTTGTATAAGTTTGGTTGGAATAATTTAATCCATTTCGGCCTGGCGGGCTTTCAAAAAATTGTGTGTTTCCGATTTGTGTCCAATTTTACAGGTTGAACATAAATTTTTTTTGCTTAAACGATTAAAAGAAAATCTTGTACCAGCTTTTTAGTTAAAACCCACAGGGTTAATTTGGTTTTGACCTGTTTGCGCGTTTTGAACAAATATTCAATGAAATTTTAAAATTTTTGGTGTGAACTTTTATTCCAAAAGCTTACTTAATTAATAAGACTAATTTTTTTGCTCTCAAATAGTCTCAAATAGCGCAAAAGCTAAATGAAATAATAATATTAATAATAATAAAAATAAAGCTAATAAAGAATCCGAATAATAATATCTTTAAATTTAAATAACCTAAAATTTTCCTTCTCTACATTTTTTCGTAGGTCTTTGTTTTTTATCTTCTTCTAAAATTGCAGTTTTCTTTAAATAAAATGTAAAAATCAAAAAAATTCAATTTCGTATATATTATGCTTAAATACATAGTATTTTAAAACAGTTTTTCCAAGAAATGAGCCTACATTTTTGGACCAAGCAATATTTCGAATCAAAATTCAAAATTGGACCAAGCAATATTTCGCAAAATTGGACGTCATATCCTTTCCAAACTTTTTTTTGAAAAAATTGTCGGGCGGCAAGGGGAACAAATTCTAAGTCTGCTAATAGAGTGAACTCCATTGTCAAAGAGGAACACATCTACAAAATTTGAAGTCAATCGGTTAAACAATTTCTAATTTATAGCAAAGTAACGAAAAAACCTATAAAAAGCTGTTGGTTCGCAACGGGTTACGGGAACTCAACAATAATTTTTTGAGGCATTCTTTTCAACAAAAGCTGTACTTCGAAAAAATGACCGAAACTTTTTTCTTTGCAATTTGCACGCTCCCGGGTAAATCTGCTAGTCTAATATATAAAGAAGAATTTGTTTGTTTGTTTGTCCAAGATTCACGTGAACATCACTGGTCCGATTATCACAAAATTTTAAATGAATAATTCTGAGAGCCCGGAGGGTGACATAGGCTATGTCACATTTTTATAAGTCAACGAGCTGCGGCTTCAGAGCCGTTTTAAGCTTTTTCGTTTTTTTAATGTCGGTTTGACCGATTGACTTAAAACTTTGCACAAATGTTCCTCTTAGCAACCGGAATTTATTGTATAAATTTGGTTGGAAACAATTAACCCATTTCGGCCTGGCGGGCTTCTAAAAAAAATAGTTTTTCTGATTTGTGTCTAATTTTGCAGGATGATTTTGCAGTCAAAAAGAGAGGCTGAAAAAAGCTTTAGTTAAGTTCGATTAACCCGTTTTCCATGACGACGCCATGAAGTTTTCTATAATTTTATTTGCTTAAACGATTAAAAGAATTTTTTTAAAAATTTTTTACCCGCCTTTTAATTATAATAATCCAAAAGGTTAATTTGGTTTTGACCTGTTTACGGTGTTTGCACAAAGATTCAATGAAATTTTCAAATTTTTGGTAATAACGCAAGTTAAACTTTATTCCAAAAGCTTACTTAATTAATAAGACTATGAATGAAATTTAAAAACCACACACCACACACCGAAAAATGTAGGTGGCATAAAGTTCAAAAGCCAACATGGATATGTCGGATAAAAGTGACATTGAAAGTTTTAAATTTTAATTATTTTAAAAATATTAAGTAATTTTCAAAATATAAAATTTTAATTTTTCAGAGATTCATATTACATTCGAATTATTAAAATTAATTTTGAAAATTACTTTAATATTGAATATTAATAAATTTGATTAATGGTTATCTATAATAATAAATTTATTATAAAATGCGAATTATTAATTAAAACACAAAAAGAAACAGTAATTCAGTGCAACCGACTTAGAAATACCCTACACCAATTTGATTCAAATTTAATGGAAGTTTGATCGTAAAACATGGCTAACCAAATTTACTTTATAATACTAAAAACATTTTCTAATTATTTTATTAATTCAACAAGTAAAAACAACAATCAGTCGGTGCAACAGACTTAGAAGTACCCTACACCTATTTGGTTCAAATTTGATTCAATATCCATAAGTCATTTTAAAACTATAACAGCTGTTATTAGTTTCATCGTCAGACATAGCTAATCAAATTAACTTTATAATACTAAAAACACTTTCTAATTACTTTATCTAATCAAAAATATTCCAAAATTTAACAATTTTATTATTTTAAAAATATTAAAAACAAAAAACTTGAAATAAATGAAAATATATTTATTTCAATTCAATTAGAAAAGTGAAAAAATTTAAATTATTAAATTTAGTGATAAAAAGCTAATCAAAGCATAATATAGTTAATAATTCAATTTTTTCAAAATTGCAATTTTTTTAAATTGTTAGTTTATGTACCTTTTAGAAAAGCTATAAACGCAAAATATGCAATACATGTATTTCTAAAATACAATTACAAATTTAGAACTTTTCATATAATTCATTTAAATATAAAATATAATTTAAAATACAGTACCTTTGAATATAGCTTAAGTATCGTACACAATGTCTTAATTCTATATCACCTATAGTAATAATTCAACAAAATACATGATATAATAAAAATAAAAAAAAAGGAATTTAATCGTTTATTAAAAAAATATTTCGTTTTTAATTTAAAAACTTTGTTTAAATTATGGTAAAATTGTTAGCCTTTTAAAAATATAAAAGTGTTAGATAAAAAAGGAAATAGGAAAGAACCCTCATGTATCAGTATACCTCATTTAAAGTTTCTATCTTCATGAATTTCGAAGATGAGCTTTTTAATTTTGGGATTTTTAGGAGGCACCTGAACCACCACTACAATTAGGTCTAAATTTTGGGAACACATAGAAAATAGGAAATATATTCTTTAGCTTCGAAATTATACTCGTTTGGCCTAAGATATAAAAGCTCCTAGAATCCGAACTCATTGTCCGAACTCAACCAGAACCAATGCCTATGGTACTTTCTTTACTAGTAACCTAGAGTTTAAATTTCATCAAAATAGCGGCCTTTTTTTTTGAGTTATGGTGTTTTTAAGATATATGTTTGTTAGTCATTGAACTTTCCAAAGGTTCCAGAACCCGAAACCATGGTACGATTTCCCCCATATGTAGTCCCCGTCATACTTTCAATACTAGTTAGCCCTTGTACACAATTGGAACGGTCTATTCTAATTTTAAGTCACTATTTTTATTAATCTTGAAAATATGCTTTAAGGTCTTCGGAACTATGTGGTTGGTTCAGACCCACCACTCCAATTGGTCCCAAATTTCAAAGAAACTAAGGAAATAGAAAGAGACACCCTAATACCAAATTTGGAGATTCTATCTTCATTGGTTTCGGAATTATGATCGTTTGGCCTAAATTCGATGAAAAAGTTCTAAGTTCCGAACCTATTGTCCAATCCTCACCGTCCTAGTCCTAGTAACCTAGAGTTAAAATTTCTTCAAGATTGCACTATTAGTTTTTGAGTTATCGTGCCTACGGACGGTCAGACGGACATGGCTATATCGACTCAGGATGTCACGCTGATCACAAATACATATACTTTTCCATATCTAGCTCGCTTCCTTTAGGTGGTTACAAACACCACACCAAAGATAATATACCCTTTTCCTATTTCATGGGTGTAGGGTATAAAAATGTAATTATAAAATGCTTAATAATAAAATGATTTAAAACTCTTTATACAATCCGATCAAATCTTGCACACATGTAGAAATTAATTCTCTTCAGGACTACTAAGTTTTGCAGTATTGCATTTACTGTTGAATGATTTACAACCTTTAATTAATTACTTCAATTTTAAATAATTTTTAAATTTATTCTCCTTATTTATTTATTTTTTTATATTATACATAATTCAATTTTTAATATTTTAATTTTTTTAATTTGAAAAATTCTGGTTTACTGTGATTTATAGAGTTATAGGAATCCTATTTACTTTTCCTTGAAATTTAACGTGATCCTGATTAATTTCAGTCTAAAATATTGCGATTAGAATTGGTATTTTGAGCACTTCTGTCATAGATAAGTATTACAATCAAAATTTTCCTATTATCTGGAACTCAAATTTGCATTAAAACACGTATTATTCGAAAGAAATATTAATGTGTGAAAAAATTAATAATATATATAGGTTGAAAAACCAACATCTAGCCTCCAGTTCCGAATCAATATTTATTGATGGACTAAATTCCTTAGATTTACAGCAAATTAGTTCTGTCACGAAAAATGTGGGCCGGAAAATCAGCCTGGTTTTTAGTTCAGACTATGAAAATAATAAGGCATTCCCTAGTAATCTAGATTTTATTCAAATCGATGACTCTCACAATCCTTTGGATATATTTCTCAATGTCAATTCTTGCAATGAAAGCTTGTATACTGAGAATTTTCCAAAATTTGATTTTGCCAAAACTGATATTCCTTATCTTAAAGCCTTGTTCAGCTCACATATCTTTAAATCTCTTTTTATTACATCTGATATACAAACTTGGCTTCACAATTTTTATGAACAAGTATCAATTTGCTTTCGTTTAGCAATTCCCCTAAAAACTCATAAAAATTGTAAGTACTCTAAAACATGGTCATCCAGGGAATTACGATTGTTGAGAAACGAACGTAATTCCACCTGAAAGAAATATTTACAATCGAATTCAACCGATCATTTCCATATATTTATTATTGCCTACAAAAAATTCGAAGGCCTGTCCTTGAACCTATTTAAATAATATGTTGACAATATGAAAGTACTGTTTTATTCCAATCCTCGAAGTTCTTATGATTTTGACTAAACGTAAGACTGATGGTTATTCCCCAGCCTTGTGTTATGGAGGAACAACATCTAATGATTCGCAGATTATTTTTTATTACTTTGCCACATTCTTTTCAATAACATACAAAAATGGTAATTTCGTTCCATAGTAATCACACATTAAGAATCAAATTCCAAAATATTCTAGTTTTGACGCAAAAACAATTATCTTAAGAAATTATGATATTATGCCACTACTATTTTCTCTTGAAGATGATTGCTCGGACGGTCCTGATGGAATTTCACCATTAATCCTTAAAAATTGTGACCCAAAATTGTCTATTTAAAGTGGCATACTTCCAGAACCTTGGAAATGCTCCTTTATTAATCCAGTTTTCCAAAACGGAACTCGCAGTAAAATAATAAATTATTAGTCTATTGGAAAATTGTACACTATCCCCAAAATTCTTAAAAAAATTATTTATGAATATTTTGTAACTATTGTCAATCATTCATTACCCTACAACAACAAGGTTTTAAACAGAGAAGGTCGACGGCAACCAACTTAACAGAGTTCATATCTGATAATATGAAAACAATGGAATCCAAGGAGCAGGTAGACTCATCTAAATCCTTTTAAAATTATACTTGAAAATCATAAGACTCTAGGATTTTCAAGACAATGTTTGAACTGGCTATCGTCTTATCTATCATTAAGGTCGAATCAAGCCTTATTTAGGTCTACCATTTTTACAACTTATATTGCAAACTCAGGTGTGCCACAAGACAGTCACTTACGTCCTTTATTTTTTATAGTTTCGACTTGTGATATTCCTTTATCACAATCATACTTTACTTTTCGTAGATTTGCTGATGACACTAAAAGCATTAGAACTATAACTTCCATTCGAAATTGTAATTTTTCCCAACATGACTTGAAACTGTGGGATATATGGAACAATCTCGAACTTAACGTAAACAAATGCCAAATCATGAGCTTTTCAAGACTACGTGTAAACTGAACTTAAGCATAACTAAATGCTCAATAACCAATCTAGTGCTAGGGTAGATTGCGTTTCGGATTTGGGTGTGGTTGTGGATAACAAGATGGATTTCCAAAATCACTACAATTACATTGTTAACAAGGCTAGTTCAACTTTGGGCTTCATTATTCGTAAAGAGTTTTGCGACCAATATATCACTAAATATCTTTTTATAAATTGTTATGTTATCTTTGGTTCGGTGTTTGTAGCCACTTAAAGGAAGCAAGCTAGATATCAAAATATCAAAAATGTCAAAAAATAACAATACAAGTTATAATCAGTGCAAAAAAAAATTTAATTTTAAAAACCAAAATTGTTTGCAATGTGATGGAGAATGCAAAAAATGGTACTAATTTGGAAAATGAAGATTTGCAGAAATACAGACTGGATCCTGAAGAAATCTGGTTTTGTTCACAATGTAAGGCAAAAAGTCAAAAACGAAAGTCTTTAAACGCAAGCAGCCGTCCAACCGCCACCTCGCAGCCCTCCACCTCGAAGGAGAACGTGGCTAAGAACTCAGGTCCTGCGTCTTCTGACTCCCAACAGATTCTTTTGAAATTGGATACTATTTTAGCAAACCAAACGTACAGGAAGCAAAAATCGAAAGTCTAGAAAGTAAGGTTAAAGACCTAAATGAATATATTGATTCAATTATTGAAGAAAATTTAAATTTAAAAAATGATAACACAAAATTACAAGAAGAAATACAGTACAACAGAATAGAAATTTAAAAACTTAAACAAAGCCAGCTAGATGATAAAATAGAAATTTGTGGTATAGAGTCAAACCAGTGGAAAAAATCCAATGGTATAAAATCAAACCAGGATAAGAACTCTAGCAGCGGTGTTGAATCAAACCATGATGAGAATCCTAGCAACGTAGTAATACAGCTAGCACAAATTTGTAATACAGAACTGATATAAGTGATATTAAAGATGCTTACGAAGAGAAACCATCCTCAAAAAATTCAGGTGAGCCAAATAAAATAATAATTCAATTCAATAATCTACGCAAAAAAAGTGAATTTATGAAATCTATAAAGACAAAAAAGTTATCAATGCAAGATCTTAATGGAATTGAAACTGATAAAAATAAATTAATTTTTATAAATGAAAAATTAACAACATACTTTAATTACTTGCACAAGAAAGCTAAGGATCTAAAGAAACGCAATCAAATTGCATTTGCATAGGTTAAGAATGGCAGATTATTTATCTAATAGTAAAATAATAAGAATTCTACAGGAATCTCAGCTCAATGTTAAATAATTCTTATGAACTGCCACTTAATACCCATGTAATCACAAATATTTATAAGACTTGCGATATTAAATTAAAAGAAAAAAATTCCTTAAAAATCGTATATTTAAATTCCAGAAGCCTAAAAAACAAATTAGATGACATCACAATTTTATTGGATTCACTAAAATACACTATACATATAATAAGTATCACAGAAACTTGGATCTTGAATGACACTAAACACTGCATTAATATACCTAATTATTCTTTAATATTATCGAGTAGAAAATTAAGACGTGGTGGTGGCGCAGCCTTGTTTATTCATAATAGTGTTAATTATTTAAAACAAAATGTTTATTGCGACGAATACAACAGCTTTATTAACATTAAAATTATTCACGAAAATATCACTAGTAACGTTTCAGTAATTAATAGACCACCCAATAATACATCCAGCTTAGTTGATAACTTTTTTGTTGAACTAGATAATCATCTTACTAGTCTAAAAACAAAAACATCATTGCTAATAGGTGATTTCAATTTTGATATTAAAAACAAAATAGATAAAAATATTCAGAAATACCAAAACATAGTCGAATCCAATGGCTACTATTTTTGCCATGATAAAATTACCCGTCCAGCATCCAGTACTTGTTTGGACCATGTTCTGTGTAATAATCCAAATTCTAATATTTCCATAACACTATTTCACACAGATATTTCAGATCATCTAGGCACTATTGTTGAAATTTGTAATCTAAAAATAAACAAAGAAAATACTAAAATACCTAACCTTATTAAAACAAGTAAAGAAACAGTCAGTCGGTGCAACCGACTTAGAAATACCCTACACCTATTTGGTTCAAATTTAAGGACATATCCATAAGTCATTTTAACACCATAAAAGCTGTTATTAATTTGATCGTAAGACATAGCTAGCCAAATTAACTTTATAATACTAAAAACATTTTCTAATTACACTATCTATTAAAAAATATTACAAATTCTTACTAATTTATCTATTTAAAAATATTAAAAAACAAACAAACTTGAAATAAATGAAAATATATTTATTCCAATTCAATTACAAAATGAAAAAATTCTAATTATTAAATTTTGTGATAAGAAGATAATCAAAGCATAATGTATTTAATAATCCAAATTTTTCAAAATTGCAATTATTTTAAATGGTTAGTTTATATACCTAATAGAAAAGCTTATAAACGCAAAATATACAATAAATGTATTTCTAAAATACAATTACAAATTTACACCTTTTCATATAATTCATTTAAATATTCAAATAAATTTTACATAAATGCAGCAAGTACCTTTGAACACAGCTGAACCACTACAATTAAGTCTAGATTTCGGAGACACATAGGACATAGGAAATATATTCTTTGGCTTTGAAATTAAACTCGACCAGAACCAATTCCCATGGTACTTTCATTACTAGTAACCTAGAGTTTAAATTTCATCAAAATACCGGCATAATTTTTTGAGTTATGGTGTTTTTAAGATATATGTTTTTTAGTCTCGCCCATATGCAGTCCCGTCATACTTTCAATACTAGTTAACCCTTGTATACAATTGGAACGTTCTATCTTAATTTTAAGTTACTAGTTTTATTAATTTCGATGATAAGCTTTTACACATTTGGGGGGTCTAAGAGAGGTCCTAAACCACCAGTCCAAATGATCCCAAATTAGGGGGCACGGAAGAAAAAGTAAAGAACACCCTGGGCCAAATTTGAAGCTTCTACATTTGTTTCAAGTTACTTTTTTTATTAATTTCGAAAATATGCTTTAAGATCCTCGGAACTGAGTGGCTGGTCCCCGACCCACTAGTCCAATGGGGGCCAAATTTCAAAGACACTTACGCAATAGGAAGGGACACTCTGATACCAAATTTGGAGGTTATATCTTCATTGGTTTCGGAATTACGCTAGTTTGGCCTAAATTCGATCAAAAAGTTCTCAGTTCCGAACCCATTGTCCAATCCTCACCGTACGTAATCACCGCCGTAGTTTCATTACCAATAACCTACAGCACAAATTTCATGAAGATAGCCTCATTAGTTGTTGAGTTATCGTGATTTTTAATATATGTTCGTTATCCCTGACACCGACTAAAAGGTCCAGAATCCGAACCCATGGGCTGAATTCGCCCTTATACAGCCCGCGCTTTACTTATAGTACTAGTTAACCCTTGTACACAATTTGAACGGTCTATCTTAATTTTAAGTAACTATTTTTAGTAATTTCGATTATAAGCTTTTAAAACTTGGGAGGTCTGAGAGGGGTACTGAACCACCTCTCCAGTTGATCCCAAATTAAGGGAACACGCAAGAGATAGTAAAGAACACCCTTGTGGCAAATTGGAAGCTTCTACATTTTTTCAAGTTGTTATCTTTATTAATTTTAAAGATATGCTTTAAGAAATGAAATGTGTGGCTGGTCCACGACCCAGTACTCCAATGGGACCCAAATTTCAAAGACACTAACGAAATAGGAAGGGACACCCTGATACCAAATTTGGAGGTTCTATCTTCATTGGTTTCGGAATTATGCTCGTTTGGCCTAAATTCGATCAAAAAGTTCTAGGTTCCGAACCCATGGTCCAATCCCGACCTTACGCAATCCCCGAAGTAGTTTCATTACTAGTAACCTACAGCACAAATTTGATGAAGATAGCGTCATTAGCTGTTGAGTTATCGTGATTTTTTATATATGTTCGTTAGCCCTTCGATCGATTAAAAGGTCCAGAATCCAAACCAATGGGCCGATTTCGCCCATATGCAATCCCCGCCGTACTTTCAGTCCTAGTAATTTACAGTTAAAATTTCATCAAGATAGCTCCATTATTTTTTGAGTTATCGTGCCTACGGACGGACGGACGGACGGACGGACATGGCTATATCGACTCAGGCGGTCACGCTGATCACAAATATATATACTTTTCCATATCTAGCTCGCTTCCTTTAGGTGGTTACAAACACCATACCAAAGTTAATATACCCCTTTACCTATTCTATAGGTGTAGGGTATAAAAACAAGTGATGAAAAAAAACCAAGGGTTTTTAAAAAAGCTTTACTTTTTTGTAAAAACTTTGGAAATATTTACTTGGAAATAGTTACTGCTTAATTATAAAATTTACTGCTAACAGTAAAGTTTTTATTTTAAATTTGTTATAGCCCTTCAATGGGGAAAGTTTCCAAGTTTCTCAAGGATCTAACTTCATCTAACTCCCTCCCCCCTCCGTCGCCTCCATTTTTTTAGGTTCTAGGAATTAAATTGTGAATTCCACAAAAATTTGGAATTTTACTTAGAATAATACAAGCTAAGCAAAAATGGATAAAACTGAGAGACGCTTTTTTCAATTTAAGGAACCGCTTTTAAATTTAAGAAAAACTTTTAACATATGTTAAAATATAATGTTGGGCCTTTAAATTTTGTACATTAATAAAAAAAAAATTGGACAGATATTCAAGTTACAGGTGCTTAAAAATACCAAAATTTCGATTTTCGCGCCCTTACAGCTCCTAAACAGGGGGCTTGACAAAAAAATTTTGTTAACCGCCTCCCACTAATTTTTCAGGATCTAACTTCTCCAAAAATTTCAGGACCCTATCTCAAACCGTTTTGGAGATATATGGGACCAAAAATTTTGCAAAAATTTAGTTTTATAAAATGGTAAATTTTAGTACCGTATGGCAATCCAATACATTTAAACGACATGTTTTTGTAAAGCCTATAAAAGCAGCTCTCTTCTACCGTTTTTCGATTGAAAATAAACCTAACAGAACTCTTGTTATATCAATTGAAATATAGGGCTTTTTTAGAATTTGCAGGGGCTGTAGCTTCGTCACCCTTCAAAATTAAGAAAAACCTTTGACACATGTTTAAATATAATTATAGAGCTTTGAATTTTGTGTATCACTAAAAAAAAATTTGGACAGGTGTTTAAAAATAGCAAAATTTCAATTTTCGAGCCCTTATAACTCCTAAACATGAGGCTTGACAAAAAAATTTTGTTAACCGCCTACTACTAATTTCTGAGTATCTAACTTCACCCAAAATTTCAAGACCCTAGCTTGAACCGTTCAGAAGATATGAGTGGACAAAAATTTTGCAAAAATTGAGTTTTGTGTAATGTTAAATTTTAGTATCGTATGGCAATCCTAAACATTTGCCTTTTAAATATTTATAAAGTCTATAAAACCAGCTATCGTTTGCTGTTTTCAGATTGAAAATATATCTAACAGAACTCTTGTTATAACAATTTAAATGTAGGGCTTTTTCCAACTTTGGGGGGCTGTCTTCTACGAAATTATTTTTTTTGCAAAAACTGCCCATGGCTAAGATTTGTTTTCTCTATTTCAAACGGTGTAAAAGTTTTTGTAAACATACGGACAGACGGACGGACGGACAGACGGACGGACAGAGTGAAGCTATATAGGCACATTTTTACAAAATTTTTTGAAAATGTGCTAATTAACTATAAACTTGTCACAGAAGAATTAAAAAATTATACTGCCAATCAGACAGATGTGAATAAAATTGCAAATAATTTGATACATACAATAAAAAATACTGAAAATAGAGCGACCAGCGTTACAATACTGAAAAAGAAGAGAAATAAATATACTGCATCTTGGATAGACGATGAATGTGTTGTATTAATAAATAGGAAAAATTATTGGTTTAAAAAACATACAGAAAATAGAAGTAATGAATATTTTAAATACAAATATTCTTATTGGTTGAATAGATTAACTACGTTGAAAAGAAAAAAGAGAAAGGAATATGACAATATACAATTCGAAAAAGCTGCGGGTGACTCTAAAAAAAATTGGTTATATATAAAAAACATATTGAATGGTTCAAATATGAAGAAGAATGAATTCTTTTCTGATCAACTGTTGAGTCAAAATCAAAAACAAGAGAAAATCGATAAATTTAATGAATTTTACTGTAAAGTCGGAGAAAATATGACAAAAAAATTTGATTCAATATATTTCCTGAAACAAAAACATCTACAAAATTTAAATTTATACTTAGCAATAAAGAGAAAACAATGAAATTAATAGATAATTTATCAAATAAGAATTCTGTAGGACCTGATGAAATCTCAACCAAAGTAGTTAAGTCATGCAAAGGAGAATTAGCAAAGAATATTACTAAACTTATAAATGCATCACTGACCCAAGGTAAAATGTCTACAGTATTAAAAGCAAACAGAGTTGTTCCCATATTTAAAAGTGGAAACAAATCGGATATTAACAACTTCAGACCAATCTCGATTTCCTCTCCAATGAGTAAAATATTTGAAACTTTTGTAAATGAACAGCTAACAGAATATTTGAGCTTTGCTAATTTAAATTCCAAGAACCAATATGGCTTCAAAAAAAATCAAACACTCAGGCGACTATCTTTGATATGATTTCGGAAATCCAGTCAGGATTGGATAAAAACAAAAAGGTGGTGGTGGTATTCTTCGATCTGAAAAAGGCGTTCGACTCTATTGACAGAAAAATACTACTTCGAAAGCTTTACGAATGTGGAGTTACTGGCAGTGAATTCATGTGGTTTCAAAGTTACTTGTGTGATAGGTCACAATACTCGGAATGTGAAAATTTTAAAAGCAATTTCGAAAGCATAAACTACGGGGTTGTCCAAGGTAGTTGCTTAGGACCAACACTTTTCTCATGCTACATGAACAGTCTACTTGATAATGAACTAGGTGGCAAACCATTCCTATACGCTGATGATCTAGCTTTAGTTTTTTCGGAAAATACAATGGTCGATCTACAAACTATTATTAACCAAGATATGCTAAAAATTAGGAGTTGGATGAATAAACATAAATTATCAGTCAACATTAGTAAAACCAAATATATGATATTTAAAAGTAAAACAACAAGCAGAATAGATATCAAATACGACAACTGTAATATAGAAATGGTTGGTGAATACAAATATCTTGGTGTTATAATTGACTGCAACTTAAGCTGAAGTCCACAAATCACCGAACAAATCAAAAAAGGCAGAAAAATCGCTGGAATTTTTAGACTAATCAGCCAAAGAATTCCAGATAACTTTAAAAGATCTGTATATTTCTCTATGTTTCATAGCACCATTGCATACGGCATTCAAGTATGGGGAAATACATATCAAAAAGATATAAAAGCTATACAAAATATTCAAAATAAAGCTATAAAGAATCTTTTCGGATATAAATTGATAACACCTTCTAAACTTATACACAGTAACCACAAGCTGTTACCAATCAATCTACTTGTAAAATGTAAGCTGGCAACTCAAGCACACTTGATAATTAACAAAAACATTAATACAGTAATCATACCACAAACAAATAATTGCTGTCATCATTACAATACAAGAACAGCTGTTAATATTAAGATCACTTCTACTAAAGTCAGATTTAACAATTATGATGCCATCTATAATTTAGCTTATAAGTACTTTAACGATTTGCCTAGGGAAATTAAAAATATAATTGAATTTAGTATATTTAAAAAAAAAATTAATGAATTCTTTTTGTCACTAATTTAGTATCTTATCTGTAATTTATAATTTAATCTTTATCAAAAACAAATTTTTCAAAATCGTTATATACTATTTTTTTTTTCTTAATTACTTGTTTGTAAACTGGTTTTGTTTTCTTTTATAATTTTTTAATTTTGTAACTGATATCAAGCATAATTATGTTATTTTGATCTATCTATGCATATAATGATAGTCATTGTATGTATATATTTGTATATACTCTTCATGAGCTTTAAAGCTCAATTGAGAAAATAAATGAATAAATAAATAAAATAAAATAAAATATTCAAAACTGCATATATTTGTGATCAGCGTGACCTTCTGAGTCGATATAGACATTTTTGTCCGTCCGTCCTTCGGCTTTGATTGCATATGGAGGAAAACGGTCCATGGGTTCAGATTCTGGACCGTTTAGTTGGTCTAAGCGCTAACTAACATATATAAAAGTTCTCGATAACTCAACAATTAATGACGCTAAATTCATGAAATTTGTGCAGTAGGTTACTGGTAATGAAACTACGGTGGGGATTTTGTACGGTCGAGATCGGACAATCGGTTTGGAACTGGAAGCTTTTGATCAAATTGAGGCCATATGACCATAATTTCGAAACCAAAGAAGATAGAACCTTAAAATTGAAGGTACAGGTGTTTTTTCTTATTTGATTTGTGTCCGTGAAATTTAGGATGAATTGGAATAGCGGTTTGCGTATTACCACCCTCCTAAGACTTTAAAGCATATATTCGAATTTAGTAAAGACAGTGACTTGAAATAAATATAGAAGCTTAAGATTTGGTACATTGGTGTTTTGTCTATTTGCTTTGTGTCCCTGAAATTTAGACTTAATTGTAGTGGTGATTAAGGTGTTTCTTAGGAAATCCCAAAATTAAAAAGCATATTTTTGAAATTGATCTCTCTTTCTTTTGTCCGTTCTTATTTAACACTTTTACATTTTCAAAAACTAAGAATTCTACCATAAAACGTAGTATGTATTATATTGTTTAAATTAAAAATAAAATGTTTTTTTAAATAAACAAATAAATTCCTAGTTTTTTTAATTTTATTTAGATCATATATTTTAATGAATTATTACCATAGATAATACAATATAATTAAGAAATTGTGTACGATACTTAAGTTGTGTTCAAAGGTACTTGCTGTATGTACGTAAAATTTATATTTATATTTAAACGAGTTTTACAAAATTTTAATTTGGCTTTGTATTTTAGAAAAACATTTATTATATATATTTTGCAATTATAAGCATTTCTAATAGGTACATATGCTAATAATTTCAATTAATTTCAATTTTGAAAATTTCGAGTTATTAAATTTTGTGTTAAGAAGCTAATCAAAAAAGCTAATTTATTAAGAGAATAAATTAAAAATTATTTAAAATTGAAATAATTAATCAAGGGTATCATTCAATAATCATTCAACATTTTTTTTTGTTTTTTAATATTTTTAAATAGATAAACTAGTAAGAATTTTTAATATTTTTGAATAGACAAAATAAAAGGAAAATGTTTTTAGTATTATAATGTTAATTTGGTAAGCTATGTTTTACGATCAAACTAATAAAAATTTTATGGTTTTAAAATGATTAAATTTGACCAAATAGGTGAAGGATATTTCTAAGTCGATTGCACCGATTGACTGTTTCTTTACTTCTTAATATCTACGATATAGATATATTATAGATAGATATTAGTGAAGTTTGGTTTTGATATTGATATTTCTTGTAAATTTGTAATGCTTGTAATTGCGCAATTTGCCATGGACTGATTCAATCCGTCTTCACACTTATGAAGCTAGACGCTTTCTGCGTTTCACTTATTGACATTCAAGCCGTTTAGAAGCAGACATTTTGTTCGTTTAGCAAATTATGCGCGGCGAAATTATCTTACCCTGTTTTTGGGAACAAATTAGATTTAGGCATAATCCGAGCAATTTAGGATTTCAAGAACTTTTAATGTAGCATACCATTCGACAGATTACGGGAAGTTTGAATTTATTACGCGAATACTAAGAGATAAGAACTCACTGTCTCAGCTTTTCGATATTAATGTTAACAAACCAAAACTAAAAGTCAGATTTACGCGAGTTTGTACGTTAAAAGTTGTTTGTGCACAAATTAATTAACTATACCGTTACGGAGCTGCAGCCCCACAAAGTTGGAAAAAGCCCTATATTCAAATTGTTATAACAAGAGTTCTATTAGGTGTATTTTCAATTTGAAAACGGCAAACGATAGCTGGTTTCATAAGCTTTATAAATATTTAAAAGGCAAATGTTTAAGGTTGCCATACGGTACTAAAATTTAACATTACACAAAACTCAATTTTTACAAAATTTTTGGCCACACATATCTTCTAAACGGTTCAAGCTAGGGTCTTCTTGGGAGAAGTTAGATACTCAGAAATTAGTAGGAGTCAGTTAACAAAATTTTGTTGCCAAGTCCCCTGTTTAGGAGTTATAAAGGCTCGAAAATTTAAATCTTGCTATTTTTAAGCACTTGTAACTTGAATACCTTACAAGTGCTTAAAAATATTAATTAATACTTTATTAATATACAAAATTTAAAGGCCCAACATTATACTTTAACATATTTTAAAGGTTTTTCTATAAGTCTTAATTTAGGGGACCCGTATGAAAGAGGAAAGAACACTATTTTACCAATTTTATAGTTTCTATATTTATTTCGATTTTCTATCTTTGTTAATTTCGAAGTTATGCTTTTAAATTTTTAAAGTTAAAGTTTAAAGTTTTGAAGTTTTTTAAATATGAAATTTCGTCTTCATTGGTTTCGAAATTATTCTCGCTTGGCCTGAATTGATCAAAAGCTCTAGAATCCGAACCTATTGTCCGATATCGACCATAAAAAATCCCCGCGGTACTTTCGTTTCTAGTAACCTAGAGTTTAAATTGCATCAAAATGGCGTAATTAGTTTTTGTGTTATCGTGTTTTTACCAAATTTTCAAAAAAATTTGAAAAAACGTGCTTACTAGTTTCAGTCTGTCCGTATATTTACAAAAACTTTTATACTATTTATTTTTTAAAGAAAAGAAAATTTAATCATGGTTCGGAACAGATCCTCGAGAATCATAATAAGCGTTCTTAGTAAAATTTTTGGGAACCTCCCGCAGTGAAGGGCTACTAAGCGTTAAAAATTAAAACTTTCCTTTTTTATATATCATTAACTTATTTACCTGTCATCCCAAATGAAATGTTAACATTCATTATTAATTCATAATTTAATGAAATAACTAAATAATAATATTATGAAACACTCTGCAATTTTAAAAATGTACTTTTTTAAAAACCCTTTTTTTCAACACTTGTTTGAATGTATGGTCTTTAGTCCATGAACTGATCAAAAGCTCCACAATCCGAACCCATGGTCTGATTTCACCGACAGGCAGTCCCCGTCGTACTTTCATTACTATTTAACCATGGTGCATAAACCTTAGGAGATGTAAGAGAGGTTTCTGAAGCACCACTCCAATTGAGCCTAAATTTCTGAAACACGGAGGAAATAGAAAATAACAGCCGTGTATCAAATTTGTAGCTTCTGCATTTGTTGCAAGTCACTATTACTATTTATTAATTTCAATAAGCTTTAAGGTCTTCGGAGTTGTGTGGGTGGCACTTTAAGGAAATTGGTGGAAGCACCCTGACAAATTTGGAAGTTTTATCTTCTTTGGTTTCGGAATTTTGCTCGTTTAGCCTCAATTCAACCAAAAGCATCTACGATCCGAACCCATAGTACGATATCGACCGTACGCAATACTCGTCGTATATTTACTACTAGTAATCTACACCACTAATTTCATCAAAATAGTGTCATTATTTGTTGAATTATCTTGATTTTGGATATATGTTCGCTAGCCCTTAGAAAGATCAAAAGTTCTAAAATCCGAACCGATGAGTCAATATTATCCATATGTAATCCGCATCGTACTTTCGGTACTAGTAAGCTATAGTTAAAATTTCTTGAAGATAGTTCCATTAGTTTTTGAGCTATTCTGCCTACAGTTGGACGAACGGATATGGCTAGGTCGACTCAGGAGGTCGCGCTGATCACCAATATATATACTTTTTCATTTCTAGCTCATTTCTTTTGGGTGTTTACAAACACCATACTAAAACACCATATTGCACCCTTTAACCTTTTTCATATATATTGGCATACATGTTTCAAATATACAACAAGTAAACGTGTAATAAAATTTTGTAATCTACAAAAGAAGTATTTTTGTTATTTATTAACATTAGTTGTGAAGTCTTAATAAATGCAAACCCTGAACCTACCTCATTTTAAAATGTTCAAAGTAACCTTTATCCCACACATGCATGTGTATAGATGTCTTTAAAACTTTATAGGGAACAAACAGGCCAAATAAAGTGTATCTAATACTCTTTGTATAATGCCATCAGCATTTAATTAAAATTTTCTGTTCGACATGTCATTGTTTATATATTAAATTTGGTTGCTTATTAACATAAGTTTTTATCATTATAAAATTAACATTAATTTATGTAACATCTTTAAGACTAATATAATTATTATTTATTAGGAGTGTGTCATATGCCTGTAGTGACATTTGCCTGTATTTTGCAGAATTATTTAAATTTCATTAATATTAGCTAAGGCCAAATTAATTTTGATATTTCAATGCACTACTCCCATAAATGATAAGCATTGCCTTGATAAATCTTTTCATAATTTTATGGATAATTAGGAGAAATTTTAGATTTGTATTCAAAAGCAGAGTGTACACTTTTTCGGAATATTTATATATATGTAAATGGGAGAATCTGAGTTAGAAGAGATTTTAGAGTTGGTTATGAAATCAGGGTTTCAAAAATTTGTTTAGCTGTGGTTTGGGGGTGGCAGCCCCCCTAAATGGAAGTTCTGTATTATTGAAATTATATATTAATATAAAAAAAAATCCAGTAGGAATTTTATAGTTGGTTACAAAATCTGGATTATACGTCGTTTACATAATATTTATATATATCTATATGTGAGATTCTAAGTTAGGATAGATTTTAAAGTTTTTTACAAAATCAGGGTTTCAATAATTTGTTTAGCGGGGGTTTGGACGGACCAGCCTCTACTATTGGAAGTTCTTTTTTATTGAAAATATATATTAATATAAAAAAACTATCTAGCAGGAATTGTATAGTTGGTTTATTGGAGTGCATTGAATCATCAATTAAATTATTTTGGTCTTAGCTAATATTAATGAAAGCGAATTTAATTCTGCAAAATACAGGCAAATGAAATACAGGCTGTCAACGTCAAAAAGATTAAAGAGATCTAGTGTCATTACCGTTTCGTGAATATTTAAATATAGATGAAACTTATTGATCAAGAGTATTAGCGTTTGCTAGATTATATCAATTTGAAAGAAAATAATATAGACGAATAAATTCTTGAAAACTATGTATAAGGATTTCACAATAATGTATATTCAGTTAGGTCATATGGTTCCAGTCTATTAAACAGTTGAACATAAATAATTTCTACCTCAACATGCCGTTTTAAGGCGCTCAACGACTAATGGTTTTTGACGACTCTACAAAAAGAAATTCATCTAAAAACATAAGCGACGTAACTATGATTGCACAAAATTGCAAAAAAATACATGATGGTGCCAACCTAATGTATCATTTACAGCAGATAAATAACCAAATTCGCATAGACAATCGCGATCAAGATTTCCAAAGAATTCTTTGGAGAAAAAAACCAAACAAATACATTACAGATTTCAAGTTAAGTACCGTTACCTATAGGACTAATCAGTACATTTCTTAGTAATAAGAATTTGTGTCAACTAGTTGTACATGTTGGATATACAAGTGTGCTAAAGCTATTTGTAAGGATGACTGCTAAATCTATTTGTAAGTATACTCATTTGGAAGATATGCATTCATCAGTCGTAAGTAGGTAGCAGAAGAGGACCAGTCGTCAATATGTATATTACCATATATGTATACCATTAAATAAGGCAGAAATCCATTGGCATTTGATACCAACCGCATCCCTCCACTTCAGAAGTCTTTGGAGAGCTGCCATAAAATCAACTAAATATCATAAGAGGAGAATAATAAAGGACAAAACAATAATTTTTGAAGAATTTACAACTTTAACTGTGAAAATTGAAGCATGCTAAAATTCTCGTCCGTTATGAGTGTTAAATAGTGAAATTTTAACACCAGGCCACTTTTTGCTCCACAAAGCAGTACCATTTTTAACAGTCCCTGAAAAAAGTATGGTGAGTTATAATAATAAAGGACAAAGCATTAACGAAATTGAAACATGTTTAAATTCTCCTTCTTTAGGTCTGTTAAATAATATTCCATAGTCGGTGCAACCGACTTGGAAATACCTTACATCTTTTAGGTTCAAATTTAATGAGAAGTCAATAAATCATTTTAGAACCATAAATGCTTATTTAGTTTTAATTTCATATTGGAATATTGGGAGTACCAATTGTAATGGCGAATTTCCATCTTTTATAATTATGATATGGAATTTTGAGCACCTTTGTTATAAATAAGTATTATAATGCCATAGTTCGCCTGTTATCCATGACACCAATTTTCTTTAAACTCAAAGTTATTCCAAAGAAATATTAGCTTGTGATAATGTTAGATATAGGTTTGTATAATTTGATGGTTTTTAGTGTAAACTAAAAACATTAATGCTTTGATTAGCTTTTTATCACAAATTTATATTATTTGAATAATTTTGTAATTCAAATTTTTTAAAATAAATTTTTTAAAATATATATTCATAGTATATGTACCTATTAGAAAAGCTTATAAATGCCTAATATGCTATAAGTGTATTTCTAAAATGCAATGAAAAATTTAGAACTTTTCATATCATTCATTTAAATATAGAAATTAATTTTACATATATGCAACAAGTACCTTTGAACATAATTCAAGTATCTTACGCAATGTCTTAATTGTATATTACCTATGATAATAATTCAATAAAATATCTGATATAGTAAAAATTAAAAATAACAAATTTTTATTCATTTATTAAAAAAAATATTTTAATTTTTAATTTAAAAAATATAAAGCATAATATGTTTTATATTAAAATATAATTACCTTTTTAGTCTTTTAAAAATATTTAAGTATTAAATAAGAAACAAATAGGAAAGAACACTATCAAAAGAAGAAAACTAATTTCTAGTTTCTAGAGTTTTTAATTTGGAAGATATTAATTCTAAATCTTTGTAAAAGTGTTGGAGGCATCTGAACTACGACTCCAATTAATCCCGTAATGGTAGGAACGTAATGGAAACCAAGCAGAACACTCGTGTATCAAATTTAAAGTTTTTACTATCTTAATTTTGAAGATAGGCTTTAAGGTCTTGGCAGTAGTGGGAGTTGTATCCAAACAACCACTTCAATTGGTCCCAAATTTCAAGGACAAAAAGCAAATAAGAAGAAAAATTTGTTCCCAAACTTTTAAAGTTCAATCTTCATTGGTCAAAGGCTTCTAGAACTCGAACCCATTGTTCGATTTTGACTATAAGGTACTTTCATTACTAGTAAACCAGAGTTAACATTTCATCAAAATAGCGTCATTAGTTTTTGAGTTATCGTGATTTTTGATGTATGTTCTTTACCCCTTAAACATATCGAAAGGTCAAGAATCCGAATCCATAGGCCGATCTCGCCCATATACAATCCCCGCAGTACTTTAATTACTAGTTAACCCTTGTACTAAACTGGAAGGTTCTATCTATATTAAATGAACCAAAATTTCGGGGACACGCAGGAAGTAGTAAAAAACACTCTTGTATTAAAATTGAAGCTTTCAGATTTGTGTCAAATTCCAATCTTAATTAATTTCGAGATATGCTCTAAGGTGTTTGGAGTTGTATGGGTGGTCCCAAAACCGCTAATGCAATTGGTTCCAAATTTCAAGAACACTAAGGAAATAGAAAGGGACCTCCTTATACCAAATTTGAAGGTTCTACCTTTATTGGTTTCGGAATTATTCTCGTTTGGCCTCAATTCGATTTAAAGCTTCAAGGATCCAAACCCAAGGAGCTGTCTCAGCGACACGTAATCCCCGTCATAGTTTCATTATTATTAACCTACGGTACAAATTTCATCAATGTAGTGTCATTAGTTGTTGAATTATCGTGATTTTTGATACATGTTCTTGAGCCCATAGATCGGTCAAAAGGTCCAGAATCCATGGGCTGCATTCATCAAGATAGCTCCTTTAGTTTTTGAATTATCATGCCTAGGGATGGACGGACGGACATGGCTATATCGACTCAGGAGGTTACATTGATCACAAATATATATACTTTTCCATATCTAGCTCGCATCCTTTGGGTGGTTACAAATACCATACAAAAGTTAATATACCCCTTTACCTATATATAAAACACTTACGCTAAAATAAAACATGCACAATCCAACAAAAGTAGCAATAATAAAAATACAAAATCGTGTGCCTACAAATTAACATGCCAGAGCATATTAACAATTATTTTTAGTTTTTCTTTACAATGGTACTAGTAAGCAATCAGTCAGAATTCTATTGTAAGACTTAATTCGGAAATGAACAAGGCATTTACTTTGAAAATACTGCAAAAAAATTTATTTACAGTAGGGAATAGAATTCAATTCTACATTTTAATTTATCTTTGTGCAAGTATCAAAACGACATGTTAGTAAAATCTATAACATATTTAAGGGAATTATGTAATATTTGGGCTGCATTTAGGATAATTGCCAATGTGGCACATATTCTTTTTGGAGTTTTAGATGAAGAATTTATCAAGAAATGCGACTCACATGTCAACGAAATGAAAGAAAATGAGCTTCATGTAGAAAAATTATTTCAAGGACAAACTTCCATAACTTATTCAACACGGGCATCAGCAATATTGAAAAGTATACTTCTTTACAAGATGAAAAGACAATTTCTTTATAACAGTATGAAAAGGAAACTATTTTATTTACAAGCTGATATAAACCGGATAAAGTAAGCATTCAGGTGCCTTACAAATTACGTAGGATCTCTGAAGCTTTAAGTGATAACTGTCATAATGTATTAATTGAGATCCAATATCAGTACGGTGACCATTCGTCCTCTTTTTAAGAGGACAGTCCTTTTTTTTGACACGATGTCCTTTCAGATTTTTTTCTAAGAAGAGGAAAGTGGATTGTCCTTTTTTGTCGTTTTTTGTCCTTCTTTGTCCTTTTTTTAAATCACTATAACTTTTTTCCTGTAAACTCCAAAATTAGAATTTTTATTTTCTCAAAACCCAAAAATTTCAAAATCCATACAATAAATATTTTTTTTTTATAATATGTACTCTAGTAATGCCAGAATCCTAGACTGGCATAAGTAACACTGAGAAAAGTATATTGAATGGGTTGAATTTGTCAGCTGGTCTAAATCTGACATTTCATACAGTTTTTTTTAAATAAATTTAATTTAGGGATAAAAAACAATAAACTTTTGTTAAAAGAAATTTTATGTAATAATTTGTTATTATTGCGGTAAGTTTTTAAGCTTTGTTTATTTATTCAAATATATAAACACCTTTCATTCATTTTAGATATGCCACCAAAGAGGAAATGTATTTTTAATAGTGAATTAGAGAAAGAGTTTTCATTCATAAAAAAAACGGTTAGTGACCATGATGTAAGGTGTGGGAAATGTTCAGCCAATTTTTCCATAGCAAATGGTGGCCTTTCGAATATAAAACACCACTTAGAAACCATAAAACATAAAAAGGCAGCTGTCGCCAGCAGTTCAAGTAATCAATTAACAAATCTTTTAAGAACAGCAAATTTCAATGATAAGGAAAAAGAGTTGGCTGTCATCGAAGGTACTTGGGCTTACCATTCTGTTCAACATAATTATTCATTTCGTTCAAACGATTGCACTTCCAAATTGATTAAATCATGCTTTGAAAAAAAATATTCGTGTGCTCGAACTAAATGTGAAGCAATTATCAAAAATATTTTAAAACCTATTTCATTGGATTTGATAAAAACTGACTTATCTGAGGCCAGCTGCATTGTAATATATTTAGATTGTTCCAACCACGGACCTATTAAACTGGGTCCAATGTTAGTTCGATATTTTCTATCAAATACAGGTATTATGGTGAAAATTTTAGTTGTAAATGAACTTCAAGGTGAAAATTTGGATATTATTTCCAAAAGTGTTCAAGATACATTATATAAATTTGGAATTACTAGTAAAATGGTAGCATTTTGTGGTGACAATACTAATTGCAATTTTGGAGGTTCAGCTAGAAATGGACGAAACAATATATTTTATAAAATGCAAAATTTTATTGGAAAAAATCTTATTGGTGTGAATTGTGTTACCCATATTTTAAATAATTGCATTCAAACTGCTGCTGATTCGCTACCAGTTGACATTGAAGTGATAATTGTAAAAATTTACTCTTTTTTTTACATTTACACAATTAGAGTAGAAAAACTTAAGGACATTTGTAAAGATGTTGACGTTGAATATAGAAAATTATTGGGCCACAGCAAAACACGTTGGTTAACCTTAATGCCAGCACTTGACCGAATTATACAATTGTTCGTGCCATTAAAAGAATATTTTTTGTCTCAACAAAAGTGCCCAATAATATTGCTAAATTTTTTTTAATGATCCATGTGCTGAATTGTGGTTACTTTTTGCACATAGCCAAGCTTTTATATTCCGTAAATATATTCTTCGTCTAGAGTCACAACATATTTAAATGCCTGAGGCTGCTCTTACTTTAAAGGACTTCAAATTAAAATTAATAAACCGCAAAGTAGAAGTGTTTTTACCATTGGTGGTTAAAAATACTCTTGTCACTCTAGAGTTGGCTGGTAGCATTGATGGATTTAAGTTCAAAGAAATAGTTACTAGTTTTTATCAGATCTGTATTGACTATTTAAATCAATGGGACACAGCATTTAAAAATATTGAACATTTTGATTGGGTCGTTTTACATAGAATTCCATGGTGGCAGTCTATTGAAAATTTTAGTTCACATAAATGAGATGATTTGAAAATCAATAATGAGGAAATATTTGACGAAGTAGTTTGCGTTAAAAATTATGTAAATGCAGAAAAAATTGAGAAATGGAGAAAAGATGATACATCAGTTGATCAAAAATGGGTGGAACTTTTTAGCTATTTCAAAGAAAATAATATTGAATGTAAAAATATAATGAAGCTTGTAGAATTTTCTTTGTGTCTACCGGCTTCTAATGCGCCAAAAGAAAGAATATTTTCAATTGCCAATAATTTTTGGACTTCGGAAAAGTCCCAATTAAAAGTGGTTACCTTAGAATCACTTTTAATAACAAAGTGCAATTTTCAAATGGATTGTGCAGAATTCAAATCGTTTTTATCAAATAACAGTGATATTTTAAAAAAAATACATTCTGCAGAAAAATATGAAAAATAGTTTCAAGATTTCTTAAATGTTTTCAATTATTTTTAATAATTAAATTTTTTGTTTTATATTGTTCCCAAGAGCATCTTTAGTCAAGAAAAGACTTGTATTTATTTTTGTTATTTAATTTTGTTATCTAGATTGCCTAGAAGGCTTTATTTTTTTTTTTAAACAAAAAAATAAGTATATATATTTTTAATAGTACTACTAAATTATTCAAAATTATTTATTATTATTAAATAATAAAACATTACCAAAAATAGAATATAATTTGTTATATATTTATATAAAATAATAATATTAATAATGAGTAATATGTGTGCTTACTAAAAGTAAATATATAAAAATTATATTTAAATAATATAATACTGTATGAATTATCTTATTATCTATCCAATAAAAATAATGATACTGATAATTTTCATTACATTTCTAAATGTCCTTTTTTTTCGTTATAAAATATGGTCACCGTAAATATCAGTCACTTTGAAATGCGATTGTTATCATTAAAAACAAAATTATCTCCGTTCTGCAAGATAAAAGATTCTTCAACGAATATAAGATGGATAAAAAGTACACAAGTAATGCACACATTGCTTTTACACGATAGATTAGAAAAAAATATTTGGTATTCATTCAGAACAAATTAAATTTCATTCAGAACAAATTAAATGGAAACGGGATTCTTCGATTATAATCGGATTGTACACTTATACATTCAAGTACTTTGAAAGCATACAGTCAAAAGTTAAGAGGAAACATAACTTCATTATTTTTTATAGTAGCAGCAATAGCACACAATGTTTTAGTTAATTATTTCAATAGCACTAAGGGCAGGAATGCAAGTTTGAACAATTTAACAATTTTGGAGGAAGGTATAAGTTCAACCGATATTCAATCATCGCATGCTAAAATAGAAGCGCAAAAAGATGACATGGTAGCATAATGATGTTCATAATTATGTAAATGTTCGCAGAACCTAACTTTTTAACATTATAAACTTAAAATTAATTTATATAACAACT
The DNA here is from genome assembly GCA_963082915.1 of Dolichopus griseipennis. Classification (NCBI taxonomy): domain Eukaryota; kingdom Metazoa; phylum Arthropoda; class Insecta; order Diptera; family Dolichopodidae; genus Dolichopus; species Dolichopus griseipennis. Next base: position 253,319,451 of record OY720441.1, on the reverse strand, counting down.
TTCGAACTAATTTTAATATTATATATTTCATAATTGTTTAACATATTTTTTTTTTATTTCTCGCCAAAATGAAAAAAGACAATATGAAATATGTATAAAGTTCAAAGAGAGATAACTTTTTTTATTTTTGAAATTCCGAATATGTTTTTTTTAGTTATCATAAAATATATTATTTTATTTTAAAATTTAATATTTTTTTTTTTAAAACAAAGGACAAAAAAGTTGTGTCAGATAAATTATTATCTGACAAAACTATTATTACTAAATTTAAGTAAAATATATTCATTAATAAATATAATTTTTTGTGGTTTAAACAGAAATAATTAGGTGAATTCCTTTTTATACCCTACACCTATGAAATAGGAAAAGGGTATATTAACTCTGGTTAGTGTTTATAACCAACTAAGGAAAGCGAACTTGATATGGAAAGATATATACTTTTCCATATTTGTAATCAGCGTGACCTTCTGAGTCCATATAGCTAATAGTCGATATCTGTAATATTTCCTGCTTGTCCCCCTAATTTTAGATCAATTGGAGTGGTAGTTTTGATCGAAATGAGGCCAAACGAGCACCAGGTGTTTCTTTTTATTTGCTTTGTGTCCGTGAAATTTTAGATAAATTGGAATGGTGGTTTTCGCACTACCCCCATTACTCCTAAGACCTTAAAGCATATATTCGAATTTAATAAAGGTAGTAACTTGAAATAAATATAGAAGTTTTAAATTTGATATAACCGTGTTTTTTTCTATTTCCTTTTGTGTCCCCGAAATTCAAAATTAATTGTAGTGGTGGTTTAAGTGCCTCTCAAGAAATCCCTAATTAAAAAGTTTATTTTCAAAATTAATGAAGATAGAAACTTTAAATTTGATGCACGTGGGTTCTTTCCTATTTCCGTTCTTATTTAACACCTTTATATTTTTAAAAGGTTAATAATTTAACTATAAAAGATATTATGTTTTATATTTAATAAATTAAAAACAAAATATTTTTTTTATAAAGGAATAAATTTTTATTATATCACATATTTTATTGAATTATTACCATAGCTACTATATAATAAGAAATTCTGTAGAATACTTAAGTTGTGTTCAAATGTAAATAAATTGTATGAAAAGTTTTAAATTTGTCATTGTGTTTTACAAATACATTTATTGCATATTTTGCATTTATAAGTTCATCACTTCTTTTCAAACCATTAAAAAGTTAATAACAGTATCTTTATTAAATGCGCTTTTTGTTTTATTTTTAATTCATTTTAAAATTGTATTTTTAATAAATTTTTAGTATTTTAAATAAACACCAAATTTTAATAACAAATTTTTGATAAATCCAAAAGGGTTTACTGGCCTTTAATTAAAAAAAAAAATAACAAATTTTAATTAACTCTTAATTTAAAAAAAAAAAAAATTTTTTTTTTAATTTTTTCCATTACAATATACAAAAACTCTAATTAAAAGTAATTAAAATAAATGAAGTGCCGTACTATGTACCATCATAAATTTTAGAACAGAAATCATCATGCCCTTAGGGGTTGGCAAACATGCAATTCTTTTATTTCGCATCATTTTGTTTGTGATAGTTGCTTGGATTTGAACCGGCCTATTCAAATACCGAAAGACGAGTTGATGTTTTCTATTTAGAGACTGCCAAGATTGCACGGCCAAAGAAGTAGATGCATTAGAAAGTAACTCGGAATGCTTTAACGATATGGCCAAAAGCTATAACAACTACAATCAAGTTGTGAAGTTTTCTTTCTGACAGAGATAAATATTTAAAAAAAAAAAATTTATTATTTCTACAAAAATACATTGGCAGATCTGGTAAATGATATCAAGGGTGTACTTCTTTCGGCAACATTAAAGGAGCTGATTTGCATTCGTGAAGTGGTTGATCTCATAAAAGATGATTTAAATCGCATGAACTTATTCCTTCGTGCATTGGGTTCTGAACAAAAAATTATCATTCATAGACATAAGGAAATTCAGTGGGATGTGCAGTTACTTAAGCAACAGTTGGGTTAAATAAATAAAGCACCCATAGTTTATATAGATATATCTATCCCTAGATATATCTATCCCAACTGGAGTTAAGGCTTTAATAAACCCAGAGAATTTATCATCCATTTTTTTTATTACAGAATAAAGTAAATCGAGTGTAATTATTAATTTACTCCTATTGCTGCACTCTGAATAGTTAATTATCAAGTCACTTACAAATGTACTCTCAAATCCCCTGATATTAGAATTATGTGTAGATTCTTCTGTTGAAATGTTATTAGATAGCATTATTTTTTCTAATTCTATAATATCCATATGTGTAGAATTTGATGTTGCAGCTACACTTGTTGTTGTTGTTGTAGGCGTAGTAGCATTAGTGCGGTTTCATTTGAATTTTTTGAAGTTTTTGTTTTACTGGACCTAGTCATGTAGAAATTAGGAAAATACAAATTGCATCCCTAATTCAAAATGTCAGATTGTCAATAGTAATGTGGAACCCACTTTCGAGATTACGCCATTTTCGAAATTAGGTTCTATTAAAAGTAAAACGAAGCAGAAGACGAACTCTCTTTTTTTTGGAATCGAATCGTGGACGTTGAAAGAAGAAGCCGATCATCATACTTAATCGAAGTATCACATTAAATATTATATTAATTAACATACCAATTTGTATTACAACTTACCATTACCAATTTATTTTACATTATAATAAACTAATTAAAATTTAAATCTAGTTCTTATCAATTTAATGCTAAAACTACAAATCCATCCCACAAATTTAAGGGCTCAACCGGGATGCGCATTTAATCGATAATTTTAATACCCAAGCTAAAAAGAAATTTGTTAAACAAAGCCCGAAGTCACACAGTACAACATGAATTAATTTGTTCCAGTTGAATCTATTATTAAAAGAATATTCAAATTTTATGGTCAAGTACAGAAAATCGTTTAAGGTTATGGTGCTAGAAGTGGAAGATTTATTCAAATCAAGTGTATTTTCAACTATAATTTAAAAAAAAAAAACACATTTATAATAAAGTTATATGCTGTCGCAGTGGAAGTGGGAAAATCATTTAAACTTTAAAATTATTCGAATTTTGAATTAATAATAAATTAATGTAGGTACACCAAATTTTGAATATATAGATATATCGTACCACAAAGTTAGTAGAATATTTTAAATATAATTTCAAAAGTGCATATATAAAATATAAAAAGAATTAAAAGAAAGATATATTTTCCAAATAGTATATTTATTAAGTGCTTTATTTAATTTTGCTGATTGAAATTTATAATAATACACAAGAACACATTTCTATATGTTAATTTTCTTTCTAATCTAAATCTAATAATATGTTATCTAATAATATGGGTTGTGAGCTATCAAGATGACGTCATCACTATATATACTATTAGTGGCGACTATATATACTATTAGTGGCGATGGCGTCATCTAGTGCTCGAAAAATACATTACAAAAATTTCCTAAGATTTTGTAGCATTTTAATTAAAATGTTTTATTTTTCCTGTAAGACAATAAACTGGAACCAGTATCTTATATTGTAGGACATGATATTGTCTTTCATAAACATCTTGTTTCATCTGAATCGGTGCTACTGTTTTTGAGACATTGCAATTTCAAGTCAAAATTTATAACAAAAAAAAAAAAAAAAAATTTGAACTTTCAAAAAAACCACTATAAATATGACATTTTCAAAAACACAATGTATTTCTTATTATACTGTTAGAAAGGTCTTTTGACACTCTTTTCAACGGTGTATAATGAGTATGGTATATGTTGGCAAAAAGCCCCACCAGAGAACATAAATGAAAAACTGACACATCAATTTTATTAAAAAAAACATTTTCATACTTTATTTCTCATAAATTTATTTTGTCTTTTTGTTTTCCAGTTGAAATATGTATTTTAAAATGTAAGAATTCATTTTAGGCTTGGATACAATATTTAGTTGGGAAAAAGCGGAAGTCCTGATTTAGAATCCAACTCTAAAATCTCTTCTAATATTGTATATACAAACATACATATAAATATTCTGGAAAAAGCGGCAATCCTGATTTAGAATTCAACTCTAAAATCAATCCTGATTCAGATTTTTGTGTTTTCCACACCACCCTCTGCTGATAATTTTATACCTACTGTACCAAACAATATTCTACAAGAAAATGGAATTATCCTACAAGAACTGAAAATGCCATTTTCTCTAAATTAAACCGAATCAATTCAATTTTTCTTTTAATTTTACATTTTACGTTTTCTTTATTTTAAACTCATTTGAACCCAAGTGCTTTATTTCATAATCGACCGTTTTTTATATTAAACAAATAAATATTTTTTTAAATAACTAATTAGCTGATCAAACATTTTTTTTTGTTAAAACTTTTAAAATTAAATTAATTTAAATTTATTGAGAAATTATCGAAAAACGCTGATAATGTAAAATCAGCATTTTTCTTTTCTTATTATAACACACTTAAAATGTGAAATGTAAAATATTACGTAAAATCTAAATTGTATTACGTAACTAAAATTTTATACTAAGTTAAGTAAATTAGTTTAAGAAAATTTTTAGTTCTTTTTCTGACGACAAATAATAAAGTACCTACTTTTTTTTTGAAAATTAAAGATTTTTTTTTGTTTTATTAATATTTTTCCAAATAAAGAATTTGAAAAACATTAATGGCGCAGTCGGTAAGATCCCAAAAATTAATATAAGGGATCAAGTGATAAAAAATTTTTTAAAGCAAAATAGAAATTTAATAATAAAAGAAAACTCTTAAAAAAAAAAAAAAACAAGTATAAAGGAAAAAAAACTCAAAACACAAATAAAAGTTTTAAATTTTAATTTATAATAAATTTTGTATAATACAGTTTAAAATTATTTCCATAAATTTATTAATAAAATTACTAAAATAAATTATCGTAAAAGTATAAAAACAAAATTCTAAACTTATAACAATTACAACAAATAAAACAATCTAATATCTAAATAAATAAAATAGTTCAAATCAAAAACACAAAAAAAAAAAAAAATTGTTTTACCTATTTAAAAATAAACAAGTAAAGAAACAGTCAGTCGGTGCAACCGACTTAGAAATACCCTACACCTATTTGGTTCAAATTTAAGGACATATCCATAAGTCGCTTAAACACCATAAGAGCTGTTATTAATTTGATCGTAAGACATAGCTAACCAAATTAACTTTTTAATACTAAAACATTTTCTAATTACTCTATTTATTAAAAGATATTACAAATTCTTACTAATTTATTTATTTAAAAATATTAAAACAAAAAAACTTGAAATAAATGAAAATATATTTATTCCAATTCAATTACAAAATGAAAAAATTCTAGTTATTAAATTTTGTGATAAAAAGCTAATCAAAGCATTATATATTTAATAAACCAAATTTTTTAAAATTGCAATTATTTTAAATGGCTAGTTAATATACCTAATAGAAAAGCTTATACGCAAAATATGCAATAAATGTACTTCTAAAATACATATACAAATTTAGACCTTATCATATAATTCATTTAAATATAAAAATAAATTTTACATAAATGCAGCAAGTACCTTTGAACATAGCTGAACCACTACAATTAAGTCAAAATTTCGGAGACACATAGGAAATAGCAAATATATTCTTTGGCTTCGAAATTAAATTCGACCAGAACCAATTCCCATTGTACTTTCATTACTAGTAACCTAGAGTTTAAATTTCATCAAAATACCGGCATTATTTTTTGAGTTATGACGTGTTTTAAGATATATGTTTGTTAGCCCTTGAGCTTTTCAAGGGTTTCAAAAACTCGAAACCATGGTACGATTTCGCCCATATGCAGTCCCCGTCATACTTTCAATACAAGTTAACTCTTGTACACTATTGGAACGTGTTATCTTAATTTTAAGTTACTAGTTTTAGTAATTTCGATGGTAAGCTTTTACACATTTGTGGGTCTAAGAGAGGTACTGAACCACCACTCCAATTGATCCAAAATTAGAGGGACACGCAGGAAATAGTAAAGAACACGCATGTGCCAAATTTGAAGCTTCTACTTTTGTTTCAAGTTATTATTTTTATTATTATCGAAAATATCCTTTAAGGTCCTCGGAACTGAGTGGCTGGTCCCCACCCACTACTCCAATTGGGCTCAAACTTGAAGGAGACTAAGGAAATCGAAAGCGACACTCTGATACCAAATTTGGAGGTTCTATCTTCATTGGTTACGGAATTATGCTAGTTTGGCCTAAATTCGATCAAAAAGTTCTAAGTTCCGAACCCATTGTCCAAACCTCACCGTGCGCAATTGGCGCAGTAGTTTCATTACCAATAACCTACAGCACTAATTTCATGAAGATAGCGTCATTAGTTGTTAAGTTATCGTGATTTTTTACATATGTTCGTTAGTCCTGTAACCGATTCAAAGGTTCAGAATCCGAACCCTTGGGCTGATTTCGGTTTTGTACAGTCCGCGCTGTACTTTAAGTACTAGTTAACCCTTGTACAAAATTTAAACATTCTATCTTAATTTTAAGTTACTATTTTTAGTAATTTCGAGTATAAGCTTTTAAAACTTGGGAGGTTTGAGAGAGGTACTGAACCACCACTCCAATTGATCCCAAATTAGAGGGGCAAGCAAGAGATAGTAAAGAACACCTAATTTGAAGCTTCTACATTTTTTCAAGTTGCTATCTTTATTAATTTTAAAGATATGCTTTAATGTCTTTGGATATGTGTGGCTGGTCCCCGACCCCCAACGCCAATGGGGCCCATATTTCAAAGACACTTAGGAAATAGGAAAGGACACCCTGATACCAAATTTGGAGATTCTATCTTTATTGGTTTCGGAATTATGCTCGTTTGGCCTAAATTCGATCAAAAAGTTCTAGGTTCCGAACCCATGGTCCAATCCCGACCTTACGCAATTCCCGAAGTTGCTTCATTACTATTAACCTACAGCACAAATTTGATGAAGATAGCGTCATTAGTTGTTGAGTTATCGTGATTTTTTATATTTGTTCGTTAGCCCTGAAAACGATTAAAAGGTCCAGAATCCGAACCCATGGGCCGATTTCGCCCAAATGCAATCCCCGCCGTACTTTCAGTCCTGGTAACCTACAGTTAAAATTTCATCAAGATAGCTCCATTATTTTTTGAGTTATCGTGCCTACGGACGGACGGACGGACGGACGGACGGACATGGCTATATCGACTAAGGCGGTCACGCTGATCACAAATATATATACTTTTCCATACCTAGCTCGCTTCCTTTAGGTGGTTACAAACACCATACCAAAGTTAATATACCCCTTTACCTATTCTATAGGTGTAGGGTATAAAAAGGAAAAACAAATAAATAAATTTCCTACTACTTATATAATATACTGGTACAAATAAAATAAACTTTTTGTGTTAATATACGTGAACATCATTCAACAAAATTAATACAACGAGATCAACAAAGAGATTGGAATAGAGATATACAATGTCATTAACACAGGACCAAACAGCAACGAGTCAACCATTGGTTTTGCAGATCGATCCGATTAAATACATCGAAAACCTGCCAACATTTAATGGAAATGGTGAGAATTTGAATACATTTTTAGAATTAGTTGAAAGTGTAATACCTATAATTTTAAAATATGACTCTTCAAGTCAAGTTATATTGTTAAATAGATTAAAAAGTAAATTAGTTGATAAGGCTAGGGAAATTATAGAGATTAACAATCATGTAGAAAATTGGGTTGAGATAAAAAATGTGCTTTTAAATAATTTCGGAGAAAAAAAATCCAGTCAGGAGTTATATGACAATTGACGTTAACGTTAATTTCTCTACAAATAGTGTAGATTTGTATAATAGTATGAAAAATTGTTTACGTAGGTTAAATAACAAAATAAAAAATGAAGTTAATTCTCCATATACCGTGCAAAATAATGCTAATACGGCTTTAAGGGTTTTTATGGATAAAATTCCAGAACCAATGCGTTCTATACTTTATAGTAGGAACCCCGATACTCTTGAAAAGGCTATGGACATTCTTTATGAAGGTGGGTATGCTTATTTTAGTCCGTATAGGAATACTTTTCGAAATAACGGAAATCAAAATGCTCAAAAATTTAAAAATAATAATTATTCACAAAATTTTAGTAATTACCCTAGAAATAACAATTTTAGAAATAATATCACATATACTAACAAAAATCATAATAATATTAACAATAATAATAAAAATAACAGTAATAATAACGATCACAGATTTCAAAATACTTCTAATATTAATAATAGATACGATTCTAACAGTAGAAATAATACAAGTCAAAATAGAAGATCTTATCAAAATAATAATACCAATTTTGCAAATCGACAAATTCCTCAAAGTTCACAATCTAAACGTATGGACGTAGACCACACAATACAAGCCCATATGAATAACGAAACTGCAAACGAAGTACACAATTTTCAATTGATTGCCTCGGAACTACAGAACAACGACCTCCTTATATAAAGATCCAATCCAAAGGAAGACCACTTAAGTTTATTATAGACACTGGAACGACAATGAGTGTTATCAATACAAAAATTTGTAATCCTATTTATAGTATAAAAATTAATCCAATTAGTGTAAAAACACTTACTAATACTACTATATGTAACTAGCTGTTGACCCGCCATAGAATGACGTAGTTCATTATATTAAATTAGAATTTATTTTCAAAAATATATAAGTTCTTGGAATTTCGGAATAATGTATAATTTGCACTTTGCCAAATAATGGTGTTGAAAAAGAAAAAAGGGAATTTTTTGTAATTTATATGCATTTAAAAATATATCCTTCCATCCGGAAACGAATCTGCGTGTCAACATTTCGGAGTCAGACACTCTAAAAATGTATTCTAATAAGAAGAAAAGAAAAACTGTATTTTAATTAGCCGCATTTTGTAATTAGTTTATAAAACTTAAGTAAATTTATTTTAGTCTGCTTAATTACAAAATGTGTGTTTATACTATATATTATTTTTTTAAAAGTTTTTCCAAAACAAATTGGAAGATTCATATTATTTCATTTGAGTATTTTATTTTATTGATTTATTTCTTAGCCTGTTTTTAGTTGATTTTTTAATTTTTAGCTGATATTATTATTTGTTAGTGTTTTGTGATTAGGGTTTTTCTTATATATTATTGCTTTCTTAGTTTTTTAATTTATATATAGTATTAGATAATTAATGGGCTTTTTATTTTAGATGTTGTTTGTTAGAGTTTTTTTTTTAATTTGGTTGTGTTACAAATTATATATATGTATATATATATATCTTTTTTAACTATTTATCTAACTTTTTCCAATAACAACGACCAATATATCGGTTTTCTATTAATTGATTATATTTTAAACTCCGGGAAGAACCGAAACTGGGGATTTTGAAATTTACCAAAATTAAAATTTTTAAGTCGAAAAAAATTGCATTTAATTTAGTTATTTTTTAATAAAAATTCAATCTAACGTATAAAAATTAGAATTTCTTGTTATTTTTAATTTTTACCCTCTTTAGTATTTTTCTATAAAAATAATAAAAAAAAAAGTTTTATATATTTTTTCCTTTATAAGAAAACTTAATTTAGATAATTAAAAAAAAAATACTTAGAAAACAATTCATAAATAATTAAAATAGCTATTTTTTGGCGTACTTATGATAATTTATGGTATTTCATTTTTAGCACATTTTCAAAAAATTTTGTAAAAATGTGCCTATATAGTTTCACTCTGTCCGTCCGTCCGTCCGTCTGTCTGTCCGTCTGTCTGTCCGTATGTTTACAAAAACTTTTACACCCTTTGAAATAGAGTAAAGAAAATTTAACCATGAGTAGTTTTTGAAAAAAAAATAATTTCGTAGAAGAATTTTTTTCTGTAGCCCCACCCGTTTCGGAGCTGCACCTCCCAAAGTTGGAAAAAGCCCTATATTTAAATTGTTATACCAAGAGTTCTGTTAAATAAATTTTCAATCTGAAAACGGCAAACGATAGCTGGTTTCATAAACTTTATAAATTTTTGAAACTCAAATGTTTAGGGTTGCCATACGGTACTAAAATTTAACATTACACAAAACTCAATTTTTGCAAAATTTTTGACCACACATATCTTCTGAACGGTTCAATCTAGGGTCTTGAAGTTTTGGAGGAAGTGAGATACTTAGAAATAAGTATGAGTCGGTTAACAAAATTTTTTTGTCAAGCCCCCTATTTAGGAGCTATAAGGGCTCGAAAATTGAAATTTTGCTATTTTTAAACACCTGTAACTTGAATACCTGTACAAATTTTTTTTTAGTGATATACAAAATTCAAAGACCTTTAATTATATTTCAACATGTGTCAAAGGTTTTTCTTAATTTTTAAGGGTTACGAAGCTACAGCCCCTGCAAATTCCAAAAAAGCCCTATATTTAAAATTATATAACATGAATTCTGTTAGGTTTATTTTCAATCGAAAAACGGTATAAGAGAGCTGTTCTTATAGACTTAACAAAAGTACGTCGATCAAATTTATAGGGTTGCCATACGGTACTAAAATTTAGCATTATATAAAACTCAATTTTTGCAAAATTTTTGGTCCCACATATCTCTTAAACGGTTAAAGATAGGGGCTTGAAAGAACTTAGATCCTCGAAAGTTAGTAGGAGTCGGTTAACAAAATTTTTTTGTCAAGCCCCCTGTTTAGAAGCTATAAGGGCTCGAAAATTGAAATTTTGCTATTTTTAAGCACCTGTAACTTGAATACCTGTCCAATTTTTTTTTTGTATTAATATACAAAATTTGAAGGTCAAGCATTATATTTTAACATATGTTAAAGGTGTTTCTTAAATTTATAAGCGGTTCCTTAAATTGAAGAAAGTGTTTCTAAGTTTTACCCATTTTTGCTTAGATAAAAAAATTCTAAGTAAAATTCCAAATTTTTGTTTAATTCCTAGAACCTACAAAAATTAAGGGGGGGGGGGGGGGGGCGGGTGGGTAGGTTAGATGAAGTTAGGTCCTTGAGAAATTTGGTAACCTTCCCCATTGAAGGGCTATTAGAACTTTCAAATAAAAAATTTACTGTTTAAGCAGTAAGCAGTAACTTAGTCACCAACTTATATATTTCCTTAATTAAACATTAATATTGAAGCTTGAACATTATATTTCGATAAAATACTTAATATGAAAATGTGCTTTTTTAAAAACCCTTGGTTTTTTATCATCACTTGTTTATAATAGAATACATCCAAGAAAACCCATATAATTCAATACCCCATTTAGTAAACTATACATTAGAAGTAAATTGGCTGGGTGGTTAAGACGGTTGTATTTTAGGGTGGGTGTTAGGTTCAATTTCAATCCAGGGGAAAATTTTTTTAAATTTTTTTTTTAATGCAATTAAATTAAATTTTAAAAGAGATTCACGTCTCATATGTAAATATCGTGAAATTAAAAATTCAATATGAAATTTTAACAGAAAAAAATTTGGTTTTTACACTTGCAGCTGTTGTACGGACAAGCTTTCTCCCTAATACAATAATATACATATATATTATTAAAAATATTAAAAATTAGGATTCGATTTCAAAACCAGAAGGCACTACCGCAAGCCTTATTAAAATATTTTATATATATATATTAATTGAAGAAAAAAAAATAGTTAAACGGGATTGATATATATTAATTGAAGGAAAAAAAATAGTTAAACGGGATTGATTTAGAGTTAATTACAAAACTATTAAGTATTATTATACACTTATTTAATTATAAATGTTAAAATATAAACAAAAATTTTATGTTTTTAGGTACCTGTGAAATCGAAAAAAAAGTTAGGAAAAATTTGAAATTGCTTTGGTTGCTTTGCTTGGTTATTTGCTTTCAAAGCAAAGCAAGCAGAGCACCAAAGCACATATTTGGCCTATACTATTAATTCAGTATTTCACTGAAATTAATGAAGACTTAAAACAGGAATTATCCTGTAAATCATAGTCTCGGTTTAAAATGCAAAATGTTTTACTATTTATTTAAATTTTCCCAAAAATCTTCTGTGATTTTTAAAACTGAAATGAACTATTTCATATAAATTTAAGTTCATAAAAATGTTTTTTTTTTTTATTAAAAATTAATAAAATATTTTTTGGCCTGCTTATGATAGTTTTGGATATTTTATTTTCTAAAATAAAACACATCCAACAAAACATTAATATTTTATTTTTTTATAATTGAACACATCCAACAAAACACATTTAATTGAATGCGTTTGTTACACCTCATTCTAGACAAATATATTAATAATAGTAATAATAATAAACTACTATATGTAATACTAAAGTAAGAATTGATTGTTTTCTTGAATTTGGTTTTGACACTAAATTAGAATTCCTGGAATTACAATTTCATGACAAATTTAACGGTCTATTAGGTAATAATATTTTAATCCCCTTCATAACTGAAATTAATTATGAAAATCAAATAATCAAATTCAAATCAGGTAACGAAATTCCTTTTTTTTCAATGAAAATGAAGAAAAACAATATTTTATTCCTTTTCCTCTCAAAGAACTTGAGATATTTCAAAATGAAATTTTTCTTGACCAAAATGAATTTAGAATAAACCATCTAGATGACGTGACAAAACAAGAACTTCTGAGTATATTAAAGAGGTTCGATAAAGCTTTCTATCATGAAGGTGATGATTTATCGTTCACTCACGCTATTAAACATAATATTAAAACTACTAACGAAATTCCAATTTACACAAAATTATATCGCTATCCTGAAATCCACCGCCAAGAAGTAAATAATCAAATTGAAGAAATGCTTCAACAAGGTATCATTAGAAATAGTGATTCCCTTTATTCCGCACCTATATGGGTTGTCCCAAAAAAATTTGATGCATCACTAACGCAAAAGTGGCGCATCGTAATCGATTATCGGAAATTAAATAATATTACTGTTGACAACAAATATCCCATACCTAATATGGAAGATATTCTAGATAAATTAGGTCGGGTTATGTACTTCACTACGCTCGATCTTGCCAAAGGTTTTCATTAAATCGAAGTCGCACCAGAAGACATAAGGAAAACCGCATTCAGTACCTTTAATGGACACTATGAATTTGTCAGGATGCCATTTGGTCTTAAAAATGCTCCTGCAACATTCCAACGTTTAATGAATTCGGTACTTAAAGAATACATAGGTAAATGTTGCTATGTATATCTAGATGATATAATTATCTTTAGTACAAGTAAAGAGGAACATTTTGACAACTTGAAAAAAATTTTAAATAAATTGAATAACGCTAACCTCAAAATACAATTGGATAAAAGTGAATTTATGAAGCAAGAAACTGAATTTCTTGGTCATATCATCACGACTAAAGGTATTAAACCTAATCCAAATAAAATAGAGGCCATAACGAAATTTCCAATACCTAAAACACAGAAACAAATTAAAAGTTTTTTAGGGTTAGTTGGGTATTACCGAAAATTTATTAAAGATTTCGCAAAAATTTCAAAGCCTTTAACAAATTGCTTAAAAAAGGAAAACATATTAATATCACAAATCCTGAATATAAAGAAGCATTTGAAAAATTAAAACTTTTGATCATTACTGATCCAATATTGGTCTATCCTGATTTTTCAAAAAAATTTGTAGTTACTACAGATGCAAGTAATTTCGCAATCGGTGCTGTTCTATCGCAGAATAACCACCCAGTTTGTTACGCCTCACGTACACTCAACGAACATGAGTGTAAGTATTCCACAATCGAAAAGGAACTACTTGCGATTGTCTGGGCAACTAAATATTTTCGCCCATATATCTTTGGTCGCAAATTCACTATCAGAACAGACCATAGACCTTTACAATGGTTGCACAATTTGAAGGAACCTAATTCAAAATTGCAAAGATGGAAAATCAAACTAGAAGAATTTAATTTTGAAATCGAATACCTTGCGGGAAAGGAAGACAAAATTGCTGACGCATTATCTAGAGTACAAATCAATGTTAATTTAATGGATATTGATGAAATACACTCTACAAATGCTGTTGCAAATTCTGTTGAAAATAGTGTTGACAATGAAATAGATATTGATGAAATTCGTTCAACCGATAATACTATTCACTCAGCAAATGAAGATAACTCTGAATATATTCCAATTTCTGAATCACCAATAAATTTCTATAAAACCCAAATTATTATAAAAAAAGGTTCTCCATAAAACTTCAAATTAATAAATATCCATAAGAGAAAACGGAAAATTTTTACACATCCTGATCCAAATGAGTAATTCTTCTTAGAGATTTTTAAAAATCATATTCCTAATTATGGTATAGTAGGAGTTATGATTGAAGACATCAAAATTTATAGTGCTTTCCAAAATACATATTTGAAATATTTCTCGAAAAATAAGTTATTAAAATTAAATAAATGTTCACTCTTACTTGATGATATTTTATATCGTCTAGAATTACAAGAACTCATCCTCGACCAACATGTGAAAACAAACCACAGAGGTATCAATGTCGTTTATCTAAATTTAAAAAACAAATATTATTTTCCTAAATTTAAAGAAGAAATTCAAAGAGTCATAAACAATTGTCACATTTGCAATTCTGCCAAATACGAACGTAATCCTCTAAAACTACCACTTAAAATTTCAGAAACTGCCAGTAAACCTTTAGAAATAGTTCACATGGACATTTGGTTCAAAAACAAAGGCAATCCATACCTTACTTTTATAGATAAATTTTCAAAACATGCGCAAGTTTATCCTATTAAGTCAAGGAACTGGTCTGACCTAAAAAATGGACTTATGAAATAACTTGCTTCTCTTGGTAAACCCAAAAGAATAGTTACAGATAGAGAAAAAGGTTTTAATAGTCTAAATTTTAAAAATTACTTGAGCAGTGAAGGAATTGAAATCCACTTTACTACTTCAAACAATCACAATAGTAATGAGCATATAGAAAGATTCCACAATACGCTAAATGAACATCTTAGAATCTTACGAGTAGTTGAAAAAGAAGATATTTCTTATATGGCTTACCATCTGACGAAGATCCTATTGTTAAAGTTGCTAAAATCTATAACGAAACGATCCACTCTGCAACTAACAGAAGCCCAATTGATTTTGTAAACAGCACCATTTCATCCGCACAATATCCTTTTATCCAAGAAACATTAATAAAATCTAAAACTAAAAACATAAAAAAACTTAATGAAAACAGAAAAAAAAAAAAATGCTTCGAAATATTTAAAACTTAACCGTGTCACAAAACTTCAACCATATTACACCAAAACTGAAATTAAAAATCAAACTGAGAATCACTTTCAAATTAATAATGAAAAATTACCTAGATACTTAGCCAATTTAAGAAAAAATTCAAATATGAAAACTAAAGTCAAAATAAAAATTAACTAAGTCAATATGACACCTCATCTATTTTAAGATAAGACTTTTGATTACTTTATTCATAATAAGTAAATAATCAGAATTACATTTTGACACATACATTTTAATTTTTTTTACTAACAATTGCAAATTACGAATCGCAAAATTGAAATAATTTACCTTATTATTACTTTAGGAATCATTTGTGTCAGCATGTTTTTATTCTGTATTATCAACATAATTGCATGCTCTCATATTGATATTCATGAGATACAAAATGGGAATGGGTATATTCTCGTACAGGATTCTAACATAAATATCATCTATAACTATTAAAAATAATGCATATCATTAACTTGAAGTTGTATGAAGAGACTATAAATAAAATAGCACAAAATGTAGAACAATTACAAAATAAAAACACAACTTTCACTAACCTTTTGCATGACTTGAAACATTTGCAAGATTATTTTAGTAGCATTATCCCACATCATATACAAAAAAGGGGTTTAATTAACTTCGTAGGTAACGGTCTTCGCTTTTCAACGGGCACCATGGATAATAACGACAGGGATGAAATTCAACAACATTTAAAAATTATTGGAAAAAACAATAATGCATTAATAAATAACGCGAATCAACAAGTTTCTATAAATCAAAACTTATCCGATCACATCCAAAATATAGTTAACAACATTAATTCCTCTCAAAACAAAATATCAACTGAAATTAATAATTTACAAAACAATATAGAAAAAATTAACGAAGATATTAAATTACTTAGAATAGAATTAGAAATAGAAAAAAACATAAAATTATTATCAAAACAAATATCTAATATTAAGGAAATAATACTATCCAGTAAATTAGAAATTTTATCAAAAAATATTTTGACAAACGAAGAAATTGACAATTTTAATATAACTTTAGAAAAATTACCGTTTATAAAAAACAATGTTGCACTTTATGAAAACAAAATTGTATTTATTATCTCAATACAATACCCAATTTCTCTAGCGATGTATGTTATAAAACTAAAATTATAAAAATTCCAAACAAAAACAAAAACTTAAAATTAGATAATGGCATTGAAAAAATTTTTACATGTAAGCAAAAAATTTTTAAGTATTTAGAAAAAAATGTAATATTGTTCTCAGATTTAATGCCATTTGATGATAAATGCATATCAAATTTATTAAATACTGGCGAAATGATTTGTACTTACCATAAGAATGATACTAGAGACATAGAATTAATTAACAATGTAGTAATAACAAAAAATTTGAATGAAACATTTTTATTTAATAATTGTAATTCACAAAATAAAATTAAAATTAAAGGTAATAACCTAATAAAATTCTCAAACTGTAAAATTCCTATAAATGATTTTAAAGTAGATGATACTCAATTTGAATACTATGTAAATAAAATTTTACCACACGTGAAATAAAGATAAAGAAAATAGTAAATGAATTTGATCTGGAAACATTGCACGCAAGCAATATAAAGAATACCAGACATATTGAAGAAATTAAACATGATCATACGTGGAAATGGTACACCAGTATAACCGCAGATTCATTAATTTTTATAATAATAATAACACTCATTTTAACTATAATTCGCTTGAAATTTCGAAACTCGAAGTTTGTCGTACCAAATTTAAATTTTAAACTAAACGGTATCTGCCGGGAGTCAGATTCTAATGAGGGAGGAGTTACATCCACACCACCCTCTGCTGATAATTTTATACCTACTGTACCAAACAATATTCTACAAGAAAATGGAATTATCCTACAAGAACGGAAAATGCCATTTTCTCTAAATTAAATCG
This sequence comes from Dolichopus griseipennis, assembly GCA_963082915.1. NCBI lineage: Eukaryota > Metazoa > Arthropoda > Insecta > Diptera > Dolichopodidae > Dolichopus > Dolichopus griseipennis. The sequence continues at coordinate 253,302,185 of OY720441.1, read as the reverse complement.
AATTTAAATTTTTTAATAGTTCTTTTTCTGACGACAAATAATAAAGTACCTACTTTTTTTTTGAAAATTAAAGATTTTTTTTTTGTTTTATTAATATTTTTCCAAATAAAGAATTTGAAAAACATTAATATATATATGTTTATAAATATTCTGGAAAAAGCTCATAATTCTGATTTTGTAGGCAACTCTAAGGTCCTTTCTAATTATACTTTTGCATACATATTTCAACAACATTTTAAAACTATGTGGTTGCCACCTTCAAAATCCTTCCTTATAAATTACTAAAACCCAACTTAATATTGTATCAAACTCTAAAGTGCATTTTTACATTTTTAAATCATAATATTTAATCGGCTTATTTTTTCGCATACAAATATTAACATCCTTTTTCCGGGTAAACTATAAGACCAATTTTAATGAAACAACAACCAAAAGAAAGGTTTTTTTTGTTTCCATAATACAATGATATTTTTTTTTATATAATATTGCGTTTTTTTCAGGTGAAAACCCGTCTTTAGTTTAACGTAAATTTGAATTTAACGGTCACGCGGTTAAAATTTAAGGATTATGACTGAAATATTATGCGCCGACTTCCTGGGTATAAGTAATTCATTCCGACTTATGTCTTTCTTTTTTTTGTTTAGTTTAAATGTTCAATGAACAAGGAGATTAAAATTTTTTTAAAATTTTTGTTTTTTTTTTTGTTTTTTTTCTTTATCTTAATTTCTTACAAAAAAAATTAGTTCTGTTCGAAATGAAAGCAATACATTTGGTTTATACAATAGTTTTCAGTTATAACGAACTCGGTTCAATTTTAATTATAATAAACTTCACAATTTTTGCCAAAGATTAAATTTTACCTAAAAATGTAAGTTTTTTATTACATTCATATTTCTTTTATTTGAACTTATTATATCTATTATTAATGGTGATTATTTTAGTATTGTTATATATATTTTTGAATATAAAAAGAATCATAATAACGCATCAAAAATACAAAAAAAAATTCATTAGAAGAAAAAGCAGTATACATAGGGGTGAGGCTGACACATCAAATAAAAATCTAGCAAATGAGTTTAAAGTGCCCATTCTAAAATTAGCACATTCTACAATGTTCAATTCTTATACTATATTTTTCAAAATTCACAGCATTCTTTTAAAACGACATTTGTTTATTACGACGAATATTTTCTGTCTCTTCATGGTCGTTATAAGCGAGCTTTACTGTATGTATATTTTTTTTTGCTATAGAAAAATTATTGCTACTTCGTATATGTTGTTGCTTTTTGTTAAGTTTTTAATAATAATAAAATAGCCGATTTTTGAAATATATTCTGTAGTTGCCATTACGTTTGTGAGATGTATAACAAAAGTTGTTATAAAATATGTTTGTAAAAAATTAAAAATCTTCCTTAAAAAATAATTTGTAATTTAAATGATTTGTTCCTTAGGGCCTAACCAAAATTAGTAGTTAAGTACATGATATTACATGAGAATAACTTACTGTACCTCGAATTTTTAAAATTTAAACACTGACAAAGCATATAAAAATGTAATTGTTTTTTCTTATGTTGTTATTGTTCTAAAAATAAAATATTTTAAAATAATATTGTTTTTAAATATACCTACATTACATATATTCAAAATAATTGAAATACCATTCCAATATTATATAATATGTTTGCAGAAACAAAAGAAAATAACATTTCTTAAAAAAAAGTATGTGTTCTTTGTATGTTCTTTGTAAAAGTATGTGATCAACCAGAATAAACGCATACCGCATGCAGTTTCTATCAAAAAATTTTGAAATAAGTAGGTATGAACTGTACTTCGCAACTTTAAGTTTTAAAATTTGACAAAGCGTATAAAAATATTGTAATTGTTTTTTCTGATGTTGCTACGATTAAGTTTTCAAAATAAAATATTTTAAGATATTTTTTTTTTAAAAAAACACATTCAAAATAATAGAAAATACCTATAATATGTTCGCAAGAAAAACTAAAAAATAATCTTCAACTTAAATAAAAGCGTTCGGCGTACAGTTTCTGTCCAAAAATTTACTAATAAATAGGTACATGAATTTACATGAGAGCAATCAAAATACGCGTAACGCGATGTACTGTAATCGGATTTTTAAAATTTATAAATTGACAAATGGTTTTTGGTTTTTCTTATATTTCTAAGATTATGTTTTAAAAAATATCTTATATTGAAAACAATTCAAAATATATCTATTATATGAAATTAATAAAATTTTTTGTACTAAATTAAAACATTCAAATAAATATTTTTGTGTGTACGCGCGTATCAATTTACGGATATATAGATAGACATATTGACGTACTGCCGTATAAAAATTGTACGTCGTATGCTTTAATTTAGACAAAATAAATATTTAATTATCTACTCCTTTCATCTACTCTTTTTCAAGAGGCGGTGTGGTGTAGCTGTAAAAAGAGTAGTTTACTTCTAGACAAATAAGTATAATATAAAGTAAAGTAAAGAATTCAGAACCATTTTTTGCAGACATACATTTGTAGTAAAAATTTTAAATTTTATTATTGAAATGTAGTGCTTATTTGCCTATGTAGCTACTAAATTTAAAAATGGAATAAGGGGAGGAAAAATTGAACAATTTTTTAATTGATTACTTATTTTTTTTTTAATATGTTTGTAGATGTGTTATAAATCTTAAAATTGTGATTTTAAAAAAAAATCTCGACTCCTGTCAACTTAAATATTATTTTGTATTTTGGCATCTTCAATATAATATAATACTAAGTACTTAACTTAGGAATTATGATAGTTATGTTAAATTTTGTTGTACATATTATGCTCTATGAATAAGCTTTTTAATTAGGATACAGAATACATACAACATAGTTCAAATCGTACTAAAATGTTTAGAAAAAAGTACAGTTTTCTATATGTAGGGCAGCATTAAGGCCACGTTTATACTTCCTAAGCACTTGCAAGCGCATACAAGCACTTGCAAGTTAAATAATTAAAAACCACTGATATGGTTATACTTTATAAGATTTGCAATCGCTTTAAATCGCTTTCAAGCTCTTGCAAGTTAAATACATACAAATACATATGAGTGGTTAAACTTTTCAATCATATTAAAGAGCTTTCAAGTGCTCGAATATTAAAACTATGTATACATATGAAGGTGGTTACAGTTAAAAAAATTAAATTCGTTTAAAAGCGCTTTAAAGTGCTTGTAAAATTATGTACAGATTGCAAGTCAAAATATTTCAACTTTAAAGTTTGAAGTAGGTGGACATATAAAAAATATTAAATAGTGTTTTAAATATTTAAAAATGGATGTTGATAAGTTAATAAGCGAAATACAAAAAAGAAAAGCTTTATGGGATATGAGATGCAGGGAGTATTCAAATAGAAATATTTGTTTAAAATTGTGGGAAGAAGTTGCAGGAGAAATGAAATTAACAAGTAAGCATGCATTTAATTTGTTTTTTTAATTTATTTTACATTGACAAAATATGACAAAAATGATTTGCGTACAGTGATTGCATTATATGATGAATTATTTGCTTGATTCGCAGTTTGGGAAAGATGGCTTCTGTGATTATTTTCTGATTCGACTTGAATTGCCAGAGATCTGTCAATGCCTTCGCGATCTATGATAATATTATGTAAAAGACAGATGCATTTCGTTATTATTATACTGTTAACGAGAGATGTTTCTAGAGGCTTATATAAAATTCTCCATTTTACAGCTATTACACCAAAAGCACATTCTATTGTTTTCCGGGCTTTAGATAAGGAGTCGTTGAACATTTCCTTTTCTGCATTTAAATTATTTTTTGGAAATGGACGAAGAAGATATGTTTTCAAGGGATAAGCTTCATCTCCGATCAAAACAAAAGGCGCTTCAATTGAAGTGTTTGGTAGAAAAGCAGCAGAAGGTACATTAAATTCTCCGGATTTTAGTAATTTTCCTAAATTAGAAGATTGGAAAATACCACTATCACTCATTTTACCATATCCTCCGACCTCAATAGCAATAAATTTCCAGTTAGCATCGGCAACAGCTTGCAGTATAATAGAGAAAAATTGTTTGTAGTTGTAAAACATGGATCCTGAGTTTTTTTGATTTTTGATTCGTATATGTTTCCCATCAATTGCACCAATGCAATTTGGAAAACCCCATTTCATATAAAAATTTTCCGCAATAGCTTTTAGACCTTCTTGCGTTGGAGGTGGCATGTGATCTTCAACTAAACTGTCCCAAATAGCTTCACAAACTTCTTTTATTATCAAAGAAATCGTAGAATGAGCAATTCGGTGGCTAAATGAGAGACTGCTGTAGGATATGCCAGTACTTAGAAATCTGAAACGAAATAATATATTAACATACAAGTGTGATAAATTACTAAATAAAATTTTTTCCCATTTTCAGAAATTGATGTTCAAAAAAAAGTATAAAAAAAAAGATAAAATCAAATCAGGATCTGGAGCATCTGAATGTAAAATAAAATGGATGTACTTTGAGCAATTATTATTTTTGAAGGATAATTTTACTGCAGCACCACTATCTGGAAATATAAAAATGAAGAATATGCCATCTCAGGAAAACAATGAAGAGGAAAACGAAGATGATCAAATTGAATTGATTTTAACAGACGTACCAAGTGACATGTCTATTGATGAAGTCCTTTGTCAACCTGTTGCTAATAAAGCGAAAAAAACAAAAATAGATTCAAAGCATTTAGAGTTTATTGCTCTAGAAAAGGAAAAAGTACAAATTTTAAAAAAGAATCAGATAAATTTAAATGATGGCGATTATCAATTTTTGAACAGCTTTCTACCGATAATGAAGCAAATGAGTGATATGCAAAAACTAAAATTCAGAATGAAAATGACTGAATTGTCCTACAACATTATGCAAGAGAATACAACACCAACTCCATCTTCTCCCGTAGAATGGAGCCATAATACAACCACATTTACATTTGATCCGTCAATGTTGGCAACAAATGATGTTTGAAGCATAAATAAAAAAAATTTAAAAACAAAATTGCAATTTTTCTTTTATTTTACGTAGCTTGAGCAAAGACAATTTATTACTAGACGACAATTTATTACTAGAGAAAAAAAAAGTGTCACTGATTGTGGAGCGGGGCTGAACAAGTTTCAGTCCATTGTTTCGATATTTAAATAGGCAAAATCATTTAAAATTTTTTTTCTTACCTTAATGTCAAAGAGAGCCGTTCTTGAGGTGAAATCGGAATTTTAGTTGTTTGCCATTTTTCTATTTTCGGCTCAATTGCTTTTAATATATAATAAAAAGTAGCTGGTCTCATCCTATAATATTCGTAAAATTTTTCCTCATTTTGACATAAATTATTGTGAAGGTGATGATATTCTCCGAATACTTTTCGTTCATTATTTATTGGATTTTGTCTTTTTTTATTTTCCAAAAATAAATTATATTTTAAATATGAATTTTCAGTTAATAATAAAATTTCACTTGCAGACAACATGTTCTTACGAATCTCACTTGTGAGCTGTAACCACTATATTAAGTACTTACAATTGCTTGTATAAGATTGCAAAATAACAGCTAGCAACCGCTTATAAAGCTTGAGAAGTATAACCGCAAAAAAAGTCACTTGAAAGAGCTTATACTATAAAGCGCTTGCAAGCGCTTACAGAACTTGGGAAGTATAACCGTGGCCTAACTCGAATTTTGGCTACTTGACTTCAGTAAATCTGTATACATTTGTATTTGTTTAGAAAAGTCATCAAATTTTCAGAACATTATACATATATTAGAACACTATTTATATTTAGAATGAAAATCGCTTTTTTTGTGTAATAAGTGTAAAAAATTATACTCTCTTTATAGCGCGTTAAGCTACAGGAATAAAATTCAGAAATACTTAAAAACGTTTTTATAATTGAAAAAATTATAAATTTTTTTTTAAGCTAATTTCAAACGCAAGAATTGTTGACAACATTGTTGCCATACATTTTATTATATATAGGTAGGAAAAAAAAATTAGTTTCGTTCAATATTAGTCTAATATAAATTACACAAAACGGATTTTTTATGTAAATTTAAAAGCACAAAAACCTCGAATTACGAGCAAAGGGCGTTACTAGTACATATTTAAACTGAAAAACAAAAAGGCAAAATAAATTTAATTTCAGACACCCAGCTTCATTAGGTGAAGGGTAATGCTTATATAAAATAAGAAGTTGTATGGCAGCTACTTGAACCCACTGCTGTAGGCCAACCAAATTTTGCCAAAGTTTCTGGCCATAAAACTACACTACTTTTGACAAAATTTCAGACACGCAGCTGTAATAGGTACAGAGTAATTCTCATATAAAAAAAGAAGTTGTATGGCATGGACCAAAATGGCTGGATTTAAATAGCTATTGCAAAAAAAAACGAATTTGCACGAGATATCGTGCGGACAGAAGGACGGAGGGACAGACGGACGGACGGACATACATAGCTAAATCGATTTATTTTTCGATTCTGATCCGATCCATACACTTGAGTCTATATCTACCCGCCCTCCTACTCTGCGTCAGAAACGAAATGGAAAATTTATTATACCCTTTGTCTATATAGTCATACGGGTATAAATATACAGTGTTTGCAAAATTATACGAACATATTTCAAAAGAAATTTAGGTGGCCAATAAAATATATTTAATAATTTTAAAAATATAAAGAACTCAAGAATATTATTTTGTTATTAAAAACAAAAGGAAAATAAAATAAAATAATATTGAAACTTAAATTGATTTTCTTTTAATTAATATCTACATTTTATCTAAATTCTATTACAAAATAAACTATATTTATAACCTGTATATCCGATTTCAACTTATAATTGAAAATGAGTGGAAGAAGAAGACAGCAAAGACAAAATAGTTCCGGAGTAGTGTATTTTGGGTTTGGTCCTGATGGATCTTCAACACGTTTTGTTAACACAGTGGATAGATTTGAACAACCAGTAAGAATGAATTTTGTCGATTTTGAAAACATATTAAGAAAATTTTCCGGTGACAATATCCTGAGAGTAAAAAAATGGTTAAGTACAATTTACAAAAATTTGTTTTCTGCGAACGCTCATTAATTGGAGCTGCAAAAAATTTAAAAAAAAAACAACGCTATGTAGACAGGCTCTTAGAAAACTGTATATGTATAACTATAATATATCAGGTATAGGAACTACTGAAATTGAAATCGCGTGTATATATAGTGGCGGGCTCATTTGAAAAATTGATGCATGATGTTAAATTATTTCAAACGAATTAATCTTAGCAATAGTGAACATTTCAAATATTTAAAATACTTACATATTTGTATGCGATTTTATGAAAAATAGGTAAACATACTTTTGAATGTTTGTGGTGCGGTGCTTTTTCGCTTACCAAAATCTAGTGAAAGGTAGTTTTTTTAAATATTTTTTTTTTTATATTATATCCATATATAATATATAATGTTTTTATTTTTTTAGGAGAAATACGTGGTTGAAAAATTTAAATAGATTCGATTTGATTAGCATTCAAAAAATAATTTCAATTATAGGTGTTGTCATAAATATGATAATAATAATTATTCTATAACAATGTACCTACATTAGAATAAGAATATATTTTGTAATAAAAATTTCAACAAGATTGTAAAACAATTTGATAATAAACATAAGTATTTTAGCTCGACAAATTTATAATACAAAATTCAAATTTATTTAATTGATATAAATATCCATATTTTTGCTTAATTCATACCTATTTGAATTTTAAATCGAAATCTATTTTACTACTAATTTCAAAAAATAATATTGTAAATAAAAAATGATTTCCAATTATTTTTAATATATATGTATGATTTAATTTTCAAATTAAAATTTCACTAAAGTATTTTGTACTTCTATTTTAAATTTGGATAATGGTAATCCTAAAATTATACAGAAAAAATTTTTAATCTTTTTGAAACTTTTTAGTATATTTTTTTTTTTTGATATATATGTAATAATTTATTTAATATCAGATAATTTTACAATATATAAAATTATGTATATGAAATCAAAATTTAATACAAATTAATTTTATTTATCTCCAATTTTACTTTTAAATATAATTTTAACTATTTTAATTTCTAAAATTTTTAATATATTTTTTAAGTTTATTTTTAAATATCTCCACATTTTGACAATGTTTAATTTCCGTGGGCAAAGAGTTGAAGAGTTTAATTGCACTACATTGTAAGCTTTTTTGTTGTGTGGATGTTCTAGCTTTAGGTATTTCAATATTTTTTCTGTATCTACTAAGATAATTATGTACATTCTCCCTATTAGTTAGAATTAATTATACCCGTATGACTCTATAGTCAAAGGGTATAATAAATTTGCCATTACGTTTGTGACGCAGAGAAGAAGAGGGGGGGGGGGGGGGGGTAGATATAGACTCAAGTATATGGATCGGAGATATAGACTCAAGTATATGGATCGGATCAGAATCGAAAAATAAATAACCGTCCGTCTGTCCGTCGGTCCGCTCGATAACTCAAAAACTAAAGGAGCTACGATCTTGAAATTTTCGCAAATTCGTTTTTTTTTGCAATAGCCGTCAGCGCTATTTAAATTCAGCCATTTTGGTCCATGGGTTCGGGTAGCTGCCATACAACTTCTTTTTTTATATGAGTATTACTCTGTACCTATTACAACTGCGTGTCTGAAATTTTGCCAAAAGTAGTTTAGTTTTATGGCCAAAGTTTCTGCAAAATTTGGTTGGTCTACTGCAGTGGGTTCGAGAGGAGCTGCCATACAACTTCTTATTTTATATGTGCATTACTCTCCACCTCATGAAGCTGGGTATCTGAAATTTTGCTAAAGATAGTTTAGTGTAATGGCCAAAGTTTCTGCAAAATTTGGTTGGTCTACTGCAGAGTGTTCGAGCAGCTGCCATACAACTCCTTCTTTTATATAAGCATTACACTACACCTAATGAAGCTGGGTGTCTGAAATTTTGCCAAAAATAGTTTAGTGTAATGGCCAAAGTTACAGTAAAATTTGGTTGATCTACTGCAAAGGGTTCGAGTAGCTGCCATACAACTCCTTCTTTTATATGAGTATTCCACTACACTTAATATAGCTGTTGGTTTTAAATTTTGCCAAAAGTAATTAACCGGATAATATAATGTATATGTTACGGTCATACGGGTATCCTAGAGTTGACACAGTCTTCTCTACTACACTCTTCCTCGTTTTGATTTAAAATTACTATTTAGTATACATATTATAAATGTATTTACAAAATAAATTAGTTGATTTATATCAAATACATTAGTTGCTTTGTATAATTCCCTAGTACTAGTTTTAGGATTAATTTTAAATAAAATTTTTAATGCCTTATTCATTACAGTTCCAATCGAATTTACGTGAAATTTTGAGTAGTGATTCCAGCTGCATACATTAGATCTAATTCTTGTTGAAATATGACCATTGTTAACAAGCTTAACTGCATGATTCGGAATGCCACCAGTTCTTTTAATAGCCATACTTATAGGGATAATTTGTTTCTTAGTTTTTTTAATGTGTTTGTCCCATCTTAAATTTTCATCAATTATCACTAAATATTTAACGCTATCCACTCTTTGAATTATCTTATTTTTTATCTTCAGAGTAATATCATCACATTTTCATTTTTGTGTTTTGAATATTATGTAATTAGTTTTTTTAGCATTTATACTCTAACCAATTACGATTAATAAATTTGGTTAATTTTAATGCATTGGGTCTTATTTGTTAAAAAACTTTTTAATAAAAGATTACTATTTCCTCTTATTCCCATGCTCTCTAAAAAATTAAGTCATCTGGAATGATTAAGCATGTCAAATGCTTTTGTTAAATCAATAAATACCGCACCCATATAGAATCCATCATATAATGCATCATAGATTTTTTCCAATGTTGCTGTAATGGCTGACTCTGTCCCACTAAATTGTAAGAAACCATATTGATTGGTTCCAAAGCCAATTGCTTGTGTAATAAAATTTTTATTTCTAATATTAATAGCTTTTTCATATATTTTTGATATAGAATTTAAAATTGAGATTGGCCTATAATTATTACAATCTTCTTTTAACCCAGATTTATGTATACAAATGTATAGGCTTTTTTAAGTTGATCTGGAAATATTCCTTCTATAAAACATTTATTGATCATTATCTCTAAAGGTTGTTTTATAACATTAACCAATTCCTGTAAGTCTTTTACTGTTATTTTATCTAAACCTGGAGGTGTATTTTTATTTAATTTCATGATAATTTGATAGATTTCGGCTTCTGTAACTGGAGTAAGAAATAACGATATGATATACTATTATATATTTTACTAGCGTTGCTGCGCCTTTCAATGGAGGTTTAATTGAAGTTGATGTTACTGCAAAAAGTTAACAAAAAATTACACACGGTGTAAATGTAAATTTGAAAATGTATGAAAGCAATTTTTTCAAAACGATTTTTCTAGGATTATTCTAGTAATTTTTGAAACTTTCTGTAATTCAAAGCAGTACAAACAACTTGCCAAAATGGGACGTAATTTACTTGCAAACAAATTTTTTTGACCAATCGTAGTACCGACTTGTGTTACCAAACACCAAGCCTGTTAACAGACTCAACTCCATTTTCAAGTTGCTTCACGCATATAAAATTTGGAGCCAACCGTTTCTAATATAGAGTAAAGTAAGGCAAAAATCTATAAAAAGCCGCTGTTCCGCAATGGGTTAACGGAACTCAACAAAAAAATGATTGAGGCTTTCTCTTTGAGCAAAGCAGAATTGCGCAAAATTGGACGTAATTTCCTTCCAAAACTATTTTTTGACAATCGTCTGGCCGGTATGGGTTAACATTATCCTCAAAACGAAAAACATATACAAAATTTGAAGAAAATCGGTTAAACAGCTTCTAATTTTTTTGAGGCTTTTTTTTTAGCCAAAGTAGTACTTCGCAAAATTCGACAAAATTTGGTTCCAAAATATTTTTAAACCAACCGTCGGGCCGACATTGGTTAACAAATTCCAAAACTTTTAACAGTGTCAACTCAATTCTCGGAGAACACGGATACAAAATTTGAAGAAAATCGGACGAACCGTTTCTATAAAAAGCTGTTGGACCGCAATGGGTTAACGGAACTTAACAAATTTTTTTTGTTAAGTTCCGTTAACAAGCAGTACTTCGCAGAATTGGACAAAATTTGGTTTCAAAATATTTTTTGACCAACCATCGGGCCAACATGGGTTAACAAATTTCAAAACGGTTAATTGTGTCAGCTACAAACCACACAATTGGTCAAACCGTTTTCATTTAAGAAGAAAAAAGTTTAAGTACTTGCACCATAGCCCCAACTTCTCGGTCCGTTAGAGCAAACTTTTTGGCACACGATTTCTTTCCGTACTCGAAAACCTCTATATACAAATATTCATAAAAATCGGCTGAGCAGTTTAGGAGTCTTTTTGACACATACAAACAAACAAACAAACATACAAACAAACAAACAAGCAAACAACATACAAACAAAAAAACTTTCGCTTTTATATATATAGATAGATAGATAGATAAGCAGCATTATTAACTGTACAACAATTCCGACTCTCAGTAAGAATACATTTAGTTATTTCATTAAAAAATTTATTAATAGTATCTGCCATCTCATTTTCATTAATTGTTTTCTTGCCACTTTCCTTTAAAACGTAAGTAATAGTTTCAGTTTTTTGGTCAATATTATTTTTTATAGTATTATATAATAATTTTCATAGTTTTCTAGAGTCATTCCCTGCTTTTTCAATATTTTTAATAATATGTTTATTTTTAGCTTCCTTAATTAGTTTTTCTACTTTCTTTTTGAATATGCTATTTTAATCTTTTTTCAATATTGTTTGGATCTTTTGTGTGTGCGTCATATAAGGATTTTCTGATTTTAAGTTTTTCAAATATCATGAGTGTAATCCATCTATTATTTCTTGTTCTTACAGTTACTGTTTTAGAACACAATTCTTTCGCTTCCTGTATTGTTTTAACTAGTGTATCAATATCCACAATGTTTGTATTTTCTACTTTAGTTTTTACAATGTTACGCATTTGAATATAGTCCGTTTTATTTATAGTATAGTTTGCATAGGCATTTTCTTAACATTAATTGTTTTGATTGATGTTACGGCTATTTGGTGATAAACTGTTATCGTTTATTGTGAAAGAAACCTGATATTTTTAATTGAAGTTTGTTATTATATGATCTATTAGAGTTTTAGATTTAGCTATATTTCTTGTACTTTGCCTCTTGTTAAGTATATTATATCCAGAAGTAGCTATCATATCTTTGCATCTTAATAGTAAGTTAGTACTATCCAAAAAATTTAAGTTAGTATCAGCAAAAAATATGTGGTTTGAATTATCCTTCATTTTAGTTTCTAAGTATTCTATAAATAAATTGCTGTTTTCCGCTGGAGGTTTATATAATTTTGCAATTTTTACTCTTGGTTGAGAGTTTAAGGGAATTCAATTACCATATAATTATATCTTTCATCCTTAAATACTAGATTAAAGGGTATGTTATCCTTTACAAAAATTGTTGTACCTCCTCCCCTTTTTTCTTTCCTGCAGTTATGAACCGCTTTAAAATTGGGAATATTATGTATATCAATTTGATTGTCGAATATCCACACCTCTGTAAGTACTACTATATCAATATCCTCGAGTTCTGTGATTAAAACTTCTAATTCTAATATTTTATTTCTTATGCTACAGATATTTAAGTATAAAATATTTAGATTCCCTATTTGCTTTCTTATATTTGGGTGATTGATCATTATCGAATGCTTATCATACAATTTTGGCAGTTTTCTCTTATTTTTTGAAGATACTCTCGGTATTTATTATCCATGTGGTTTCTATACCCTTTTAGATCCTTTATAACATCCTCATGAGAGACTCCGACATTTTCATGATATATATATATTTTACGTAGTTCTTTATAATCTGTTGGTAATCCTTCTTGATCGATTAGTACTTTGATATTTGTTTGTGTTATACCATTATAATAAATATCAGCCTGATCATAAAAACGTGATAAATATATTCTATATATCTGTTAATATTATTATAAAGGATTTTATTAGTTTGATCTTAAGACATGGCTAACCAAATTAACTTTATAGTACTAAAAAAAATTTTCTATTTACTTTATCTATTCAAAAATATCACAAATTCTTACTAATTTATCTATTTAAAAATATTAAAAAAGAAAAAAACTTGAAATAAATAAAATATATTTATTTCGATTCAATTACAAAAGTTATAAAATTTGAATTATTAAATTTTGTGATAAAAAGCTAATGAAAGCATAATATTTTTTCAAATCGATCAAAAACTTCTATAATCCAAACACATTGACCAAATTCGACCAGAACCAATTCTAATGATACTTTCATTACTAGTAACTTACAGATTAAATTTCATCAAAATAGCGGCATCATTTTTTGAGTTATGCTATTTTTAAGATATATATTTGCTAGCCCTTGAACTTTTCAAAGGTTCCAGAACCCGAAACAATGGTACGATTTCGCCCATATGCAGTCCGCGCTCTATTTTAAATACTAGTAACCCTTGTATACAATTGGAACGTTCTATCTTAATTTTAAGTTACTATTTTTTGTAATTTCGATTATAAGCTTTTAAATCTTGACGGGTCTAAGAGGGGTACCGATCCACCACTCCAATTGATCCCAATTTAGGGGGCACACAAATAGTAAAGAACATCCTTGTGCCAAATTTGAAGCTTCTACATTTGTTTCAAGTTGCTATCTTTATTAATTTTATAGATATGCTTTAAGGTCTTCAGAAATGTGTGGCTGGTCCCCTACCCACTACTCCAAAAATCAAGGACACTAAAGAAATAGGAATGGAAACCTTGATACCAAATTTGGAGGTTCTATCTTCATTGGTTTCGGCATTGTGCTCGTTTGGTCTAAATTCGATCAAAAAGTTCTAGGTTCCGAACCCATGGTCGAATCTCCCAGTGTACCTACATGACCCTTACCGACCCAGTATACCTACTTTATTCTTTATTCTTAATGAAACAAAATGAAGACTATCATAAAAATTTTTATTTACAGCAAGTAGTAAATCTACTAATGCAAAAGTAGTAGAAAGCGCAAAAGGCATCCCGAATTGTGTACAAAGGTTAACTAGTATTAAAGGTATGGCGAGGACTACACATTGTCGAAATCAGGGCATGGTTTCGGCATCAATTCAACTACAAAAGTGAAAAAATTTGAAGTATTAAATTTCGTGATAAAAAGCTAATCAAAGCATAATATATTTAATAATTCAAATTTTTCAAAATTGCACTTATTTTAAATTGTTAGTTTATGTACCTATTAGAAAAGCTTATAAACGAAAATATAGCAAAATATGCTATAAATATATTTCTAAAGTACAATTACAATTTTAGAACTTTTCATATAATTCATTTAAATATAAAAATAAATTTTACATAAATGCAGCAAGTACCTTTGAATATAGCTTAAGTATTGTACACAATGTCTTAATTATATATCACCTTTGGTAATAATTCAATAAAATATATGATATGATTAATATTAAAACAAGTAAAGAAACAGTCAATCGGTGAAACCGACTTAGAAATACCCTACACCTATTTGTTTCAAATTTAATGACATATCCATAAGTCATTTTAACGCCATAAAAGCTGTTATTAATTTGATTGTAAGACATAGCTAACTAAATTAACTTTATAATACTAAAAACAATATTCTAATTACACTATCTCTTAAAAAATATTACAAATTCTTACTAATTTATTTATTTAAAAATATTAAAAAACAAAAAAACTTGTTATAAATGAAAATATATTTATTCCAATTCAATTACAAAATGAAAAAATTCTAGTTATTAAATTTTGTGATAAAGAGCTAATCAAAGCATAATATATTTAACAATCCAAATTTTTCAAAATTGCAATTATTTTAAAGGCTAGTTAATATACCTAATAGAAAAGCTTATACGCAATATATGCAATAAATGTATAATTTATTCTAAAATTCTAAAATACAATTACAAATTTACACCTTCTCATATAATTCATTTAAATATAAAAATAAATTTTACATAAATGCAGCAAGTACCTTTGAACATAACTGAACCACTACAATTAAGTTTAAATTTCGGGGACACATAGAAAATAGGAAATATATTCGTTGGCTTCGAAATTATACTCCTTTGGCCTCAAATCGATGAAAAGCTTCTAGAACCCGAACTCATTGACCAAACTCGACCAGAACCAATTCCAATGGTACTTTCATTACTAGTAACCTAGAGTTTAAATTTCATCAAAACAGCGGCATTATTTTTTGAGTAATGGTGATTTTACGATATATGTTTCTTAGCCCTTGAACTTTTCAAGGGTTCCAGAACCCGAAATTATGGTACGATTTCCCCCATATGCAGTCCCCGTCATACTTTCAATACTAGTTAATCCTTGTACACAATTGGAACGTTCTATCTTAATTTTAAGTTACTAGTTTTATTAATTTCGATCAAAAACTTTAACACATTTGGGAAGGTACACATTTCTAAGAAAGGTACAAAATTAAAGGAAGCTTCTACATTTGTTTCAAGTTACTATATTTATTAACTTCAAAAATATGCTTTAAGGTCTTTGGAACTGAGTGGCTGGTCCACACCCACTACTCCAATTGGGCTCAAATTTCGAGGGCACTAAGAAAATCGAAAGCGACACCCTGAAACCAAATTTTGAGGTTCTATCTTCATTGGTTTCGGAATTATGCTAGTTTAGCCTAAATTCGATTAAAAAGTTCTAAGTTCCGAACCCATTGTCCAATCCTCACCGTACGTAATCACCGCCGTAATTTCATTACCAATAACCTACAGCACAAATTTCATGAAGATAGCGTCATTAGTTGTTGAGTTATCGTGATTATTTATATATGTTCGTTAGCCCTGAAACCGATTAAAGGGTCCAGAATCCGAACCCTCGGACTGATTTCGCCCTTATGCAATCCCCGCCGTACTAGTAACCTGCAGTTAAAATTTCATCAAGATAGCTCCATTATGTTTTGAGTTATCGTGTCTACTGACGGACGGACGGACACACATGGCTATATCGACTCAGAAGGTCACGCTGATTACAAATATATATACTTTTCAATATCTAGCTCGATTCCTTTAGGTTGTTACAAACACCATACCAAAGTTAATATACCCTTTTACCTATTCTATAGGTGTAGGGTATAAAAAAGGAATTTAACCGATTATAAAAAAAATATTTTGTTTTTAATTTATAAAATATTATACAAAATATGTTTTATGGTAAAATTCTTAGCCTTTTAAAAATATAAAAGTGTTAAACAAAAACGGAAATAGGAAAGAACCCTCGTGTATCAAATTAAAATTTCTATCTTCTTGAATTTCGAAGATAAGCTTTTTAGTTTTGGGAATTCTTAGGAGACATCTGAACCAATACTACAATTAAATCTAAATTTCGGGGACACATAAGAAATAGGAAATATATTCTTTGGCTTCGAAATTATACTCGTTTAGCCTCAGATCGATCAAAAGCTTCTTGAATCCGAACTTATGGTCGGAACTCGACCAGAACCAATTCGCGTGGTACTTTCATTATTAGTAAACTAGAGTTTAAATTTCATCAAAATAGCGGCCTTATTTTTTGAGTTATACTGCTTTTAAGATATATCTTCGTTAGCCTTTGAACTTTTAAAGGTTCCAGAACCCAAAACCATGGTACGATTTTGCCCATATGCAGTCCCCGTCATACTTTCAATACTAGTTAACCCTTTACACAATTGGAAGGTTCTATCTTAATTTTAAGTTAATATTTTTATTAATTTCGATGATGCTTTTAAACCTTGGGGGTGTATCAGGGGTACTGAACCACCACTCCATTCGATCCCAAATTGGGGGGACACTCAAGAAATAGTGAAGAACACCCTTGCGTCAAATTTAAAGCTTCTACATTTTTTCAAGTTGCCATCTTAATTAATTTTAAAGATATTCTTCAAGGTTTTCAGAAATGTGCGGCTGGTCCCCGACCCACTACTCCAATGGGGCCCAAATTCCAAGGACACTAAGGAAAAAGAAAGAGACACCCTGATACCAAATTTGGAGGTTCTATCTTCATTGGTTTCGAAATTATGCTCGTTTGGCCTAAATTCGATCATAAAGTTCTAAGTTCCGAACCCATTTTACATTACCCACCGTACGCAATCACCGCCGGAGTTTCATTACTAGTACACTACAACACAAATTTTATGGAGATAGCGTCATTAGTTGTTGAGTTATCGTGATTTTTTATATATGTTCGTTAGCCCTTAGACCGATTAAAAGATCCAGAATCCGAACCCATGGGCCGATTTCGTCCATTTGCAATCCCCGCCCTAATTTAAGTCCTAGTAACCTACAGTTAAAATTGCATCAATAAAGCTCCATTAGTTTTTGAGTTATCGTGCCGGACGGACGGACGGACGGACGGACGGACATGGCTATATCGACTCAGGAGGTAACGCTGATCACAAATATATATACTTTTCCATATCTAGCTCGCTTCCTTAAGATGGT
Organism: Dolichopus griseipennis; assembly: GCA_963082915.1. Classification (NCBI taxonomy): domain Eukaryota; kingdom Metazoa; phylum Arthropoda; class Insecta; order Diptera; family Dolichopodidae; genus Dolichopus; species Dolichopus griseipennis. Next base: position 253,284,520 of record OY720441.1, on the reverse strand, counting down.
TACAAACACCATACCAAAGTTAATATACCCCTTTACCTATTGTATAGGTGTAGGAGATAAAAATGATTTCCACTTTTATTAATATATATGCATGATTTAATTTTCAAATTTAAATTTTCACTAAAATACTTTGTACTTCTATTTAAAATTTGGATGATGGTAGTCCTAAAGTTTTTTGTTAAGATATCTTTAAAATTATTGGTGTTACAGAAACGGTTATAGTTTTCCCGACCCCGCCCCATCTCAATCTTTAAATCAAATACATGACTTATGAAAATCGGGCTTACAGTTTCGCCGCTATCTCAAAATAATCGAGGAAGAGTGTGGGTAGACTGTTTCAACTCTGGGATACACTGTTTAGTAGTAGATTGTTTCAACTCTGGGATACCCGTATGACCGTTATATAAACATTATATCATTACTATTATAAACATTAATTACTTTTGGCAAAATTTAAAACATACCAGCTTTATTAGGTGTAGTGTAATGCTCATATAAAAGAAGGAGTTGTATGGCAGCTACTCGAACCCTCTGCAGTAGACCAACCAAAATTTGCAGTAACTTTGGCCATTACACTAAACTATTTTTAGCAAAATTTCAGACATCCAACTTCAATAAGTGTAGAGTAATCCTCATATAAAATAAGAAGTTAAATGGCAGCTACACGAACCCACTGCGAAACTGTTAACAATTTAATAAATACTACTTCAACAGACACAAATAAATCCGTAAACACTAATTTATATACTAACACTGCTTCAAAAATAAATCGGAAAAATTTATGTTCCTGGAAATACTATTCGGAACATCACTGCCTAAAGAGCTTGAAATTTGTAATGCTAATTCTATTTCAGTTAATGAACCAATTCCTTCTTCTTTGACTTCTCCAAACAATCCTTCTACTTCTAAATTTATAAATTTAGTTCGAGATGAAAATCTTCAATATTTCAATATTAACTCCCTTTTACAATAACAAGAATGAAACAACAATCTCTTGCTAACAAAGATTATACAATCACCCTTTCTAGGCTAACAGATGATAAAGTTTATAACATGGTCAAATTATATTTGTCATACCTATTTGATGATGAATATAATAAAGTATTTGAAGGTAAGACCAGAACAAGTATAGAAGTTTTAATTGATAACTGATGGTTTACCAACGGAATACAAAAAATTATATATAGGTATATATTATTTATTAAATTTCATGAAACTAAAGGTATAACAAATCAAAAATGTTTTGACGACTTAAAGGCATACCGTAATCATTGTAGTAGTAATTACTACAATCACTTACAGGTCTCAAATGATAGGTAGGTAGTAATTTTAATTAATATTTTCATATTAAAAAATAATTTGAACAAGACCTCTACATCTTTGATTGATCCTTCAGTTTTAATAAATTTATCATTATATTATCAAAATATCAGAGGTCTTAGAACAACAAGTGAGGAAAAAACCCAAGGGTTTATAAAAACCACATTTTCAAAATTATATACGGTTTCTTACTGAGTATTTTATTATTTATTTATAAAAATATATATAAAAATAAATGATAATATTACAATTTAGTTATTTCATTAATTTATTAATTATGTGACTAATAGTGAAATACTTATAATATAACCCCAATGCACTCAAGAAAAGCTGTTAACTAGTGCGAAATATAATGTTGGCGCTTCAATGTTAACGTTTAATTTTGGAAAGACTTACACAGGTAAATAAATTACTGTTTTATAAAAATATAAAAGTTTTAATTTTTAAGACCTAGTATCAATGGGGAAGGTTCCCAAATTTTTGCTTAGCAAACTTGTAATGGATCTGCCCCATCCTGTCCCCATCTTTCCATTTTTTCGGTTCTAGGAAATCAATTGTGAACTCCACCAAAATTTGGAATTTTACCTAGAGTTTTGTCTACGAAAAAATGGTTAAAAATAAGAGACAATTTCTTCAATTTAAAGAAACCATTTCAAACTTAAGAAAAACCTTTAACGTATGTTAAAACATAATGTTCGACCTTTAAGTTTTGGATAATTGTAAAAACAAAAATTTTAACAGGTACTCAAGTTACAGGTGTTTAAAAATAGCTAAATTTCAATTTCCTTATAGTTCCTAAATAGGGAACGTGACAAAAATATTTTGTTAACCAACTCCTACTAATATCTAAGGATCTAACTTCTCCTAAAACTTCAAAACCCCAGCTTAAACCGTCTAGAAGATTTGTGGGGCCAAAAATTTTGTAAAAATTGAGTTTTTCTTAATGGTAAATTTCAGTACCGTATGGCAACCCTATACTTTTCAGCTATACTTTCATTCTTGTCAAGCCTATAAAAGCAGCTCTTTTATACCGTTTTTTGATTGAAAATACACGTAACAGAACTCTTCTTATACTAGTTTAAATACAAAGTTTTTTTGCAAATTGCGGGGGCTGTAGCTTCAGGACTTTTCAAAATTAAGAAAAACCTTTGAAACATGTTGAAATATAATTAAAGATCTTTTAATTTTGTGTATTACTAAACAAAAATTTGAACAGGTATTCAAGTTACAGGTGTTTGAAAATAGAAAAATTTCAATTCTCGAACCCTTATTGCTCCTAAACAGGAGGAGTGAAAAAAAAAAATTTCTTCTATAAATTTCGAAGGAACTAACTTCTCCCAAAATTTCAAGATCCTAGCTTGAACCGTTTAGAAGATATGATATGTATAATATGAAAAATTTATAAAGTTTATAAAACCAGCTATAAAAAGTGCCGTTCAGATTGAAAATACATTCAGCAGAACTCTTATTATAACAATTTATAAATATGGCTTTTCCCAACTTTGGAGGGCTGTTATTTCTTAACGGGTAGGGCTACAGAAAAAAATTCAGAGTGAAGCTATGTAGGTACATTTTTTCAAAATTTTTTGAAAATGTGCTAAAAAAAAGACAACTCAATTCAATAAATGTTAATTTTTTCTAATGATGAGTTAATTCTATGTGGAAATCCCAATTTTCCTAGTATAACTTGAATCAATCATGACGAAGACTCTTTTTTTATTCCTGGTTCTTCAATGAGTGAACTATATCCGCAATTAATTGATGGTTTAAGGACCAGTAATTTACAACAGGTTTTACCACTGTTGAGGTTTTAAAGATAAACAATTGGACCTATTTACTTTTGATTGGAATAACATTTTTTTTTTATTATTATCGGTGTTACCGAGTTATAAAGTAGAGTTTTGTCTACGAAAAAATGGTTAAAAATAAGAGACAATTTCTTCAATTTAAAGAAACCATTTCAAATTTAAGAAAAACCTTTAACGTATGTTAAAACATAATGTTCGACCTTTTAGTTTTGGATAATTGTAAAAACAAAAATTTGAACAGGTACTCAAGTTACAGGTGTTTAAAAATAGCTAAATTTCAATTTCCTTATAGTTCCTAAATAGGGAACGTGACAAAAATATTTTGTTAACCAACTCCTACTAATATCTAAGGATCTAACTTCTCCTAAAACTTCAAAACCCCAGCTTAAACCGTCTAGAAGATATGTGGGGCCAAAAATTTTGTAAAAATTGAGTTTTGCTTAATGGTAAATTTCAGTACCGTATGGCAACCCTATACTTTTCAGCTATACTTTCATTCTTGTCAAGCCTATAAAAGCAGCTCTTTTATACCGTTTTTTGATTGAAAATACACGTAACAGAACTCTTCTTATACTAGTTTAAATATAAGGTTTTTTTGCAAATTGCGGGGGCTGTAGCTTCAGGAATTTTCAAAATTAAGAAAAACCTTTGAAACATGTTGAAATATAATTAAAAATCTTTTAATTTTGTGTATTACTAAACAAAAATTTGAACAGGTATTCAGGTTACAGGTGTTTGAAAATGGAAAAATTTCAATTCTCGAACCCTTATTGCTTCTAAACAGGAGGAGTGAAAAAAAAAAATTTCTTCTATAAATTTCGAAGGAACTAACTTCTCCCAAAATTTCAAGATCCTAGCTTGAACCGTTTAGAAGATATGATATGTATAATATGAAAAATTTATAAAGTTTATAAAACCAGCTATAAAAAGTGCCGTTCAGATTGAAAATACATTCAGCAGAACTCTTATTATAACAATTTATAAATATGGCTTTTTCCAACTTTGGGGGGCTGTTGTTTCTTAACGGGTGGGGCTACAGAAAAAAATTCAGAGTGAAGCTATGTAGGTACATTTTTTCAAAATTTTTTGAAAATGTGCTAAAAAAAAGACAACTCAATTCAATAAATTTTAATTTTTTCTAATGATGAGTTAATTCTATGTGGAAATCCCAATTTTCCTAGTATAACTTGAATCAATCATGACGAAGACTCTTTTTTTATTCCTGGTTCTTCAATGAGTGAACTATATCCGCAATTAATTGATGGTTTAAGGACCAGTAATTTACAACAGGTTTTACCACTGTTGAGGTTTTAAAGATAAACAATTGGACCTATTTACTTTTGATTGGAATAACATTTTTTTTTTATTATTATCGGTGTTACCACGTTTGAAATCCTATCACTCTCCAATAAATTTTACCTATTGTTTATTCCGTATATTATGAAGCAGCAGATACTTAAAGTTTTAATTTTATAAAACCAATTTTCCCGGCACTAATAAAATTCTTAAATACCTATGTCTACACATCTATATTTAATAATATTTAAAACTTTTATCCAATTCAATAAAATTTTACACACATGCAGCAATTACTCCTCTTCAAGATTTTCAGATGTAATGCATTTACTGTTGAATGATTTAGTTCCTTTAATTAACTATTTTAATTTTAAATATTTTTTAAATTTATTCTCTTAATTTACTTATTTTTCAATGCTTTATATAATTAAACTGAAAGTTATTCGAAAGAAATATTAATTTGTCATAATATAAATATAAAAAAAAGTTTATATAACTTCATGGTTTGTAATATTTGTTAAAACCATTAATGCTTTCATTAGCTGCTTATCACAAAATTTAATAATCAAAATATGCAATAAATGTATTTCTAAAATACAATGACAAATTTAGAAGTTTTCATAAAATTAATTTAAATATAAAAATAAGTTTTACAACCTAAGTATCCTACACAATTTCTTAATTATATATTCGTATTACCTATGGTAATAATTCAATAAAATATAGATATGATATAATAAAATTTAAAAACAAAAAAAATTTCGTGGTTTATTTAAAAAATATTTTGTTTTTATTTATAAAATATCATAATATTTAATCGGCTTATTTTTTCCCATACAAATATAAACAAACCTTTTCTAAACTATAAGACCAATTTTAATGAAACAACAACCAAGAGAAAGGTTTTTTTTGTTTTCATATTATAATTTTCATGATACAATTTTTATAATATTGCGCTTTTTCAGGTGAAAACTTGTCTTTAATTTTGTTCTATACATTTAGTTTATACAGTAGTTTTCTTTTAGAAAGAACTCTGTTCAATTTTTATTATAAAAAACGTTACACTTTTCGCCAAAGAATTAAATTTTATAATATAAAAAATATATAGAATATAAAAAAAATCATAATAACGCATCAAAAATACAATAAAAATTTCATTAGAAGAAAAAGCAGTATACATAGGCTTGAGACTGACACATCAAATAAAATTCAAGCAAATGAGTTTAAAGTGTCCATTCTATATTTAGCACATTCTACAATGTTCAATTTTTATACTAATTTTTTAAAATTCACAGCATTCTTTTAAAACGACATTTGTTTATTACGAATAATATTTTCTGTCTCTTCATGGTCGTTATAAGCGAGCTCTACTGTTTTTTTGTTCTGCTTTAAAAAATTATTTTGCTACTTCGTAAATGCTTTATGGTTTTTGTTAAGTTTTTTATAATAATAAAATAACCGACTTTTGAAACATATTCTGTAGTTCCCATTACGTTTGAGAGATGTATAACAATTTAAATGATTTGTTCCTTAGGGCCTAACCAAAATCAAGGCTTATGGTGTATAATTGCTAACAAAAAGTTTTTAATTGATTACATGATTAATTACATGAAAATAACTTACTGTACCTCGAATTTTTAAAATGTAAACATTGACAAAGCATATAAAAATGTTATTGATTTTTTTTATGTTGTTATTGTTCTATAAATAAAATATTTTAAAATAATATAGTTTTTAAAAACACCTATATTTTTTTAAAAAATAATTACATATTATATTCTAAATAATAGAAATGCCTATAATATGTTTGCAAAAAAAAAAGCAAATAACATTTTTTAAAAAAAATTATGTGTTCTTAAGGGATCAACCAGAATAAACGCGTACAGCGTGCAGTTTCTGTCAAAAAATTTTGAAATAAGTAGGTATGTTATGTACCGTACTTCGGAATTTTATATTTTAAAATTGTTTTTTCTTATGTTGCTACGATTAAGTTTTCAAAATAAAATATTTTAAAATAATATTTTTTTTTTTTAAAAAACATACATTCAAAATATTTGAAAATAGGTATGTAAAATATTTAAAAGTAGGTATGTACATAATATAGGCGTATAATTTCTGTCAAAAAATTTACAAATAAATAGGTACATGAATTTAGTTGAGATCAACCAAAATACGTGAAACGCGATGTACTTTAACTCGGATTTTTAAAATTTACAAATTGACCTAATGTATAAAAATATTGTTTTTGGTTTTTCTTATATTTCTAAGATTATGTTTTAAGAAATAACTTATATCGGAAAAAATTCAAAATATTAGGTATATAGGTATAAAATATTATATGAAATTAAAAAAAAATTTTGTACTAAATTAAAACATTCAATTAAATATTTTTGTGTCTACGCCCGAATCGATTTACGGATATGTAGATAGACATATTGACGAACTGCCGTATAAAAATTGTACGCCGTATGTTTTAATTTAGGTTAATTTAGTCCCTATTAAATGAAAAGTTTATTCTACATTTTAAACATATGTTTTTTTTATAATAAAAACCCCGTTTTAGTTTTACTTTGACCTAACGCATGATTTTTTTGTAATGCATGCGTTCCTTTTACCAAAAATTGTTGATGAATAGTAGGTAGAAGTTGTTTGTAAATGGAAAGCTAGTTTTTGTTTCAGGAGTATATAATTGTCAAATTAATTATCCTACATAATATTTGATATTTTAAAACTATCTGTCATTTGTGAAGTTAATAATATTTAATATATTTAGATAATGAAAAACAAGTGAAAAAATTTAGGCTTATTGCTGAAATATATAAAGACTATTTTTTAAAATGGAAGAGTTAAGTGCTTATTGATAATCAAATAAAAAATATGATTTAACATAACCTATTCAAGAGAAAATTCAACTATTATGAAAAATTATTTAATTATCTACTCCTCTCATTTACTCTTTTTCAAGAGCTGGTGTGGTGTAGCTGCTAATAGATGAGAGTAAAAAATAGTAGTTTACTCCTCATATACAAACCCAAGTAATAACATTTGCTTGTTTGAAGAAACTTATGAGTCATGACTCATGACCATACCTAGAAAAAAATAAATAAATAAACTAGACAAATAGGTATATTATAAAGTTAACTAAAAAATTCAGAACCATTTTTTGCATAAGTACATTTGTAGTAAAAATTTCAAATTTTATTATTAAAATGTAGTGCATAAGTGCCAATGTAGCTACTGAATTTAAAAATGGAATAAGGGGAGGAAAAATTTATCAATTTTTTAATTGATTATAAATCTTAAAATTGTGATTTTAAAAAAATTCTCGAATTCTGCCAACTTAACTATTATTTTCTACTTCTGGCAGCTTCAATATAATATAATACTAAGTACTAAACTTCTGAATTATGATAGGTATGTTAAATTTTGTTATACATGTTATGCTCTATGAATAAGCTTTTAATTATGATACAGAATACATACAACATAGTTCAAATCGTACTATAATGTTTAGAAAAAAGTACAGTTTTCTATATGTAGGACAGCATTAACTCGAATTTTGGCTACTTGACTTCACTAAATATGTATATGGATTTGAACATTATAATATTAGAACACTACTTATATTTAGAATGTAAATCGCTTTTTTTGTGTTTACTTAAAAACGTTTTTATAATTGAAAAAATTATAAATTTAGTTTTTAAGCAAATTTTAAACACAAGAATTGTTGACAACATTGCTGCCATAAATTTTATTATGTATAGGAAAAAAAAATAAGTTTCGTGTCATAGGTATTAGTCTAATATAAATTACACAAAACAGATTTTTTAGTAAATTTAAAAGCACAAAAAGCTCGAATTATGAGCACAGGGCTTTACTAGTAATACATAATATGTTTTATAATAAAACTCTTAGCCTTTTAAAAACAAAAGTGTTAAATAAGAACGGAAATAAGAAATAGTGTATCAAATTTGATTTTTTTATCTTCATTTATTTCGAATATATTATGCTATAAGGTCTTCGAAGTAGTGGGGGTGGTACGCAAACAGCTATTCTAATTCTTCCAAAATTTCACGTACACAAACAAATAAGAAGAAACACCTTTGCCCCAAGTATAAGGTTCTATCTTCTTTTGTTTCGAAATTATACTAGTTTGACTTTAATTCGATCAAGAGCCTCTAGAATCTGAACTCGACCAGAACCAATTCCCATAGTACTTTCATTAAACTAGAATATAAATTTCATCAAAATAGCGTAATAAATTTCTGAGTTATGATATTTTTAAGATATATGTTTGTTAGTACTTGAACTTTTCTAAGGATGCAGAACCCGAAACCATGTTACGATTTCGCTACTAGTTCTATTTCAATACTAGTTAACCCTTGTACACAATTGGAACATTATATATTATATATTAAAATTTAAACAAGATAGCTCTATTAGTTATCGTGCCTACGGACGGTAGAACGGAAATGGCTACGGTGTAGGGTATAAAAACAAACCCTGGCGTAAACATCTCAAAGCAAAAGATATTTATTTTTTTATTTATTTATTTTTTGTTTAATTCAAACAATTTTACAATAAAATTTTTTATCTCAGTAAGGTATGCTTGTAGTACGAGTCCACTAAAATCCAAATAAAAATCCAGAAGCGACTGTTCCAGAATGGACGGCTACTTGGTCTGCGACTAATCCCAGAGGGGCGTGAGTAAGAAACCCTGGCTGTAGGTATAAAAAGCATTAAATAAATTAAAGATAATGTCATATAAAAATAAAACTTCGGTAGGGATACATACCAAAGTGTCGGCAGAGACCACGGCTGTTGGCGATGGCTTGGCTGAGCATTCAAGGCGTTTAGATGAGTCGCCAGTGGTTCATAATAATAATATTAATAATATAAATAATCTGGATAAATTAATAAACCCCTTCGGTATGAGCTCGAAGGTTCAAAGAAGTCTGCCTAAAAAAGATGAAAAAAATAAGGAAACCGAAGAGGGCCATAAAGAAAAAATATTAATTGATGAAGGCAATTTAAAGAAAACCCACGAGGGTAATAATAAAATTCAAAGTCCGATATTGCAAGAAAGTAATACAGAAGTCAACTCCAGAATTATCAAGTTGGAAATCTTGTCTAAAGAATTACAAAGAGAAATCTGCCAATTTAAGGCAGAAAATTTAAAATTAAAAAATGATATAAAGAGTGTGCCAAATGTATCCACAGATACAAAATTGTGACAAACGAAACGGATGAAAAAGAACTAATCAGAAAAACTAATTTAATTCTGAATAGGAAAAGAAATCCGAAGAAACGTAAAGCGGATAAGTCTCCAGATGGTAACACATCTTTGGAACCGCTATTTAAACCCCAAGAGGAAAAATTAAAAGGAAACGATAATGTCACTAAAAAATATAAACCTCCTCCAGTAATTTATAAATATAAAAAATTATTCTCATATTATAAAAATAATAAAAGAAGAAAATATAAATGTTAAAGTCAACATGATGAATAATGACCAGTTACAAATTAATGTAGGAAACGAAATATAAAGTTTTGAAAATCTATAAATAAAGCCAAGTTGGAATGGCATACATATGAAAATAAGCTGACTAGACCAATTAAAGTTATGGCAAGATATCTTCATCCATCATGTGAACCAGAAGATATTAAGAACTTATTAATAAAGGTTTTAAATGTCTAGATGGGACAAACAAAATTAACAAAACTAAAGATAAAAATATAACCAAGCTTCCATTATTTATGCTTTCTTTTGATCATTCAGAGGAAATAAATAGAATATACGAAATAGAATAGTTACAGCACATGAGAGTGAAAATTGAGGCTCTCAGAAGTAATAAGTCTATTGCTCAGATGAAGAGGTGACAGAGTTTTGGTGATACACAAAAATTTTCCCAAAGACAGGGTAAATGTGTAAAATGTGTAGTAAAAAAGAAAATTTTTCAAACAATATGTGCAAACTACAACGACGCACACCCTGCTTGATATCGTGGTTGTTTGGCAAACCCAAACAATCAAATGAAACAAAAATACCGAAAAAAAGTACACCATTTATATCCAGTAAAGTTGCGAATGGAGTTTAATACTTCCAAGCACTAAAAACTAAAATTAAAGAAAACATTATAACAGAAAAACAAATTAAGATTATGAAACCTAAACGTAATGACGATGAAGTGATGCACAAGATGCAAAACTTGGAAAAAACTACAGAAACTACGAGAAAAAAAAAACTAAGGTTATGAAATATGAACGCAATAACAATGAAGTGATGCACATGATGCAAAATCTATTGCTAAAAGTTGACGAAATTTCCATAAGATTAAATAAAATAGAAAAGAGAAACAGTAATGAATATCAAGAAACACCTAAAAAATTTATAAACAATGTATCTAGATAAAATACGTATTGCAATTTGGAATCCTAATGGTGTCTTCAATAAAAAACATGAACTAGAAGTGTTCTTAAGATCTAACAATATTGATATATGTCTGCTATCAAAGACTCATTTAACAATTAACACAAAATTTAAGATTATAAGTTATGAATGCTATAAGGCAGTTCATCCTAGGAATTATCCGAGAGAAGGTATTGCAATTCTAATAAAGGGCCTTATAAAACATAATGAAGAATTCAAAATTGAATCTGAAGAAATCCAACTTTCTATGATAAAAATTTTATCTACTAAATAAGAACTTAATGTTGGTGCAGTATATTGTCCACCAAAATGCAATATAAAGAAAAATATCTTTAAAGAACTCCTAAATGTCCACGACATAAATTTCTGCTAGGAGGTGATTACAATGCAAAACATATAGATTGGGGCTCTAGAACAACCTCAACTAGAGGGAGAGGGCTAAGAAAAACTATTCAAAAGTTAGGTTGTTGCCATCATTCGACATCCAAACCAACTTACTGGCCCACAGAAACCAACAAAGCTCCAAATCTAATTGAGTTCTTTATAAACAAAAGTATTTCAAGCATTTTCATAAATTTAGAAGATAATCATGATTGGATTCTGATCACTCTGCTGTCATACTTGAGTTGAATGAAAAAATAACTAGAAAACTAAATAAACCCACACTGACAAATAGTACCACAGAAGCTTTAAGTATGAAGTCACAAATAATATTGATTTAAACATAAATTTACAATTAAAAGAACAAAAAGATTTGGAACTAGAAAGATTTATTAATATAATTCAAAAAGGTGTTTGTAATAATACAAAAATACCTGAGTTATAGGTCATCAACAAATAATGATCGTAGAGATATAACTGATTTAATAAAATGAAAAAGAAGGGCTAGACGAAGATGGCAACAATCACGTTACCCTGATGATAAGAAGATTTTAAACAGATTATCACAATCTCTTAAAAAAAAAATTCAGATCTTAAAATCAGTATCATATGAAAATTATATAAAAAGTTTATCGGCAACAAAAGAATAAAATTACTTGTTGTGAGTGTAAAAAAGGCGATAAAACACGCCCCGCCATTCATCAAACCAGCTTTTGGGCAAAGGAAAAGAAAGATAAAGCCGAATTATTTGCAGATCATTTAGAAAACATATTCAAACCAAACGATATAAATTCAGATCTTTCTTTAGTGGAGAATGTTACAATAGAAGAGAACAATGTTAATCCATTTACTTAAGAAGAAATTAGTGAAGAAATAAAAACTTTAAAGTTAACAAAAACCCCAGGTTTTGATCTTATTACAGCTCAGATTATAAAAGAGCTTGCACAAAAAGCTCTAAAATTTTCAAGAAAAATCATAAATGCAGCAGTAGAACTGAAGTATGTTCCAACCGCTTGGAAAATAGCAGAGGTTATTATGATAGCAAAGCCAGGGAAGCCATTAAATGAGGCAAAATCTTATAGGCCAATATCTCTGCTACCAATTATGTCAAAACTTTATGAAAAATTGTTGTTAAAAAGGCTGAAGCCAATTATAGAAACTAAAAATTTAATTCCAAATCTTCAATTTGGATTTATATCAAAGCATGCAACAATTGACCAAGTTCATAGAATAACAAATATTATAGAAAACGCGTTTGAAGAAAAACAAATCTGCTCTACAATATTTCTAGACGCAGCACAAGCGTTTGACAAAGTTTTGCACGAAGGATTAATATTTAAATTAGGGAAATTGATACCTTTACAATATGTACAGATACTCGAATCGTAATTGTCAGATAGATTATTTAGAATTAAACAAGATGAAGAGTACTCTACATTAAGAAAAATAAAAGCAGGTGTGTGTCAAGGCAGTAGTCTAGGTCCTATTTTGTACTTGCTTTATACAAGTGATCTACCAGAAGTAGAAAATGTAACTGTAGCAACATTTGCTGACGATATATTGGCAGTAGGATCGAATATTGACGAAGCTACAGGAAAATTACACAAAGCAAGTGAAAAAATATGTTTTTGGACTAATAAATGGAAAAGAAAATTAAATAAAAGTAAATCTATTCATGCTAATTTTAGTAATAGAAATATTAGAAACCCACCTGAAATAAATTTAAATTGTGTATTTGTATCAATCGAAAATTCGGCAAAATACCAAGGAACATGTTAAAAGGAAAAACCAGAGCTTGAAAATAAATAGAGAGAAAATTACTGGCTCTTAGGGCGTAAGTCTAAATTAATAATATATAATAAAGTGTTAATTTACAATCAAGTAATTAAACCTAAATGGTTATATGGCATTCAACTTTGGGGTTGTGCCAAGGTATGTAAGAAAATATAAACCTTTCGGAATAAAGTCCTACGTAACATAGTAAGTGCTCCCTGGTATGTACGTAATAGTGACATTGATAGAGATTTACAAATTCCCAAAGCTATAGATGAAATAAGTAGATATGTCATATAGCATAAAGCTCGTCTAGAAGGGCATATAAATATTGAAGCTGGTCAGTTAATAAATAATCAGATAAATACAGGAAGACTTAAAAGAAAAAGACCTTTAGATAATATATTATAAAGTACAGATTTCCTAAGGGAAAGTACACAAAACCTATACTCAAACCAAAGATAGCAAAAAATTAATGGTTTATTCAGTTCGACCTGTTTTAATGAGGGAAGGGTGTGACTTAGCTCGGTAAGAATCCGCCATACACTTCTACTACGGGGCAGTTTGTATCTTTCGAAGATTCCCAAAAATCCACGTAAAATAAAAATATAAATTGCTAAAATTAAATTACAATTTAAATTATTAATATATATATATGAACATGTTATGCATGAACATGAAAACATTTAAAAATAAAATAAATAGCAATTAATAATGAAAAGTTAAGATTTTCAATGTTGATTAAATATTTTATGTTTTAATGTGTCTTTTTTTTGTGTAAAATCTATGTATGATTTGTATTTATTACCCATAGATAACATTCTGTGAATTAATTCATTACACCCATAATTAGTTCTGTGATGTGTGGTAATGAATAGGTTAGAAGATCTAAGATGGGGTATTGTGTTAAGATTATTTTTGTTTGAAGTCTAAGGTGATATTATGTTGCCTTTTATTATTTCAGTTAGAAAAACAACATCAGCTGCCTCTCTTCTAAACTTGAGTATTTAGTTGAATTATTTTAATCTATTTTCATAAGGAGGTATGAAGGAGAGATAAGGAGATATTATAGGGTCATTCCAACGTAAATTTCTTAAAGCAAAGCGAAGAAATTTTTTTTAGAAACATTAAGAAGAAGATTATTTATGGTCCACCAAGAAAAGAAATTATTAAGATCACTTTGCAATAAGGCCGCATCTCTCATTGAAGTAATTTTTTTTTAAATTTTCCTATCGCCAGCGATAATTTTTATATTGCTATGATTTGTAAAAGACCCAACATAATTAACAGATAAAATAAAGAGCAAGTATCTCAAATGACTTAATAGTGGAATACCTGAATTAGCGGTAGATGGGTTGGAAACCGACGATCTGAACACCATTGAGATAAGATCCAATCCACTTAATACAGCTACTTGGTAAGATACCAATAGCTTATCACCATCATCATCATCATCATTATTATTATTATTATTATTCTAGTTCTAGTTGCAGTAAACAATACCTTATCTAGTGTCATTAACCACTAGGACTTACCACTTTTTCGATTACCAATTTATTAAAGTTATCTTAGGTAACAATTTTTTTACCTTAGTATTGCTTACTTTCCACCTAATTCTGACAATTCCTCATATTCTGAATTTTTCGAGATATATCAGCATGTTATATCAAATTTGAATGAGGATGATTCAATTGTAATTTTTGGGAACTTTAACCGTTCTTCTTTATCTTTTATTGTTGCCGAATCTGATAATTTGTTACTACCAATAAACTTTCAGGACGAAATAGATTTCGATCTTATTAATGTATTTTATGGTAATGATTTACGCAAAATTATCAGCTTTCCGAATAATTATAACAAGTGGTTAGATCTTTATTAACGAATGCATTTGATAAAGTGGTGGTAAAAGTCGATGATGATTCAGAAAACCTTTTTACTAACACTACTCATCATAACGCAATCATCTTCGAATTTTCCACTGTTATACCACCTTTTACCAAATCTTACTATAATATTTTTGTATATGTCTTTCTTAATGCTGATTATTAAAGCATTAATAATGCTTTATCAGTCATTGGTTGGGACGACCTGTTAACCGAACAGGATATTGACTTGATTATCTCTCAATTTTATTCAAAGCTATTTGAGATAATTAACTCTTTTGTTCATAAAATTCGCAAAATGGACAAGACAACCGAACCTTGGCTGACCATTGAACTTAGGACATTGCGTAACCAACGCAACAAACTATACAAAATAATTAGAAATTCAAAAGAGCCTAATAATGACTTATTAAACAAGTACAAGGATCTTGCTTTTGAATTAAAACAAAAAGCTAACCTGGCTTATGATAGTTATCTCACTAACGTAGGCAACAAATTAATTACAGATTCTAAAACGTTTTTTGACTTCGTTAACACAAAACGTAAAAATTACGTTTATCTAAGCTCAATGTCAAAAGATAATACATTTTCTAATTGTCCTAGAACTATCTGCAATTTCTTTGCTAATTCTTTTCAAAAAGTTTATGGTCCACACGAGGTTCCATTTGATTTTGATTTCTCTAACTAAATAAATAAATCAAATCCTATTATTACGGATTTATACCTTTCCGAATTTGAAATATTTTAAGCAATAACTAAACTTGATACCAAAAAACGTATAGGACCAGACCTAATACCACCGACTTTTTTATACAACTGTGTCAGTTATCTCACTTATCCGCTTCATTTTATTTTTAATAAATCTTTCTTAAGGTATTTTTCCTCTTATTTGAAACTCTTCTTATCTTACCCCGATCTACAAAAAAGGTGATAAATCGCAAAATACGTCGAAAATGACCGTGGTATAGCTAATCTATCAACTATTGCAAAGTTCTACGAAAAAAATATTGTAGACAAGATTACACCCATCATAAATACAAAACTAAATGAACAACAACATGGATTCAGACAATGTCGCTGCACAACAACAAACCTTTTTGTTTACATTTCTAAAATACTTAATGAAATGGAAAATGGGCACCAATGATGCTATTTACACGGGCTTCAGCAAAACATTCGATCGTGTTGATCACAAAATTCTACAAAACAAGCTTGCAGCTTTAGGTATTTCGAGCTTTTTTTTTACTGGATATTCTCCTATATTACAAATAGATCGCAAAATATCAAATTTCAAGGATTTTTGTCGGACCCAATTAATGTTACATCAGAAGTACCGCAAGGTAGCCACTTAGGTTCTTAGGATCTTGAAGAAGAAGATGATGAAGTAAGATTTATGATGTAATCAAAAATAGTTCTGATGTTGCACTACTTCAAACAAATCTAAATAGTCTACAAGAATTGTGCTCTTCTAATAAGTTGGAACTAAACATTAAAAAATTCAAGGTTATAAGTTTTACCGGTTAGAGATCTATCAATGCTATCGGTTTAAATATAAATAATGTAAACCTTGAATGGGTTCAAAGTATCACCGATTTAGGGATTCTTTTGAATGATAAACAGAACTTCTATCTTCACTATAAGCATACAACTTCTAGGGCAAACAAAATCCTAGGTTTTTTAAAAAGAATAGCTAAAGAATCCAGCAACACCGCTGTAATTAAAGCTCTTTATTGTTCCTTAGTACGATTTATTCTTGAATATGGTAATACTTTGTGGGATCCCGCATTTCAAATGCATTCTGATAGAATAGAATCCGTGCAAAAGCAATTTCTTTTATTTGCTTTGAGAAATCAATATAATCCTAGAGATTATTCAATTCTACCTAGCTATCTCATAAGACTTAGTTCATTAAATATCTTAAATTTTAGCAGATCATTTAGAAAACATATTCAAACCAAACGATATAAATTCAGATCTTTCTTTAGTGGAGAATGTTACAATAGAAGAGAACAATGTTAATCCATTTACTTAAGAAGAAATTAGTGAAGAAATAAAAACTTTAAAGTTAACAAAAACCCCAGGTTTTGATCTTATTACAGCTCAGATTATAAAAGAGCTTGCACAAAAAGCTCTAAAATTTTCAAGAAAAATCATAAATGCAGCAGTAGAACTGAAGTATGTTCCAACCGCTTGGAAAATAGCAGAGGTTATTATGATAGCAAAGCCAGGGAAGCCATTAAATGAGGCAAAATCTTATAGGCCAATATCTCTGCTACCAATTATGTCAAAACTTTATGAAAAATTGTTGTTAAAAAGGCTGAAGCCAATTATAGAAACTAAAAATTTAATTCCAAATCTTCAATTTGGATTTATATCAAAGCATGCAACAATTGACCAAGTTCATAGAATAACAAATATTATAGAAAACGCGTTTGAAGAAAAACAAATCTGCTCTACAATATTTCTAGACGCAGCACAAGCGTTTGACAAAGTTTTGCACGAAGGATTAATATTTAAATTAGGGAAATTGATACCTTTACAATATGTACAGATACTCGAATCGTAATTGTCAGATAGATTATTTAGAATTAAACAAGATGAAGAGTACTCTACATTAAGAAAAATAAAAGCAGGTGTGTGTCAAGGCAGTAGTCTAGGTCCTATTTTGTACTTGCTTTATACAAGTGATCTACCAGAAGTAGAAAATGTAACTGTAGCAACATTTGCTGACGATATATTGGCAGTAGGATCGAATATTGACGAAGCTACAGGAAAATTACACAAAGCAAGTGAAAAAATATGTTTTTGGACTAATAAATGGAAAAGAAAATTAAATAAAAGTAAATCTATTCATGCTAATTTTAGTAATAGAAATATTAGAAACCCACCTGAAATAAATTTAAATTGTGTATTTGTATCAATCGAAAATTCGGCAAAATACCAAGGAACATGTTAAAAGGAAAAACCAGAGCTTGAAAATAAATAGAGAGAAAATTACTGGCTCTTAGGGCGTAAGTCTAAATTAATAATATATAATAAAGTGTTAATTTACAATCAAGTAATTAAACCTAAATGGTTATATGGCATTCAACTTTGGGGTTGTGCCAAGGTATGTAAGAAAATATAAACCTTTCGGAATAAAGTCCTACGTAACATAGTAAGTGCTCCCTGGTATGTACGTAATAGTGACATTGATAGAGATTTACAAATTCCCAAAGCTATAGATGAAATAAGTAGATATGTCATATAGCATAAAGCTCGTCTAGAAGGGCATATAAATATTGAAGCTGGTCAGTTAATAAATAATCAGATAAATACAGGAAGACTTAAAAGAAAAAGACCTTTAGATAATATATTATAAAGTACAGATTTCCTAAGGGAAAGTACACAAAACCTATACTCAAACCAAAGATAGCAAAAAATTAATGGTTTATTCAGTTCGACCTGTTTTAATGAGGGAAGGGTGTGACTTAGCTCGGTAAGAATCCGCCATACACTTCTACTACGGGGCAGTTTGTATCTTTCGAAGATTCCCAAAAATCCACGTAAAATAAAAATATAAATTGCTAAAATTAAATTACAATTTAAATTATTAATATATATATATGAACATGTTATGCATGAACATGAAAACATTTAAAAATAAAATAAATAGCAATTAATAATGAAAAGTTAAGATTTTCAATGTTGATTAAATATTTTATGTTTTAATGTGTCTTTTTTTTGTGTAAAATCTATGTATGATTTGTATTTATTACCCATAGATAACATTCTGTGAATTAATTCATTACACCCATAATTAGTTCTGTGATGTGTGGTAATGAATAGGTTAGAAGATCTAAGATGGGGTATTGTGTTAAGATTATTTTTGTTTGAAGTCTAAGGTGATATTATGTTGCCTTTTATTATTTCAGTTAGAAAAACAACATCAGCTGCCTCTCTTCTAAACTTGAGTATTTAGTTGAATTATTTTAATCTATTTTCATAAGGAGGTATGAAGGAGAGATAAGGAGATATTATAGGGTCATTCCAACGTAAATTTCTTAAAGCAAAGCGAAGAAATTTTTTTTAGAAACATTAAGAAGAAGATTATTTATGGTCCACCAAGAAAAGAAATTATTAAGATCACTTTGCAATAAGGCCGCATCTCTCATTGAAGTAATTTTTTTTTAAATTTTCCTATCGCCAGCGATAATTTTTATATTGCTATGATTTGTAAAAGACCCAACATAATTAACAGATAAAATAAAGAGCAAGTATCTCAAATGACTTAATAGTGGAATACCTGAATTAGCGGTAGATGGGTTGGAAACCGACGATCTGAACACCATTGAGATAAGATCCAATCCACTTAATACAGCTACTTGGTAAGATACCAATAGCTTATCACCATCATCATCATCATCATCATCATTATTATTATTATTATTATTCTAGTTCTAGTTGCAGTAAACAATACCTTATCTAGTGTCATTAACCACTAGGACTTACCACTTTTTCGATTACCAATTTATTAAAGTTATCTTAGGTAACAATTTTTTTACCTTAGTATTGCTTACTTTCCACCTAATTCTGACAATTCCTCATATTCTGAATTTTTCGAGATATATCAGCATGTTATATCAAATTTGAATGAGGATGATTCAATTGTAATTTTTGGGAACTTTAACCGTTCTTCTTTATCTTTTATTGTTGCCGAATCTGATAATTTGTTACTACCAATAAACTTTCAGGACGAAATAGATTTCGATCTTATTAATGTATTTTATGGTAATGATTTACGCAAAATTATCAGCTTTCCGAATAATTATAACAAGTGGTTAGATCTTTATTAACGAATGCATTTGATAAAGTGGTGGTAAAAGTCGATGATGATTCAGAAAACCTTTTTACTAACACTACTCATCATAACGCAATCATCTTCGAATTTTCCACTGTTATACCACCTTTTACCAAATCTTACTATAATATTTTTGTATATGTCTTTCTTAATGCTGATTATTAAAGCATTAATAATGCTTTATCAGTCATTGGTTGGGACGACCTGTTAACCGAACAGGATATTGACTTGATTATCTCTCAATTTTATTCAAAGCTATTTGAGATAATTAACTCTTTTGTTCATAAAATTCGCAAAATGGACAAGACAACCGAACCTTGGCTGACCATTGAACTTAGGACATTGCGTAACCAACGCAACAAACTATACAAAATAATTAGAAATTCAAAAGAGCCTAATAATGACTTATTAAACAAGTACAAGGATCTTGCTTTTGAATTAAAACAAAAAGCTAACCTGGCTTATGATAGTTATCTCACTAACGTAGGCAACAAATTAATTACAGATTCTAAAACGTTTTTTGACTTCGTTAACACAAAACGTAAAAATTACGTTTATCTAAGCTCAATGTCAAAAGATAATACATTTTCTAATTGTCCTAGAACTATCTGCAATTTCTTTGCTAATTCTTTTCAAAAAGTTTATGGTCCACACGAGGTTCCATTTGATTTTGATTTCTCTAACTAAATAAATAAATCAAATCCTATTATTACGGATTTATACCTTTCCGAATTTGAAATATTTTAAGCAATAACTAAACTTGATACCAAAAAAAAGTATAGGACCAGACCTAATACCACCGACTTTTTTATACAACTGTGTCAGTTATCTCACTTATCCGCTTCATTTTATTTTTAATAAATCTTTCTTAAGGTATTTTTCCTCTTATTTGAAACTCTTCTTATCTTACCCCGATCTACAAAAAAGGTGATAAATCGCAAAATACGTCGAAAATGACCGTGGTATAGCTAATCTATCAACTATTGCAAAGTTCTACGAAAAAAATATTGTAGACAAGATTACACCCATCATAAATACAAAACTAAATGAACAACAACATGGATTCAGACAATGTCGCTGCACAACAACAAACCTTTTTGTTTACATTTCTAAAATACTTAATGAAATGGAAAATGGGCACCAATGATGCTATTTACACGGGCTTCAGCAAAACATTCGATCGTGTTGATCACAAAATTCTACAAAACAAGCTTGCAGCTTTAGGTATTTCGAGCTTTTTTTTTACTGGATATTCTCCTATATTACAAATAGATCGCAAAATATCAAATTTCAAGGATTTTTGTCGGACCCAATTAATGTTACATCAGAAGTACCGCAAGGTAGCCACTTAGGTTCTTAGGATCTTGAAGAAGAAGATGATGAAGTAAGATTTATGATGTAATCAAAAATAGTTCTGATGTTGCACTACTTCAAACAAATCTAAATAGTCTACAAGAATTGTGCTCTTCTAATAAGTTGGAACTAAACATTAAAAAATTCAAGGTTATAAGTTTTACCGGTTAGAGATCTATCAATGCTATCGGTTTAAATATAAATAATGTAAACCTTGAATGGGTTCAAAGTATCACCGATTTAGGGATTCTTTTGAATGATAAACAGAACTTCTATCTTCACTATAAGCATACAACTTCTAGGGCAAACAAAATCCTAGGTTTTTTAAAAAGAATAGCTAAAGAATCCAGCAACACCGCTGTAATTAAAGCTCTTTATTGTTCCTTAGTACGATTTATTCTTGAATATGGTAATACTTTGTGGGATCCCGCATTTCAAATGCATTCTGATAGAATAGAATCCGTGCAAAAGCAATTTCTTTTATTTGCTTTGAGAAATCAATATAATCCTAGAGATTATTCAATTCTACCTAGCTATCTCATAAGACTTAGTTCATTAAATATCTTAAATTTATCCTCACGCAGGCAAATTTTTTCTTCCGGCTTTACTTCTGACGTCTTGAGAGAAAAAATTGACGTTCAGTTTTTAGCAGATAATTTTAAAATAAATAATGAGGGCAGAAATACGAGAAGCACTAAATATTTTGTTAAAAATATTTATTGAACTGAATATGGAAAAAATGAACCAATAAACAGATGTTGCATTACATTCAATAAACACAGTCATCTTTTTTCAATACAAATTTCTAGATACACTTTTAAACGTAAATTAAAATTAAAATTTCTTAATGATCTAAAACAATAATTTTAACCTTCAATATATTTTATTACACTTCAAGTTCACATTATATTATAAGTTTATAATTTAGTTATTTTTTTTTTTAACTTTATAAATTGTATTTTAACTGTGTTTTTGCTAAGTACGCTTTTTCTGAAATTTACAAAAAAATAATTAAATTTTTGGTTTTAAGGTAATTAGAATTTTTGCCTTGTAATTAAATTTCATGTTAATTTTAATTAACTTATTTATGAGATCGCTCTTATAGCGTTATATTTAAAAATGTAATTTTAGAACCTTTCCTGGCAAATTCCGGAATTCCGCAATGAATTGGTCCTCTACTTTTTATCTTATCTGTAAATGATGTTTCACTCTACATTTTCTAATTGAGAGCTCCAAGTTTACGTTAATGATATGAAACTTTTTGAAAAGATTACATCTTAAAAATGAATTAGTAAAATTATTATTAGAAATCTTCAACGCCTTCGCTTTTGCTATTTATTTAAAACAAATAATCATAGAATTAATTATGGCAAATTTGAACATTTTAATAGAATGGTTATTATAGGTAACAAACATAAACATAATATTGAATTTAAACTTTCAAAACATTCCCAAAAACAAAAATTAAACAATCGCTATTGTTAGGATTATTTTTATTTCTCTTAAATGACTGTATTGCCATAATTCTTAATTTAATTTTTTAATTATAATTTTAGTGTTAATTTTTTTATATTTAGTCAAAAATTTAATTTTTTTATATTGATTTTGATTGTGTAATTTTGATTGTTACTCGTATGTTTTTTGTAAACTATTTGTGTTAAGCAGTATTAATAAATTACTAAATAAATAAATAAGCTTTTCTAATAGGTACATACACTAAGATAATTAATTTCAATTTTCGATTACTAAATTTTGTGATAAAAAGCTAATCATAGCATTAAATGTTTTAATTAAAGTTAAAAAACATCAAATTATGTTAACTCTTTACTTATATATTATCAAAAAATAGATATTTCTTTCGAATAACTTTGAGTTTAATCAAAATTAGTAACACAGATATTAACAGCATTATAATTGTAATACTTATTTAAAGGAATTATTTCAATATTTTTAAATAAAGAAATTAGTAAGAATTTTCAATATTTTTGAATAGATAAAATAATTAGAAAATGTTTTTAGTATTATAAAGTTAATTTGATTAGCTAGGTCTTACGATCAAACTAATAAAAGCTTTTACGGTTTCAAAATAACTTATGGACTTCAAAATAACTTATAGTTTTAAAATAACTTATGGAACCAAGTAAGTGTAGGGTATTTCTAAGGATGCGTTTATGTTGGAGCTGCGATAAGTGATAAGAGCGTCGATAAGAGCATAGCATAGAAAACTAAATACATAATTTAAATAGAGGTGTTTATGTTGGAGCATCGCTTTGATCATCGATAAGCGATAAGAGCATAGAAAACTCTTTATTCAGTTTTCTACGCTCTTATCGATGATCAAAATTTTTAAATGAATGTTTTGCTCTCCTTTGTTATTGTAATTTTTTAAATAAATGTTTTGTTATTTTCGTTTGTCCTTTTTTTTTTTGAATACAAACTCTCAAGGAGGTGCAATTATACATTTAATAATGTAATAAAATAACATTTTTTTTTTATTGTTAATAAAATATTTTTTGTTTTATTTTTTTTTTGTATAATTTTTCTTTAAATTTTTTATAATTATAAAATAATTTTTTAAAATATATAATTAAATTTTTTTTTAATTTAAAATTTTTTTATTATTACTTTCACCTTCCAATAAATAAACAAATAATAATTATGCTTTATTATATTTATTTTACTTAATTCTTAAAAGTTTTTTTAACTTAATTTTGTTTTTCTTTTTTCTTAAAAAATATTACCAGATAAATTTAATACAACCATAAATAATATTGTTTTGTTATTGTATATCCCTTCTATCGAAGCTCCAATATAAACACTACATAAGAGCATAGCTTTTTCTATAAAAAACTAAATACATAATTTAAATAGAGGTGTTTATGTTGGAGCATCGCTTTGATCATCGATAAGCGATAAGAGCGTAGAAAACTCTTTATTCAGTTTTCTACGTTCTTATCGATGATCAAAATCTTTAAATGAATGTTTTGCTCTCGTTTGTTATTGTAATTTTTTAAATAAATGTTTTGTTATTTCCGTTTGTCCTTATTTTTTTGAATACAAACTCTCAAGGAGGTGCAATTATACATTTAATAATGTAATAAAATAACATTTTTTTTTATTGTTAATAAAATATTTTTGTATTAATTAATTTTTTTTTAAATTTTTTATAATTATAAAATATCTTTTTAAAATAATATATAATTAAATTTTTTTCAATTTAAAATTTTTTTATAATTACTTTCACCTTCCAATAAATAAACAATTATAATTATGCTTCTTTATATTTATTTTACTTAATTCTTAAAAGTTATTATAATTTAATTTTGTTTTTCTTTTTTCTTAAAAAATATTACCAGATAAATTTTATACAACCATAAATAATATTATTTTGTTATTGTATATTGCTTTTATCGAAGCTCCAATATAAACACTGCATAAGAGCATAGCTTTTCTATGCTCTTATCGATGCTCTTATTGACGCTCTTATCACTTATCGCAGCTCCAACATAAACGCACCCTAAAACGAGTACAGTAAAGGATTTTAAGTTTGAAAAAATAGAAATTGAAAAATATAATACTTTAGTTAATAATCTTTCTAACACTAACTCTGCAGGACCAGACAAAGTCTCAACAAATTTAATCAAAATGATGAAAGATGAAATGTCCAACATTATAATTAACATTAATCAATAAATCACTAACTGAAGGAATAATGCCATTATGCTTAAAAATGAATAAGATAATTCCTATATACAAGAACACAGCAGTGAAGATGAAGTAGAAAACTTTAGGCCTATATCCATTGCCTCAGTGTTTAGTTACTTATTGAAACCGTAGTAAACAAGCAGCTTACTGAACATCTTTATAAGCAAAACTTAGTTTGTAAACAACAATATGGTTTCAAGCAAAATTCAAGTACACAAGCAGCACTATTTGATGTTGTATCGGAAATCCAATCTGGGTTAGATGAAAACGCTAAAGTAGTCGCAGTATTTTTCGACGTGAAGAAGGCTTTCGATATGTTTTTTTATTAACAAAAGAGTACCACATAAATTTAAAAACCTGTATATTATAGCATGTTTCACAGCTCAATTACATATGGAATACAAATATGGGGAAACACCTCCAGCAAGAATTTATCTGCACTACAGAAAATACAAAATAAAGGTATAAAAAATATACTAGCAGATTTACCCGGCGTTGCCCGGAAGCGTGCAAATTGCAAAAAAGCAAGTTTCGTCCAATTTCTCGAAGTGCTGCTTTGGTTAAAAGAAAGTCTCAAAAAAATATTTGTGGAGTTCCGTTAACCCGTTGCGCCCAACAGCTTTTATAGGTTTTTTCGTTACTTTGCTATAAGTTAGAATTGGTTTGACCGATTGACTTCATATTTTGTATATGTGCACTTCTTTGAGAATGGAGTTCACTCTATTAACAGACTTGGAATTTGTTAATCCTTTTCGTCCGACAATTATTCCAAAAAAAAATTGGGAAAGATATAACGTCTAATTTTGTGAAATATTGCTTGATCAAATTTTCCAAAAGCGGTTTGTTGTGCTCTGTTAAGCCATTGTGGCACAGCAGCTTTTTACAGATTTTTTCATTACTTTACTCTTACGCAGAAACAGTTTGACCACTTGAATGTAAATTTTGTATGCGTACATGTATATACTTATCATTCCTACGATTATTCAATTTTTGAAAGTGGGTAAAAGTTCTTTGAATTAGGGGAATGTTTAAAAAAATGTTTTTTCGAGGTCTTTTAACCGATTGCGAAACAAAAACTTTGAAAAACAGTTTGCAAAACAGTTTGAACGATTATCTCTAATTTTTCTATACGTTTTTCTTCTGCTTCTTGACAATTTGGTGCTCCTTGAATTATTATTGTTATTATTTAATAATTATGAAAAGTTTAAAGTTAAAATTGATAAATTGGTTAAAAAATTGCTGGAATAATTTTAAAAAACTCCTTTTAAAAAAATTGCTTTATCTCATCTTAAAATTAACATGTACACCATTCTTGTGTTAACTTTTTTCAATAACATCAACTTAAATTAAAATTCCATTGAAGGTCAAAAGGGTATACTAAATTTGCTATTATGTCATTATACTAAGTAAATAGTAGTTTACTTGATTTGCCAGCGCTTGAATAAAATATAATCGATGGCTTAGAAAAGGTTTAAAAATCTGCTTTTCATTTTATATTTTGTTTTGTACTTACCTGAAAGTTCTACTACGCTCTTCCTCGTTTGCTTATGACTTTATGAGAAATATGTCGGCTTTTTCTTGGAAAAATTGTTTTAAAATACTGTGTATTTAAGCATAATATATACGAAAATGAATTTTTTGATTTTTAGATTTCATTTGAAGAAAACTGCAATTTCACACTGAAATCTATTTTTAAAAAACAACAACTGCAAAGTAGATAAAAAATAAAGACTTACGATAAAATGTAGAGAAGGAAAATGTTATGTTATTTAATTTTAAAGATATTATTATTATTCGGATTCTTTATTAGCTTTATTTATATTATTATTAATATTATCTCATTTAGCTTTTGTACTATTTGAGACTATTTAAAGAAAAAAATTAGTCTTATTAATTAAGTGAACTTTTGGAATAAAGGTTAACTTGCGTTCATGCCAAAAATTTGAAAATTTCATTGAATCTTTGTTCAAAACGCGCAAACAAGTCAAAACCAATTTAACCCTGTGGGTTTTAATTAAAATGCTGGTACAAAATTTTCAATAAAATTCTTTTAATCGTTTAAGCAAATAAAATTTACAGAAAACTTGATGGCGTTGTCGTTTAAAACAGGTTAATCGAACTTAACTAAAACTTTTTGCACCCTCTCTTTTATACTGCAAAATCAACCTGTAAAATTGGACACAAATTGGAGACACAAAATTTGTTCCAAGCCCGCCAGGCCAAAATGGGTTAAATTATTCCATCCAAATTCATACAACTAATCCCGGGTGCTAAGAGGAACATTTGCGCAAAATTTCAAGTCAATCAGTCAAGTCCTTTTGATTCGACATCCAAAAAACCAAAAAGCTTAAGACGGCTTTGGAGCCGCAACCTGTTGACTTATAAAAATGTGACACATCCTATGTCACCTCCCGGGCTCCCAGAATTATTCCTTTAAAATTTTGTGACAATCGGACCAGTAGTTTTCACGTGAATCCTGGACAAACAAATAAACAAACAAACAAACAGACATATTTTCTCCTTTATATATTAGATAATTTACAGCTGTTCTATTTGGTTTGTCTTTTTTGGTTTTTGTTATTGTTAATTGATTAACTTTGTTTTTGAAAATAAATATTATAAATTCATATAATTAGTTATTAGTTTTTAAGTAAATTGCACTGATATTTTGTAAGTAAATTTTTATATGCAAAACCCTATACGAGCAAATGAGCTCTTTTGGGATGAAATAATGAATAAATAAAAACTAAAAAAAAAATAGAAAAGAACCCTCGTGTATCGAATTGAAAGTTTTTATCTTCATGAATCTCGAAGATAAGCTTTGCAATTTTGGAATTTCTTAGGAGCCACCTGAACCACCACTACAATGAAGTCTAAATTTCGGGGACACATAGAAAATAGGAAATATATTCTTGGGCTTCGAAATTACACTCGTTTGGCCTCAGATCGATCAAAATCTTCTAGAATTCGAACTCATTGTCTGAACTCGACCAGAATCAATTACGATGGTACTCTCATTATTCGTAACCTAGAGCTTAAATTTCATCAAAATAGCGGCATTATTTTTTGAGTTATAAAAACTGCTTTTAAGATAAATGTTCGTTGGCCCTTGAACTTTCAAAGGTTCTAGAACCCGAAACCATGGTATGATTTAGCCCATATCCAGTCCTCGTCGTACTTTCAATACTAGTTAACCCTTGTACACAATTGGAACGTTGTATCTTAATTTTAAGATACTATTTTTATTAATGTCGATGATAAGCTTTTAAACCTTGGGGGGTCTAAGATGGGTACTGAACCACCACTCTGATTGATTCAAAATTAGGGGAACGCGCAGGAAATAGTAAAGAGCACCCATGTACCAAATTTGAAACTTCTAAATTTGTTTGAAGTTACTATCTTTATTAATTTCGAAAATATGCTTTAAGGCAGGCATGTCAAACTCATTTCGGTTTACGGGCCATTTTTTCGAAAATTGTATTCCAAATCCTTTTGTGGGCCACATATTCTTAGTTTTATTAAAAATTCCAATTTTTTGTGTTAAATTTACCAGAAATAAAACAAAAAACAAAATTTTTCATATAAAAAGATATTTATAAAAAAGAATTTAATTTATTTTTTGCTGGATATAATGCACCGTTTTTGATTTTTCAAATCATCAAAATTTGGTATTAATTTTTGGCTTGATGTTATTTTTAATATCGATGATAAATGTTCTTCATTCAATCTGGTTCGCTACGCAGTTTTATTCATCTTCATTTGTGAAAAAGGTTGTTCACAAATATACGTGCTACCAAACATGCATAATATACTTATAACAAAATGTAGAATTCCTGGAAAACGTTCTGCAGGTAAGTACCCGTAAAATTCTGGAATACCAATTTCCTTATATTTTTGGTTCAATAAAGAATCGCATCGTAGCTCTATAAATTCCATTTGCAAATTTTCGTCTATATTTTCAATGTCAATAGACATCGGAGAGCAAAAAATATTGAAATGACATTTGCTACTTTCAAAATCAGAAAACCTCTTTTCGAAATCTTCTTTTAACATTTCCAGTTGTTTCTCATATTTGTCAAATTTTAATCCTGGATGTTTAAGCAAAAGAGTCTTATAACTATAAAAGTTTGATACATTTTCTTTTTTTAGTTGTATTTTCCACAGTGATATCTTTTGTTTGAATGAATTTATTTGGTCATAAAGTGAAGTTATAAGCATGTTTTTACCCTGAAGATTAATATTGAGTTGACTGAGATGGCCAGTAATGTCAACTGAGAAAGCCAAATCTTGTATCCAATTAACGTCTTTCAGTTCTGAGCAGTCATAATCTTTAATTTCTAAAAAAAAAGTACGATTTCATCCAACAGTTGTAAAAATCTTTTCAAAACTTTATAACTCGAAAGACAACGAACTTCAGTATAATATGGCAAATCTTCGTAATCAGATTCCACATCTTTCAGCAATGTCGTAAATTACCCATGGTTTAATCCGCGTGCTCGAATAAAATTAACAATCTTAGCTACTTTTTTAAATACATTATCAATTTTAATTACTTTTGAACATAAGACTTGCTGGTGGATAATGCAATGGAAGTGTTGAAAAGATTTATTATGTTCGGTTTTAACATAATCTTTTAGTCTACCAGCGACACCACTTAAAGCTCGCGTCATAGAAGGGGCCCTATCAGTTGCCAAAGATACCAAGTTATTCATTGGAAGGTCATATTTTTTAATAGCAATCATAAGGATGTTGAAAATATCATCTCCAGTTGTTGTACCATGCATTGGAATTACTTCTAATAACTCTTCAGTTATTGACATATTCCCATCACATCCTCGAATAAAAACGGCTAGCTGTGCTATATCTGTTGCATCAGTACTCTCATCGATTGCAATTGAAAACACTTCAAAATTCAATGCAACTGAGCGAAGTTGACCTCTTAAATTTGAAGCAATGTCAGTGATTCTATTCGCAACTGTATTTCGGGACAAACTTATGGTTTTAAATTTTTTGATCATATCTGGGCATAACTCTTCCGCAGCTATTATTAAACATTCACTAATAAATTCGCCTTCCATGAATGGTTTTGATTTTTTCGCTATTGCATGCGATAACCGATAACTAGCTTTTACGGCGGCCACATTTTCTGCGATTGGTTTAGTGAAAATGCTTTGTTGTTTTCGAAGAACTGCCTTTAATTCGAACAACTTTTCCTCGCGCATTTTTCCAACGATATTTTCATATTCTTCACTATGGATGGTGTCATAATGCCTTTTCAAATTGTATTCCTTGCACACCGAAATAGTTTGTCGACATATCAAGCAAAAAATTTTACCTTTTTCTTGAATAAAAAAATATTTATTCTCCCATTTTTCTTGAAACAAACGATGTTCACTTTCAATTGATCGTTTTTTACTTGTTCTTGGCATCGTCTTCAAATTGAATGGCTTTAATATTGTACTCCTAAAGAAAATTCGTTTTTTTTCATATGAAAGAAAATACTAATAAAACTAACCAGATTAGAATAACTTTTTTATAAAAACTATACTCCAACACGACTTAACAAAAAACTGAAACAATCAGTGTGTTTGGTGTTCAAAAATAAAAGTACAACGAAATTTAACTACAGCTAATAGAAACCTTAACTATAATAGTTGCGAAGAAATAAATCAAAGAAGAATGCGTTAATTCCTGCTTACTAATACAAATCTTTTCGTTAGAATTCAAAATATGAGATTGAAAATTGTACAAGATATACAATAATTTTACTGTTGGGGTTGTTTGGAATATTTAAATATTTAGAACACAACTAGAAACGCAAACAAAACGTTCTAAAACTTTATTTATTTTTATCTTGCTAATTTTTTTTGTATTTTGTAAATTTTTTTTTGGTATTATTTTTCAATTTTTTTTTTATAATTTTTTAATTAATACACTATAGTTGTGAAAATTTATAATGGGCCACAAATAATTTTGCAGCGGGCCGCGACTTTGACATGCCTGCTTTAAGGTCTTCAGAAATGTGTGACTGGTCCCCGACCCACTACTCCAATGGAGCCCAAATTTCAAGGACACTAAGAAAAAGAAAAAAAAAAAAAAAAAAATTTGAAAAAAAATTTTTGAAAAAAATTCAAATTTAGTTAAATTTCAGGTATCACAAAAAAGTTTTTACTTTATAACTTTCAAAGTTTTTGAGCTATAAAAGTGCTAGTATACTCAAAATGCAGGGAAAGAGAAGGGTAATATTTTGAAGTAAAAAAACTGTTATGTTAATACCGTTATTTTCTTGATAAAAGGGATTTAATTGATATTTTGTTAAAAATATTGAACTTTAAGCCCTTATAACCTCAGACTGAGAAACTTTAGAGTAATGTTTGATAGTACTTAAGAAATCTGCATTAATAAGCATTTAAATGCTATACTTATTTTTGTTTTATCTTATTTGTTTCCAATTTTATCGAAATAAAACTAAATTATGGTCGAAAAACAGTTAAGGCCCCATAACTTCTAAAATAATGAAAATAGACCCCCCCCCCCTCCCATACAATTTTTTGTTCTGCTCGATATGCCCGATCACCCATTTGAAGGAAGACCATCGAGTCGGGAACACCCTTTATATATATATTCGTAGAGTTGTAATGTGGTACTAAAATTAACTGTCATGCGAAACTCAGTTTTTACTAATTTTTTGGTACCACATATCTTTTGAATGTTTCACGCTAGAGACTTGAAATTTTATAGGAATTTAATAGGAGTCGGTGAACAAAATGTTTTTGTCACGCTCCCCGTTTAGGAGGTATAAGCGCTCTAAAATTGAAATTTTGCTATTTTAAAACACTTGTAACATGAATACATGTCCAAGTTTTTATCACATTTTCCAAAAATTTTGTAAAAATGTGCTTATATAGCTTCACTATTTCCGTCCCTCTGACCGTTCGTCCGTCCGTCCGTCCGTATGTTTACAAAAACTTTAACAGCGTTTAAAATAGAATAAAGAAATTTTAACCACGGGTAGGTTTTGCCAAAAAGAATTTCGCAGAAGAATTTTTTTCTGTAGCTCCACCCACCCGCTACGGAGCTACAGCCATCAAAGTTGGAAAAAGCCCTATATTTAAATTGTTATGACAAGAGTTTTTTTAGGTGTATTTTCAACTTGAAAACGACAAAAGATAGCTGGATTTATAAAATTTAAAAAAATAATAAGGATAGAAATAGAATTATAGAAATGATTTTGAATACTATAGAAATTTTATACTTTGTCCACAATTTAAATAATTTAAGAAAAATAAAAATATACCAAAAGGTACTCAAAGTCAAATATCATTTAATTTTGCTGCAAATTGTTCAATACAACAATTTAGCGCTAGAAGCTACACAAAAATATTTTATCAGTAGTGAGGTGTTTTTCGTTGTTTATTTAAAATATTAGAAAAAGATGCTTCATAAATTAAAATATTTTGAATTCGATATACATGCATTGTATTAATTTTTTTAAATATTTTTAATAAAGTACAATAATAAAGTAATTATATACATAGAGTATTCACGTTGAACAAAAAAGTTTGACAAGTTTTTTTATTTCGTAAAATCAACTTTTTCGTATTTTAGTTTATTTGTTTTTTAATTTTTAGTTTTTTTTATTTTTTTGTTCGTATGTCAATCGATGTGCGTACATTTGTATTTATATTTCTTCTATATTTTTTTTTTTTTTGTATGTACATATATCATATCATCGCTGTATCATGTCTAAACGTAGTTTGTAAAAGAATATTATTGATAGAAAAAGAAGAATGAAATTTCTTTTTTTTGCATTATTCCAAATCTTTAAAATCGTTAGAAAATAATTCCATAAACGGTCTTCTAATGTACCTACCTATGTATGTATTTTAAATTTTCGTTAGTTTAAAATAGGTATGTAAAATTTTTATATAATATTTAGGTTTTTAACTACTAAAAAAATATAATTTAAAATTTTTGTCCATCTTATTGAAAATTTGTTTTGTTATTTCATTATTTAATTTAGAATTCTAAAAGGGAAAAAGCCGGGTAAAATATATTATGGAAAAGTATATAAATAAGCTTTCAAAATTTATATTCCATTCGGCATAAAAAACCCTTTAAGTATGTAAATACACATTATAATATATACATATGTATGTATGTATTTTGCAATGTATTTTGTTTTGCCGGAACCATAATCAGAAAAACCACTAATTTCATCCAGTGCACTATTATAGTATAGCCTTCTAATGGCTATTTCATGCAATACCAATACAGCCAACCTTTCAATTAAATCTTTTTCGGAAAATTAAATGTATAACTCATTTATATTTTTGTCGTTAAGACCAATAATTATATATTTGATGGGGATCCATCTATTAAGGGAACTAAAATGGGACAAATTAAGCTTTACTCCATTTCTCAAAAATTTATAACTCTTTCGGTGAATTAATGAATATTTATTGCTACGAAATGAATATTTATTGCTACGTTTTTTTCATATTTGGACTATTTATTAAAACTTTTAAAATTCATTTTTCAAAATTGTTTGGCTTTGTTACGCAATTGAAACTGCCTATTAATAATGCTACATAAAGATAAATCCGGTTTTTCTGTTTTTAATTTTTGCCTTAACTTTTTATTTTGATTTTTTAAATAAATAATGTTTTTTTTTAAATTAAATTTTGTTTCCGAAAAAAAACTAACCTTTTAAGAACTGTCGAAAAAATCTTTTTTAAATAAAAATCTGCACTCCTCTAAAATTTCAAACAATGCCAGCAAAAACAACTTTTTTCATCTGGCGAGATGTTTAAAAATTTTCAAAAAGTACATTCAAATTTCTTAGATTTTTGTTAGAATAGCATTGTGCTTGAATAATTATTATTTATTTTCAAAGGTTCTCTGTAGTCTAAAAAAAAGAAATCGTCCAAATTGTATAAAGAAATACATATATACAAAATACACAAATGTATATACATACATCGATTAACATACAAATAAAAAAAACAATTATAAAAATCTATATATATAAAATCGAAAGTTTGTTGGTTTTTTTTTTATTTGTATGTAGAGAATTGACTCCTAAACTGCTCAGCCGATTTTCATGAAAATTTGTATATAGAGGTTTTTGGGTACGGAAAGAAATCGTGGTCCAAAAATTTTTCTCTAACGGCCCGCCAAGTTGGAGCTGTGGTGCAAGTATTTAAACTTATTTGTTCTAAAATGAAAACGTTTTGACCGATTGACTTCTAATTTTGTATACGTGATGGTCTTTGATAATTGAATTGACACTATTAACAGTTTTGGAATTTGTTAATTTTGGCTACTTTACTCAAAATTAGAAACGGTTTAACCGATTTTCTTCAAATTTTGTATATGTGTTCCATTTTGAGAATGAAGTTAACTCTTTTAACAGACTTGGAATTGGTTAACCCATGCCGGCTCGACGATTGGAAAAAAAAAGATTTGGAAACAAATTACGTCTAATTGTGGGCAACATTGTTTTGCCCAAACAGAAAGTTGAGTTCCGTTAACCAATTGGGGCACTGTGGCTTTTTATAGATTTTTGCGTTACTTAACACTAAATTAGAAACGATTTGACCGGTTAACTTCAAATTTTATATGCGTGAAGGAACTTGGAAATGAAGTTGAGTTGGTTAACAGCCGGTCCCAAGATTGAGAAAAAAAAAATTTTGGAAGTAAATTTCGTCAAGTTTTGGAAAGTAGTTTGTACTGCTTTGAATTACAGAAAGTTTCAAAAAATTACTAGAATAATCCTTGAAAAATCGTTTTAAAACAATTGCTTTTATACATTTTAAAATTTACATGTGTAAACCGTGTGTAATTTTTGTGTTAACTTTTTACAGTAACATCAAATTCAATTAAACCTCCATTGAAAGGCGCAGCAACGCGATTTAAAAAATTTTTTAAAAAGAAATCGTCCAACTTGATAAGGAAATATAAACAAATGTACAGACATCGACGGCCAAACAAACAAAATAAAAATAAAGCAAAGAAATAATCTCAATTTTATTTTACTATGTATACCAGAAATACGGTAATCTTTTTACAATAATGGGGTGATTTCAAATCAACAAAATTGACTAACATTTTTTGTTCTAGATGAATACTCTATGTATATGATTTCTTTATGGTACAATATCTTTTTTTTTGTAATTGCAATGTTTAATTCTTTAAAAACGATAACTAATCAAACTACTAATACACAATTATGTTAGTTGTTTAAAATGAAATTCGATAATCAATTGTATTGATAGAACAGGAAGAGATATGTGTTTGAAATAGAATATAGAGGATTAAAATTGGAATATGGTTTGTTAAAATTGTAGTTGGAAAGCGTGGATGATATTTAGAAAAATTTTAAAGTAATAAAAAGATAAGTTTTTAGTTTCTCACTGATCAAATTGGTAGCGTGTTCGAAAATAAATTTTTAAAAACCTAAATTTTTATTTTTTTAGCAATATTTATACAAAACGTAATTTAAATACCTATTTGTCGAAATAATAAAAAATTTTCTAAAGGTGTAGTGTAATGCTCACATAAAAGAAGGAGTTGTATGGCAGCTACTCGAAATTTCTGCAGTAGACCAACCTAATTTTGCAGTAACTTTGGCCATTACACTAAACTATTTTCATACACCCAGATTCATTAGGTATAGTGTAATGCTCACATAAAAGAAGGAGTTGTATGGCAGCTACTCAAACCTCCTGCAGTAGACCAACCAAAAGTAGAAAAATGGAAAAATTTCAGACACCCAACTTCATTAGGTTTAGAGTAATACTCATATAAAAGAAGAAGTTGTATGGCAGCTACTCGAACCCACTGCAATATACCAACTAAATTTTGCAAAACTTTGACCATTACAATACTATTTTTGGTAAAATTTCAAACACCCAGCTTCAATAGGTATAGAGTAATGATAATATTAAAAAAGAAGTTGTATGGCAGCTACTCGAACCTCCTGCAGTAGACCAACCAAAAGTAGAAAAATGGAAAAATTTCAGACACCCAGCTTCATTAGGTTTAGAGTAATACTCATATAAAAGAAGAAGTTGTATGGCAGCTACTCGAACCCACTGCAATATACCAACTAAATTTTGCAAAACTTTGACCATTACAATACTATTTTTGGTAAAATTTCAAACACCCAGCTTCAATAGGTATAGAGTAATGATAATATTAAAAAAGAAGTTGTATGGCAGCTACTCGAACCTCCTGCAGTAGACCAACCAAAAGTAGAAAAATGGAAAAATTTCAGACACCCAACTTCATTAGGTTTAGAGTAATACTCATATAAAAGAAGAAGTTGTATGGCAGCTACTCGAACCCACTGCAATATACCAACTAAATTTTGCAAAACTTTGACCATTACAATACTATTTTTGGTAAAATTTCAAACACCCAGCTTCAATAGGTATAGAGTAATGATAATATTAAAAAAGAAGTTGTATGGCAGCTACTCGAACCTCCTGCAGTAGACCAACCAAAAGTAGAAAAATGGAAAAATTTCAGACACCCAGCTTCATTAGGTTTAGAGTAATACTCATATAAAAGAAGAAGTTGTATGGCAGCTA
The DNA here is from genome assembly GCA_963082915.1 of Dolichopus griseipennis. Classification (NCBI taxonomy): domain Eukaryota; kingdom Metazoa; phylum Arthropoda; class Insecta; order Diptera; family Dolichopodidae; genus Dolichopus; species Dolichopus griseipennis. The sequence goes on along the minus strand of OY720441.1, from coordinate 253,248,137 downwards.
CTCGAACCCACTGCAATATACCAACTAAATTTTGCAAAACTTTGACCATTACAAACTATTTTTGGTAAAATTTCAAACACCCAGCTTCAATAGGTATAGAGTAATGATAATATTAAAAAAGAAGTTGTATGGCAGCTACTCGAACCTCCTGCAGTAGACCAACCAAAAGTAGAAAAATGGAAAAATTTCAGACACCCAGCTTCATTAGGTTTAGAGTAATACTCATATAAAAGAAGAAGTTGTATGGCAGCTACTCGAACCCACTGCAATATACCAACTAAATTTTGCAAAACTTTGACCATTACAATACAATTTTTGGTAAAATTTCAGACACCCAGCTTCAATAGGTATAGAGTAATGATAATATTAAAAAAGAAGTTGTATGGCAGCTACTCGAACCTCCTGCAGTAGACCAACCAAAAGTAGAAAAATGGAAAAATTTCAGACACCCAGCTTCATTAGGTTTAGAGTAATACTCATATAAAAGAAGAAGTTGTATGGCAGCTACTCGAACCCACTGCAATATACCAACTAAATTTTGCAAAACTTTGACCATTACAATACTATTTTTGGTAAAATTTCAAACACCCAGCTTCAATAGGTATAGAGTAATGATAATATTAAAAAAGAAGTTGTATGGCAGCTACTCGAACCTCCTGCAGTAGACCAACCAAAAGTAGAAAAATGGAAAAATTTCAGACACCCAGCTTCATTAGGTTTAGAGTAATACTCATATAAAAGAAGAAGTTGTATGGCAGCTACTCGAACCCACTGCAATATACCAACTAAATTTTGCAAAACTTTGACCATTACAATACTTTTTTTGGTAAAATTTCAGACACCCAGCTTCAATAGGTATAGAGTAATGATAATATTAAAAAAGAAGTTGTATGGCAGCTACTCGAACCTCCTGCAGTAGACCAACTAAAAGTAGAAAAATGGAAAAATTTCAGACACCCAGCTTCATTAGGTTTAGAGTAATACTCATATAAAAGAAGAAGTTGTATGGCAGCTACTCGAACCCACTGCAATATACCAACTAAATTTTGCAAAACTGTGACCATTACAATACTATTTTTGGTAAAATTTCAAACACCCAGCTTCAATAGGTATAGAGTAATGATAATATTAAAAAAGAAGTTGTATGGCAGCTACTCGAACCTCCTGCAGTAGACCAACCAAAAGTAGAAAAATGGAAAAATTTCAGACACCCAGCTTCATTAGGTTTAGAGTAATACTCATATAAAAGAAGAAGTTGTATGGCAGCTACTCGAACCCACTGCAATATACCAACTAAATTTTGCAAAAGTTTGACCATTACAATACTATTTTTGGTAAAATTTCAGACACCCAGCTTCAATAGGTATAGAGTAATGATAATATTAAAAAGAAGTTGTATGGCAGCTACTCGAACCTCCTGCAGTAGACCAACCAAAAGTAGAAAAATGGAAAAATTTCAGACACCCAGCTTCATTAGGTTTAGAGTAATACTCATATAAAAGAAGAAGTTGTATGGCAGCTACTCGAACCCACTGCAATATACCAACTAAATTTTGCAAAACTTTGACCATTACAATACTATTTTTGGTAAAATTTCAGACACCCAGCTTCAATAGGTATAGAGTAATGATAATATTAAAAAAGAAGTTGTATGGCAGCTACTGCAGTAGAACAACCAAAAGTAGAAAAATGGAAAAATTTCAGACACCCAGCTTCATTAGGTTTAGAGTAATACTCATATAAAAGAAGAAGTTGTATGGCAGCTACTCGAACCCACTGCAATATACCAACTAAATTTTGCAAAAGTTTGACCATTACAATACTATTTTTGGTAAAATTTCAGACACCCAGCTTCAATAGGTATAGAGTAATGATAATATTAAAAAGAAGTTGTATGGCAGCTACTCGAACCTCCTGCAGTAGACCAACCAAAAGTAGAAAAATGGAAAAATTTCAGACACCCAGCTTCATTAGGTGTAGTGTAATGCTCACATAAAAGAAGGAATTGTATGGAAGCTACTCGAACCCACTGCAATATACCAACTAAATTTTGCAAAACTTTGACCATTACAATACTATTTTTGGTAAAATTTCAGACACCCAGCTTCAATAGGTATAGAGTAATGATAATATTAAAAAAGAAGTTGTATGGCAGCTACTGCAGTAGAACAACCAAAAGTAGAAAAATGGAAAAATTTCAGACACCCAGCTTCATTAGGTTTAGAGTAATACTCATATAAAAGAAGAAGTTGTATGGCAGCTACTCAAACCTTCTGCAGTAGACCAACCAAATTTTGGAATAACTTTGGCCATTATACTAAACTATTTTTGGCAAAATTTCAAACACCCAGCATCATTAAGTGTAGTATAATGCTCACATAAAAGAAGAAGTTGTATGGCAGCTACTCGAACACACTGCAATATACCAACTAAATCTGGCAAAACTTTGACCATTACACTAAACTAGTTTTGGTAAAATTTCAGACACCCAGCTGCAATAGATATAGAGTAATGATAATATAAATTAAGAAGTTTATGGCAGCTACTCGAACCCACTGCAGTAGACCAATCAAATTTTGCAGAAACTTTGGCCATAGAATTAAACTATTATTGGCAAAATTTCAGACAGGACCATTAATCTATTGGTATTAAAGATGGGTCTGGAATTTTGCCAAAAATAGTATAGTTTTATGGCTAAAAATTGTGCAAAATTTGGTTGGTCTACTGCAGTGTGTTAAGTAACTTCCATACATTTCCTTTTTTTATTGAGAATTGCTCTGTATCTCTTGAAGAAATAGTTTAGTTTTATGGCCATTGTGCAAAAATAGATTAGTCACCTGCAGTGGATTCGAGTACCTGTCATTCACCGGATGATATAATGTGGATATTACGGTCCTACGGAGATTCCAGCTTTGACACTATCTACTGTGCTACATTCTGCCTCGTTTTCTTTTTAATTTTGCCTTATACCTGCAAAGTATCGAAAAGCAAATTTGTTATCCTTACATTTAAAATATGGTGTAAAAATAATATTCTTAAATGGGTCAACAATTTATTTATAAAATATTTTTAGGTTTAAAATAAAAACAATAAATATATTCTTTTTCTTATTTTTTATATAAAACAAGTAAAGAAACAGTCAGTCGAAATACCCTACACCTATTTGGTTAAAATGGGAAGTCCATAAGTCATTTTAAAACCATAAAAGCTTATATTAGTTTGATTGTAAGACATAGCTAACGAAATTAACTTTACGAGTATAATACTAAAAACATTTTCTAATTATTTTATTAATAAAATTTTACACACGTCCAGCAATTACTTCTTTTCAGGATTTTTAGCTGTAGTGCATTTACAGTTGAATAATTAAGTACCCTTGATTATTGATTTAAATTTTAAATAATTTTTAAATTTATTCTCTTCATTTACTTATTGTTTAATGTTTTATATAATTAAACTCTAGTATTCGAAAGAAATATTAATTTGTAATAATTTATAAAATATAATACATAATATGTTTTATAGTAAAATTCTTAGCCTTTTAAAAATATTAAAGTGTTAAATAAGAACGGAAATAGGAAATAGTGTATCAAATTTGAAGTTTGTATCTTTATTAATTTCTAATATATATTTTACGTACATAAATCAAATAAAAAGAAACACCTGTGTCCCAAATATAAGGTTCTATCTTCTTTGGTTTCGAAATTATAATTGTTCGGACTCAATTCAATCAAAAGCTTCTAGAATCCGAACTCATTGTCCTAACTCGACCAGAACCAATTCCTATGGTACTTTCATTACTAGTAACCTAGAATTTAAATTTCATCAAAATAGTGTTTTTGAGTTGTGGTGCTTTTAAGATATTTGTTTGTTACCCCTTGAACTTTTCAAAGGTTAAAGAACACGAAACCATGGTACAATCTCGCCCATATGCAGTCCCCATCATAATTTCAATACTAAAAAAACCCCTGCACACAATTGGAACGTTCTATCTTAATTTTAGGCTACGTTTTTTATTAATATCAATAATATGCTTTAAGGTCTTCAGAACTGTGAGGATGGTCCCCGATCCACTACTCCAATTGGTTATAAATTTCAAGGACTTTAAGGACATAGAAAGAGTTACACTGATACCAAATTTAAAGGTTCTATTTTCATTGTTTTTGGAATTATGCTTGCTTGGCCAAAATTCGATCAAAAAGTTTTAAGGTCCGAACCCATCTGAACCGTACGTAAACGCCGCCGTATGCTAATTACTAGTATTCTACAGCACAAATTTCATGAAGACAACTCTTCTAGTTGTTGAGTTATCATCATTTTTTTTATTTGTCCGTTAGTCCTTAGAACGATTAAAAGGTCCGAAATCAAAACCAATGGAGCGGCAAGAGTTAACAAATTCCAAGTCTGTTAATGGAGTGAACTCCATTCTCATAGAGGAATACATATTCAAAATTTGAAGTCAATCGGTTAAACCATTTCTAATTTATAGCAAAGTAACGAAAAAACCTATAAAAAGCTGTTGGGCCGCAATGGGTTAACGAAACTCCACAAATAATTTTTTGAGGCTTTCTTTTCAATCAAAACAGTACTTTGAAAAATTGGCTGAAGCTTCCCTTTTTACAATTTGCACGCTCTCGGGCAACGCCGGTTAAGTCTGCTCGCCTAATATATAAAGAAGAAAATTTGTTTGATTGTTCAGGATTTACGTGGTCCGATTGTCACAAAATCTTAGAAGAATAATTCTGAGAGCCCGGTGAGTGACATAGGTCATGTCACATTGTCAACATTTTTATAAGTCAACATGTTGCGGCTCCAGGGACGTTTTAACCTTTTTCGTTTTTTAATGTTGAGGCAAAACGGTTAGACCGATTGGTTTAAAATTTTGCACAAAGTTCCTCTTAGCAACTGGAATTAGGTGTATAAATTTGGTTGGACTGAATTAAACCATTTCGGCGTGGCCGGCTTCCAAAAAATTTTGTTTCCGATTTGTGTCCAATTTTACAGGGGGGTTTTGCAGTCGAAAAGAGAGGTTGACACGAAATTTGGTTGAATTCGGTTAATCCGTTTGGGCACGAGAGCACAATGAAGCTTTTCCAATGTTTTGATGTCGAGCCGAAATAGTTTGACCGATTGACTTGATATTTTGCACAAATGTTCCTCTTAGCAATTAGTTTTATAAAGTTGGTTGGAATGAATCAACCCATTTTGTCCCAATGGCGGGCTTCCAAAAAATATTGTATTTCCGATTTGTGTCTAATTTTACAGCTTCATTTTTCAGTCCAAAGGAGAAGCTGGAAAAAATTTTAGTTAAGTTCGTTTAACGCGTTTGCCACGATGATGCCATGAAGTTTTCAATAAATTTGATTTGCTTAAATGAATTTTCTTGAAGATTTTACACCGGCATTGATTTTGATTATTGAAGTCCACCGGGGTAATTTGGTTTTGACCTGTTTGCGTGTTTCTTAGCAGCCATTTAAACCTCTTCCAGTACATCGACTATATTTTATTCAGCCGTTGGCCATTCAAGTTAACTACTATTGACACACAGTAATGCTCATATAAAACAAGGAGTTGTATGGCAGGAAACCGAATGCACTGTACTATCCCAATTAAGTTTTGCAAAATCTAAATCTAAAATCAAAGTTTTGCATCCTACTTAATTAGGAATAAAGTAATACTCTTATAAATAAAGAAGTTGTATGAGCTAATAGTTTGGAGCTAACTGATGGGATTGCAATTACGATGACGGTCTTTCGTTAAAACGGATTTGAGAATCCTTACTCTATATTTTTCTGAGTTACCGTGCGGATGAATTCACATACATAGCTGGATTGATTTACTTTTCGATTCTGATCTGATCCTTACCTTTGAGTCTATATCTGCTCCCCTTTTTCTCTGCGCCACAAACGTAATGGCACATTTAGTATGACATTTTGACCTACAGTCATACGGGTAAATAATTATTACATGTGAATTAGATAATACCCGGTTGAGCGTTTCTGCGTCTCTCAAAGGGTTTTTAATTATAATTAAATTAATATTAAATTGTAATTTGTTAAATTAATATTAAATTAATATCAAATTGTAACAATTTGTAAATTGTGCCGGAATAAATTAACGGAAATCGACAAAAGTGTTGATCATCATACCAATATTGGTTAACAAATATCATGTCTATTAAAGAGTGAACTGCATTGTCTAACAGCAAAACTTATATAAAATTTGCAGGCAATCCGTCACACCTATTTGATTTTACAAAGAAGTTTGAAAACTGGTCTAACTTTAAGTCTAGAACACTTTCCGTACCCTAAAACCTTTATATACAAATTTTCGTGATAATTGACTGAGCTAGTCTGGAGCCTATAAGAAAAAAAAAAAATTTTTGCTTTATACATACATTGATTATAAAATATAAATTTAAATTTGGAAAAATTCCGGACAACACCGAGTAAATCTGTTAGTATTATATATTCCCAAGTATCTCCCTTTCGTTTCCCTTTATAATTTTTTTTTTTTCGTTTCCCTTTGTTCTGCTTATTCTCTGTTAATACTTATGCTTTGTCCATTCACAGATCTTAACCCATGGGTGGCATGACATTTGTCCCTTTGTCATTGGCCCCAAGGGACTAATGACACACTCAAATGTGCCAATAGTTCCCGGGGAGAAATGACATATCAAGTTTTGTCATCACTCCCCGGGGGAGTAATGACACTAAATATACGCAAATCAAAATTTCCTGAAACATAACGAAATTTCAAATTTATTTTTAAAACCCGTATATTAGCGGGGGTTTGGGGGCGGCAACCCCCACTATTTTTAAATTTTTATTTGTTGAAATATGCATGTAAAAAATAATTAACAGGGATTTTAGAGTTCGATTCAATATTTGTATTCAATATATATATATTTGTATACGTGAGATTCTGAATTAGGAGGGATTTTAGAGTTGGATTCAAAATCAGGGTTTCAATAATTTGTTTAGCGGGGTTTTGGGGGTGGCAGCCCCCACTATTTTTAAATTTTTATTTATTGAAATATGCATGTAAAAATAATTACATCATAGTTTCTCATTAAATTTTGATTTTTGGAATTTTTTCTTTTGGAATTTTTTTTTTTTGGAATTATTTTTTTTGGAATTTTTTTTTTAGGAATTATGAAAATGGAATTTCGGAAATGGAATTTTTTTTTTGGAATTTCGTACCCAACTCCGCAATAACAACATTTTGAATGGAGGTATATTGCCTTTTTCCAGAAAATTTATTTATTATTTCACCCTTGTTGAAGCAGGTGCATTAAATTTAAATAAATAAATTGATTATGTTCTTCATTTTGATAAAAAAATTTAAATGGGGACTAACAAAAAAGATAATGTTGCCCTTTTGAATGTTGATGGCAACAATCTCTTTTTTCTTACAATTTAGTAATAATTCCAAAACCTTTTTGAATTTTTTTTGGAAAAGGGCAACATTATCTGTTTTGTTACAATTTAGTTATAATTCCAAACAAAAAATTTTTCCAGGGAATAATATCACATATTTTGAGGGACTTATGACACACTAAGGTGTGTTATTACTCCCCGGGAACTAATGACATATTTGGATGTGGCATTAGTCCCTTGGGGACCAATGACAAAGGGACAAATGTCATGCCGCCTAACCCATGATGTAAGTTCTTTTTTGTGTGTTTTATCATCTGCATATCGAATATTGATAATAAAATTTATTCCATTCATGATATTTTAAGACAATCGCCCTTTTACCAATGCGATGAAACATGCATGAAGCTTTAAAAGTCACTCTGTAGCCTACCAAGCTTGGTTTGGACATACTCTTTCTCCAGCGCTTGCCACCGGACTAATGATCCGTAGGTAAGGATGGGGCGTACTGTAGAAGTGTACATCCATAAAGCCATTCATGGTTTTAATCCCCATTTTTTACCTAACATTTTCGTACACGAATACAGGGCTACACAGGCCTTTTTGGGTCTTTCTTCGGTATTGAGTATCCATTTCAGTTTCGGGTCAAGTACCACTCCGAGGTATTTAACACTGGAGGCTAAATTCATGTATACACCATCCAGTTTATATTTGGTGAATTCCGGGATCTTTATCCTGTTTGTGAATAGAATTGGTTATGTTTTCCCCTGGTTGACGCAGAGGTCACATCCATTGGCCCATCTACTAACCCTTCTTAAAGCTCTTTCCTGATAAGGTCACAAAGCTCGGGCTAAGACCATAAATGAAAAAAAAAACTTTCTATGTTAAGATTATAGAATATAAAAACTTATGAATTTAATAAAAGAAAAAAAAAATTACGCTAATTATGTCAAGAAACTTTCCGGACACTAATACTGCTAGATTATCCGCGAATGCAATGGCTTTGATTCCCTCGTCTTGAAGTTCTTTGAGTTTTCCATTCATTGCTAGAATCCACTGTAGTGGTGGTAGCACCCCACCCTGTGATGTGGCTCTACTTACTCTTCTAGTGATTTTATGGTTACCAAGTTCCGACTGAATCTCTCTTGATTGCAACATACTAACAATCCACTGTCTAAGGGCACTTTCTACCCCTAGTTCTTTGAGTGAATGCTGTATGGCCGTTACGTGCACATTGTTGAAGGCACCTTCTATGTCAAGAAAACTAGCCAATGCATATTCTTTGTACTGTATCGATTGTTCCACGTCCCGCATTAATTCGCTTAGTGAAGTCTCAGTTGACTTGTCCCTACAACAGGCATGTTGGTACTTAGAACGCGGGGAGCGTTCTAGTACTCCTCTAACTTCTAGCTCGAGTGTTCTTGGATGTAAGACTTATCGGTCTAAAACCCTTAGCGGTTTCGTGCCGTCTTTTACCAGCTTTTGGTATAAAGATCACATTCACCCGCCTCCATTGTAGGGGAATATAACCAAAAGTGAGGCTGCCTCTAAACAGCTTAGTAATTAAGTGGAACTACATGTTCCTGCAGTTGTTGCAGCATACCGTTAAAACCTGCAGCTTTGTATGGAGCGAAGTTACCAATTGACCAGGCAACATTTTCCTCCGTTATAACTGAGTTAACTCATTCATCAGGGCTACTTCCGACTCTCATGCCAACAGTTTGATTGATCACATGGTCGTCTTCTATACACCCCGGAAAATGGGTACGCACTAAAAGATCTAAAGTTTCAGCGGCCGAATCAGTTCATGTCTCTTCCACAGTTCTAAGGAAGGAAGGATTGGATTGTTCTCTAGATAAAACTTTGCTAAGTCTGGCTGAATCTCTAGTACTTTCGATTGATTCAAAATAATCCTTCCACGATTGGGTTTTAGCCAATAGGATTGCTCTCTTCTATTCTCTAAGATAGTCCTTATGCAGCTGCCACATATTCTGTTAATAACAGATATTGTAGGCGGCCCTAGTCTCCATTCTTAGATTAATTAAGTTCTCATTCTTGCAACGTTTAATGGGAACTTTAAATGAAACCGGCATGGCCTTTGTAAGCATGTCGGTTTTATTTTCTAACTCAGTCTAATTCGCGATATCTGAGTTGCCTATTACCGAAAGTTTTTTCCTAGCTACTTTCCTGAATTTTTCGCAGTCAGTAGGGCTTTGGATATTCAGGCTTAATATTGAGGTTGAAGAGTATCGAATTGTGGTCTGAAAAGCACCTCTTCTCGGATACTCTCCAGTTCTCTATATTTAGTGTTCCTTTATTACCATACATGTAATATCTGACACATCTTTTCAACCTGGAAAACTATTATAGCTTGGAAATATGCAAGTGGGACTACTTGCCCCTATTGCATATATTTAAGTTGCTATTTAGAATAGAATCAAATAAGACTCACCTCGTTCATTCGTTTCCGAACTACCCCATAGAGTGCGCCGAGCATTAGCATCGCTGCCCGCGATTATTTTGCCACCTGTGGCATCTACCATGGAGGAAGATAGTGAAGAAGGCTAAAACTCACCAGGAGTTGTAACGCTAAAAGATGATGATGATGATGTGGCATCTACCAACTGCTGGAACCAGGTCGGTGGAGGAGGTTCATCATGTGGCATGTACAATGAACTTATGTACACGCTCACATCGTGCTGCATATCCAGTTTGACCACTGTCAAATCTTCATAACTAAAATTAAAACAGAAATGTGCACTTATATGTTTTTTACTAGAATCCACGTTCTTGGCTTTCCTATTTCTAAACCTACATTCTTGTTGAATAGATAGTTGCGGTTGTTTAAGCCTCTGAGTTTGGAGCCGTTAATCCATGGCTTTGAATGAGGACAATGTCTAATTCCTCATCACCTAGGAGGACTAGCAGATTATCCGAGGCACATTTCGAGTGCCTTAGATTAATCTGTCCCACCCTCATATTTTATTTCACACTGAGCTGCTGTTGACTCTATGCCTATTGACAACTCCTCCACCAGCCCACTCTTTCCTTCTAGGTCGTCTTTCTCTTGACCACCCGGCTTGAATATCTTTAGTTTGGTATTCCTTATATCAAACCTCAGCTTATTGTTGAGCTTCTCGCTGCAGATTATGTAGTCAAAGAAGCTAGACTTTCTTCAATAAAAAGGAGAAACGATATGCTGTTTTTCAACAGCTCATCGAACGCTTTCTCCATCATTATCACCGACCAGTTCTCCATTGGAACCACCAGATTATGTAGTCAGAGACACTCAAGGAGCTTCTCCCCGCTTATCTCCACCCTAGGTAGCCAGATACGGGCTCTAGGTCTCCTAGGGATTTCTCTAGCTGGTATTATTCCAATTTTGGCGTCCTCCCAGGCATCGCCAATCTTAGCGATGCTTTTGTTAAAGAAATCTAAAATATAAAGACAAATTTAGAATTTTTCATATAATTCATTTAGATATAAAAATTAATTTTACATAAATGCAGCAAGTACCATTGAACACAATTTAAGTACAGTGCACAATTTCTAAATTATTACCTATGATAATAATTCTATAAAATATATTATTTAATAATAATTAAAAACAAGTGATGAAAAAAACCAAGGGTTTTTGAAAAACACATTTTAAAATTAATATAGTGTTTCACGCTAAGTATTTTCTCGGAATATAATGTTGAAGCTTCAATATTAACGTTTAATTAAGGAAATATATATGTTGGTGACTAAGTTACTGCTTACTTATAAAAACAGTAAATTTTTTATTTTAAAGTTCTAAAAGCTCTTTAATGGGGATTTGGGGTTTCCAAATTTCTCAAGGACCTAACTTCATTTAACCCCCCTCCCCTCCCTCACCATATATGTAGGTTCTAGGAATTAAATTGTGAATTCCACAAAAATTTGGAATTTTACTTAGAATTATACTATCTAAGCAAAAATGGGTAAAACTGAGAGACACTTTCTTCAATTTAAGGAACCGCTTTTAAACTTAAGAAAATATAATATTGGACCTTTAAATTTTGTATATTAATAAAAAAAACATTGGACAGGTATTCAAGTTACAAGTGGGCTTTTAGACAGGGAGCTTGACAAAAAATTTTGTTAACCGACTCCTACTAATTTTTGAGGATCTAATTTTTCCCAAAATTTCAAGTCCCTATCTTAAACGGTTTAAGAGATATGTGGGACCAAAAATTTTGCAATAATTTAGTTTTATATAATACTAAATTTTAGTACCGCATGGCAACTCTACACATTTGGTCGACGTATTTTTGTTAAATCTATAAAACAGCTCTCTTATACCGTTTTTCGATTGGAAATAAACCTAACAGAACTCTTGTTATATCAATTTAAATTTAGAGCTTTTTTAGAATTTGCAGGTGCTGCAGCTTCGTAACCTTTTAAAATTAAGAAAAAGCTTTGACATATGTTTAAATATATTTATAGAGCTTTAATTTTTGTATATCACTAAAAAAAACATTTGGACAGGTATTCAAGTTACATGTGTTTAAAAATAGCAAAATTTTAATTTTCAAGCCCCTTTAGCTCCTAACTGGGGGCTCGACCAAAAAATATTGTTAGGGGACTCCTACTGATTTTGGAGGGCCTATCTTTTTTCAGAATTTCAAAACCCTAGTTAGTACCGTTTAGAAGATATGTGTGGCGAAAAATTTCACAAAAATTGAGTTTCGTATAATTGTAAATTTTAGTATCGTATGGCAATCCTAAACACTTGCCTTTTGAAAATTTATAAAGCTTATAAAACCAGCTATCTTTTGCCGTTTTCAGATTGGAAATACACTCAACAAAACTCTTGTTATAACTATTAAAAATTGGGCTTTTTCGAAATTTGGGGGGCTGTAGCTCCGTAACGGGTAGGGCTACAGAAAAAAATTCTTCTACGAAAGTATTTTTTTTGTAATATCTACTCGTGGTTAAAATTTCTTTACTCTATTTCAAAAGGTGTAAAAGTTTTGTGAACATACGGACGGACGGACGGACAGAGTGAAGCTATATATAGGCACATTTTTACAAAATTTTTTGATTATGTGCTTAAAAGAAAATTCAATCGTTTATTAAAAAAATATTTTAGTTTTTAGCACATTTTCAAAAGATTATGTAAAAATGTGTCTATATAGTTATAGGTTCAAGCTAGAGTATTCAAATTTTGGGGGATGCTAGATTCTCTGGAGCTAGTGGGAGTCGGTAAACAAAACTTTTTGTCACCTCCCCTATTTAGGAGCTTTAACGGCTTGCAAATTTAAATTTTCTATATTTTTAAGTACCTGTAACCATTGATTAAGAATTATATATAGATAAAAATTTTCATGTTAAAAATTTGTATGAAACTTTTTTCGCATATTTTTTAAAATTCTCTGAAAATCGTTGGCACGAAGATAAATGTATTGTAACTATTTCTATTTTATAGTATACCCTTTATTTTTATTCTCTACATACATGTAACATGATTCAAGAATATGAATACTATGACACTAAAGAAAAGAAAAAAATCGAATAAGAAAAAAAACGAGGAAGTGTGTAGTAGAGTAGATTGTGTCAACTCTGGGATACCCGTATGACCGTAGTATAAACATTATAATATCATCCGATTAATTACTTTTGGCAAAATTTCAAACACTAAGCTTTATTAGGTGTAGTGTAATGCTCATATAAAAGAAGGAGTT